>CM057820.1:67483792-67928792 GCA_030067965.1 Latrodectus elegans
CAAACATAAGATAATGTAAATTTAAAACTAGAGAACTAACTATTTAATTCCTAGTTCAGAGTAATAGAGTAAGATTACAGCTATTTTTCTTTAGAAAGAAATGTAATACAAATACTAATATTTTTTTCTCTAAATGTAATATAAATATTAATATTTTTTGCATAATACTTAAGATGCTTATATAGATACTAGTATAGCTGTTTTTAACATTCGATAAAATAGTTCTGTTCACCTTCAAGCATACATTATTTTACACTCTTTTTTAGATTAAAATGTCATATATGGTAACATGAAATTGTACATGCATAATCATTATTACATTATGGTTTAATTTAGTTTGTTTGTCATTCAATGGACATTTTTGGTACAGGAAGACTAATTAGAACGGGACCTACAACTTGAAATGGATTCCAAACGACTACAAGCATCCAAACCCAAACACTGAATATACTACATAATGATTACGCGTGTATTATTTCATATATATAAAATTATTACATAAGCATAATCATTACATTCGTAATTACTATGTAGTACTTATGTGTTTATTTTATTGTGTTTGTTTCTGACGGCAAACTTTTGTCAAAAAAGCTGAAAAAAGCATAATCATTACATTTGTAATTACTATGTAGTACTTATGTGTTTATTTTATTGTGTTTGTTTCTGACGGCAAACTTTTGTCAAAAAAGCTGAAAAAAGCATAATCATTACATTTGTAATTACTATGTAGTACTTATGTGTTTATTTTATTGTGTTTGTTTCTGACGGCAAACTTTTGTCAAAAAAGCTGAAAAAAGCATAATCATTACATTCGTAATTACTATGTAGTACTTATGTGTTTATTTTATTGTGTTTGTTTCTGACGGCACACTTTTGTCAAAAAAGCTGATAAAACCAGCGATCCACTTCATAAATTCGAATGCAGTCGTGTGACACGATTTACGTTATTGTGTTCAAACTTTTAAAAAATTGTAAAAGGAAGGACGTTAGAACCTAAATAAGTTTGAAATCGGATAGAGAGACCATTGGTCATACATCTTTAACCGGTAACTATTTTAATCAAAGTTACTTGAAATTAAATGATTCACACCAATTTAGCGAATGAAGTACAAACTCAGAATGAAAAGGAACATTCAATGTTTAAAATTTGACCACCACGTGATCAAATCAGATTAACTTAATATAAAAATACATTTAAAATATGGTTATTATAAATTAGAAGTAAAAAGAGTTAATAGCTACAAGAAACAAGTGCAGACAATGTCCAGGTGTCAAATGGAGAAGATGTTAATTGTGTCCACGAAACAAAATGTTAAACAGCAGATAATAAATAGTTTTCTTACGTTATTTTCACATAAGAAATGGAGTGCTGTAAATCTTTTAACTTCACAAATCAATATACGTGACGTGGCCTAAAAAATGGGATAAAAACTAAATGGGATGAAGGAACCAAGATAATTTAACAAAAAGAAATATTATTTATTACTTATTTTCTAAGAGAGAAATGGGAAAATTTTCAATCTCCTCACTATTTTACAATGGTCTTAATTTAAAAAGTAAAAGATAATGCATATATAATACAAATTTATAAGTATTTATAAGGAAGTACTTATTATAAAATTGTTTATTAAAATATCACACAGAAACACTTGAGAATAAATGATATATAAGTAATATTTCTAATTCGTTTCGTAACCATTAAAATATAGTAACTATATTAGATTATATATAGAAATGTGTATATATTTTTTATTATGTGGTAGTTTTATTTAAGTTTTGTATTTTTTAAAGCATAAAATAATGGTCCTCTCAGATATTTAAAGGTTAAATTTGAAGGAACCCTCTAGAAGGAAGATAGCATAAGCAAAACTTTCGAACCATCAGTTGTTTCCAGATGTACGGTATCTAAAGATATGGCAGCATTCATACAGCAAGGCAAGGCGAGCTTGACAAAGCAAAATAATGGAAAGAAAAGTTTAGCAAATGAAAATAATGGAAAGACAAGTTTAACAAATCAAAATAATGGAAAGACAATCTTAACAAAGCAAAATAATGGAAAGCTTAGCAAATCAAAATAATGGAAAGACAAGTTTAACAAAACAAAATAATAGAAAGACAAGTTTAACAAAGCAAAATAATAGAGAGGCAAGTTTAACAAAGCAAAATAATAGAAAGTCAAGTTTAACAAAGCAAAATAATGGAAAGACAAGTTCAGTGGAAGAAACAGAGGGTATTGTTGAGGATTGTAACCTCTAAAAGAATAGTAACTGTATTGAAGGTGATCTCAGAGCTCAATCAGTATCTGGATTCTTTAGTGTCAATGGTTATTAGAGATCACCTTCATAAGCAGTACATTTACGGTAGGGTATCAATTCCCAAGCCTCTGGTCATGGATGTTAATGTCTAACGTCATCTTCAATGTTAATGTTTTCAATGTTCACAAAATCTGGCCGAATTAATAAGTTGAATGAAGTAATGTAATCTGTATAATCATTTTTAATACTTTCCCCAGCGTTAAATATAAATAAGAGTTCGGAAGACACTTACACAACTGCTTAGTCATGATTGTGTCTTTCGAAATGTAATTGTTTCATGCAAATCTGTCATGATATGATCAGCCTTGTCGTTGTTTTCTGTTGGACCCTAAAAGAAAGAATCACTGTGCAGAAGTATAGAAAAATCTTCGCATACTAGGTTCATCGTATAGAACAAACCTTGTTTCCTTTAGAAGTTGGAAATTTTCAGGATGATAAAGCACCTATTCATGCAGTGAAACTTGTTAAATCACGATTTCATGAATACGATGATAACGTTATTCATACTTTAACGTGCACATTTCTCCAATGTTAATATAATTAAACCATTATGGTTTATTTTACAGGGTTCAATACGAAATCGATATTTTCTACCACCCATTTAGAATGAAATTGTAATGGCTTGTCATAGCTATCATATGCTAGGTTCATCTACTACGAATTATCAAAATACTGTTTGAATTTTCTCTCAACTACAAGTTAAATAATTTACTAAATCTTCAAATTAAATTCCTCAATATTTTATCGTTGTGATTCGCACTATCTTCACATAAAAATTTTCTACCGATATGTCTATACAACCATTGATTTTGAGCTCAAATTCATGAACCAGATCGAATTCATTTAATCATTTTCATAAAATACATTTATCAACTATGCACAATTTCTAAACGATATTGTGTGTGTGTGTGCTTCATGACAGTTAGAAATCTCGGAATCAAAACAAGTTCTTCTGTAAATTCTGAACCTTATATATATATATATATATATATATATATATATATATATATATATATATATATATATATATATATATATATATATATATATATATATATATATATATAAAGAATCTTCATTTTTGATTGTCTTAATTCCATTTTTTTGTTATAATTTAATGATCTTGTTATAATTTTCTCAGTTTTACATATTTATAAATCTTATTATGCATTGCACCTCTGATTTATATATTCTATGTTCATCACTTTTTGGCTAACTATTTTTCCTTGCAAAGTACCACCTGGCGGAAATTAAAATTTCCGAGTTTGTTTCATGTGTATCTGGAAGTCCCATATGTATACAATTCATTATACATATTTATAAATCTTATTATGAATTGCACCTCTGATTTACATATTCTATGTTCATCACTTTTTGGTTAACTATTTTTCCTTGCAAAGTACCACCTGGCGGAAATTAAAATTTCCGAGTTTGTTTCATGTGTATCTGGAAGTCCCATATGTATACAATTCATTATACATATTTATAAATCTTATTATGAATTGCACCTTTGATTTACATATTCTATTTTCATCACTTTTTGGCTAACTATTTTTCCTTGCAAAGTACCACCTGGCGGAAATTAAAATTTCCGAGTTTGTTTCATGTGTATCTGGAAGTCCCATTTGTATACAATTCATTATAAACCAATTACCCATTTTAAATGCTGTTATTTCAAATGGCCAGACAATTTGATATGATGCACGCAATTTTGTCCCGCCATTCGACATAAGAGACTGAATTAATGGTATCTTTAATAGAAGGCAACCAGTGGGTGTACAATCGTAACTCCTAAAGTGAGTGGGACTTCATAATTTCGAAGTGAACGCCAAGGAAAAGATCAACAGATTTGACCTGCCTCTTCTAAAGATATAATTTCACATGGAAGATATTGCAACCATGACCTTCTTTACTTGTGCCGCCATCAGTAAACACCACATGTATTCAATTCGATTGATATAGAACATACTACTTTTCAGGTGTGTGAACAACGCTTTTCCCAACCAAGTCATCAAGACTTCAATTTAGATACCATAAAATATTTATATAAAAGAGATTTAATATTAATAGAAAATATATTTTGCTAAAATACTTTAGCAAAATATATTTAATATGCAAAAAATCTCAAACGACTAAAAATCTGACATATCATGGTTTTCTTAATATGAATCAGTATAAATTATTCATTAAAAATAAATTAAAATGTTAATAGAAACCAAAGTGAAAAATAGAAATATATTTAAATTTATTTACTGACATAGCACGCTCATTTTTTATGATTTGAATTAGAAACCTCTCACTAACTTCCAGGTATCAGAAATGTAAATATTTTTCATTCACCACATTTCAATCTCAAAATTCCTTTATCAACTTAAAGGTACATTTTTAATCGACTTATTCATATTTAACTGAGTAAAAATTGAATTTGCTCATAGAAGAAATCTGGTCTAATTTTCACCTTACAAATGAAACAACTTGACATATTTTGAAGAAATCACAAGTACAAGCAAATGAAATTGTTTTATTCTGAAGTATCGGTTTTTATAACATTTAATTTTTGAAAAAATATCTGCATTTGATTATAAATAGTACAAACTAGATGAGTTTATTAAAATTAACATTAGGAATTAGTAGCAAAATTTATATAAATTAAGAACCAATTTCCAACGATAATTGCCTATAGCTATAAATTGAAATACTTTCCTTTATTTTCAATATTTATCCCCATCTCATAAGAAAGATTTTCTAGGATTCCTTTTCGCCTTTATTTTTCTATTAACCATGACAATATTTTAATAATTTTATTATTCCCGTTTAATGATTTTTTTAATATAATAACTTATAAATTTAGCAAAAGTAATAAAATAAAAAGAACATTGTTTGGCATTTTATAGATAATTTTATAATTTGCGTCACTGAATACAAATTAAGAAACAATTTATGAATTTTTATTCATTTCGTAATTTTCCTCAAACTTTTAAAAAATTTTGAATTTATGTAAGTTAATGTAAATTAGCATTTGTATAATGATGATTATTGTTGTTGTTATTCATGACACTTGAATAAGCCAAGCTCACTGTGCCTTGGCTATGAAAATTTAAGTCAGTAGGGTACGTCTTTTGTTTAATTAGAGCACCACGAAGGTGAAAGTACGACTTTGCTCATCAAATCTTCCTATAGATGGCACTATCAGAGGATCCAGTCCTTCAATTTTGACATTGATCTGAAGGAGGAGGAAATTTTCTCCAGACCATTACACCCATGGTAACTACTCAACGACTGGCAACACGACTTTCGATTCCACAGATTTAACGAGCACGTACATCGCATGCACTCGAGATGATTAATGGCATTAATTTGCATCGATTAAAAATGCAAATTTCCTGGATAAATGATAACATTTACATTTCAGAGTGCCAGGTTCACTTATTTACACTGAGATTTTTTTTAGGAGAGATACTTTGATTTTATCTTCTGTATGCATATTCGCCAATGTTTGTTGCTTAGATACCAGCTTGAGATGATACAGAAAACTGTGAAACCCCATTATAAGTACAGCAAGAAGCTATTCTAAGAGTTTTACTCACTCTGCAAGATTAATTGCATTCAGAAAGGAATTTTCATCTTTGAATGCTATTAATCACATGAATACAGGATTGACCTATATTCACGTCTCGCAAAGAACGAAACCAGAAAAGATATCTAAACTACGATGGATGCCAAAAACAAAAGCTCTACATTATCTCACTGTTTTCAGGAAATCATGGGACCAAAATCGATCTCCCGCGAAATCCTAAAACTACGTCTTTCAGAGAGGTCCTTCAACCATACTACAGAGCCATTGAGTAAGAGTAATTTTTATGGTCTAAAACTATAGATTGTTGAAGACATTTGAATTTAAGCTTTAGGAAGACTTTTATTAATTACTTGGCCCTATCTGCACAAAGGAAGGAAATTCGAAATGTTATAAATATATGATTTAAATATTATGCATTCAAACTATTGGTGTCAATGTCATGAAGATTTACGGGTTTCATTAGTGCCATACTTGAATCTTTGAAATGATATCAGAAATTTACAATATTTTTCAAATTTTATGTCATTTCTTATGTGATGCTCAATAATTACAGTCTTCATCAATACATGATGGTCTGAGAGCTAATATAAAACAGGGTTTTAAATGTTTCTGGTAAATTATTATAATAATATTTTAGCTGTTGATGTTTTAGTTAAACGCATTTGAATTATAAATTTGTATTTTGAGTTAAATATTTAAAATTTAAATTTTTTTAGAGTGTGTTTACAATCTGCGCACGAAAAATTAAATGAATAAAATATTTTCCTTAAATAAATCGATTTACTAATCGAAGAAATTTTTTATGCAAAGTTTGATAAATAAAATTTCTGAGTCCATAAACAAAAACAATAGGATTTAATCTTTATGGTCCATAGATCATATTTTTAATCTTTATTATCGGTAAATCATAAATATTAAATACCAAGTACGTTTTCATAAATTCGGAAAAAGGAACATAATTATTCAATTCATGAGAACTGTTTGCATAGAATTTTTTAAAGTTTTGGTTATTACACCAAGAAATATTAATCGAAATAGTAATACATATACAGACAACTAAATTAAGTTCTATCTTTATAAATATGATTCGTAAAATTTAGATTCTATTGTATTTCACTATTTTAAGAATATTTGCTCCTACTTTGCTTCAGCTTCATAGATATTATTAACTCATAATTTAAACACTAACGATATATATATATATGTGTGTGTGTGTGTATACATGTATCATGTATATGCATGTATATATATGTATATATATATATATTTATGTATATATAAATATACATAATGCAATTTTATATACATTGTTTCTTAAGGGTTCCCTTGCATACCTTTTAATAAGATTAAAATGTTAGTAAAAATTTTACCCAGAAAGGTGTTATGCACTTTAATAATTTTTAATATATGTGTACTATAGAAGATTGTGTAAGAACTATAAATAGGAGTTTGTTTTTTAGTGTTTTACAGGTATCCTGAAAGAATGTACGAGAAAGTGATGATGTTGGTAAATGCTATCCAATTTTGACCGAAATGTTTGATTCTGACTTATTCTCGAATGATCATGGGGACACATTCTGTAGCCTAAAATTAGTAGGGCTTTCTGTTAATTTGTGAAATGTGCTGGAATATTTTATTCGGTTGTGTATATTTTTAGTTACCATAATAGCATTTTACATTGCCTTTGTGACTTTTCCTTGTAACGTGATAGTAGTCCTAATTTATGACATATTGTCTCTATATGATTGTGTATAAATTATCGCCAATAATTTAATGAGACACGTAGGATTTTAATAATGTGATAATTATAGTAAATAAAATTACTTATGTTACTCCAATAACAGACATAATATTTAAAATGCTCATGCCGCTTTTACTATGAATATATCAAGATGTTAAAAAATGTATATTTAAAATTAATTATATAAATTTAAGAATATTTACTGTTCGAGTTCTTCAGCAATTTTTTCCACATAAAAATATAACTCCTGTTTATTGAAGAATTATTTTTAGTACTACATTCATTTCTATAAATAAAATCACCTACAAGAATTGTATAAAAAGTAGAAGCTAAAATCTAAATAGATTTTAGCTCCACCTAAAATTCCATGGTTGTCAGACACAGAACAAGAAATACAGCCACATTTTATCTTGAACCTTTTATACTTATGGGGCAAAAGGTAACAAAAAGACACACTCTCATAGCATAATTTTCCTTTTGTGCTGGTTTAAAATCTGCAGAATTCCTTTCAGTTGCTTCTGAGGCATTTATTTAATTGATGAGATCGCATAAGGACCGGTTGATAGCAGGGGAGGGGGGGGGGGATAAAAAAACAAAATGTGGTATTGTCAAATGGTAGAATCGCGATTTCTGCTTAACAAAAGAGGGCTCTTTGTGTTCGGTCAACAAGAATAATCCTCGGCTCGCGACCGGAAACTCTAGACATAGATTTTCGGGTCCCTCCTTCACAAGAAACCATTCATCTTGTAGAATGTCATTATGTTAATCAGGCCATTCACAACATAACTAATACCTGGGTCCTTTGTGTTTCTCGACCAATAGGAGGCCGGTACAGGTGAATCAGTCAGGTGCGCGCCACACCTATTGTCATTAGGACCTTCAAGGTTTCTGACCCGTGCAAAGACAACATTTTTTTGAGATTTGTGTCTCATCTTTTGTCCTCTCATTGGATTCATTATTTTACACCATTATCACGGTAACGATCTTTTAATAGGTGACGCTTTTTCTTTATTACTTCTTGGGGTTCCATAATGACTCCGAATGTTCTTCGAAGTGCCTTACAAGCAATTCATGGCTGCTCGCTAATAGCTTAAGAACCAAATGTTGCACAGTAGGCTGAAACAAGATAATAATCCATAAAAAAACAATAAAAAAGCTTGGTTTAATTGTTCTCTTTATTTACAGCATCGTATTCGGGTGTGACAGCAATAAGGTGTCTAACTATCTTTAATAAATAAAATAGGTTAATGTTGCAGATAATCAAGAAAATGTTCAAATGCTTAAGGGAATGAAATTACATCTTTTGCTTAGATAAGTTCCTACTTAATTTCAGCATTTTGTTGATGTAAGGCGATGTAATTATTTGCCGACTTCTTTTTACACATTTTAGGCCAAAAAGCTTTTTTTCAAAATAGGAGTTCTTAGAAGTCATTTGAAGTTCTAATTGTGTCTAAATTAATGTACTATATTTATATTTGTATTTATGATTATAAATATTGCGTGTTAGATATATTACTGCCTTGTGGTAGCTGAGTAGTTAGTGTATTGTCTATATATCCAAAACTTCTTGAATTTGATTTTCACAATAGGCTTATGTCCTTGTAATGGTTCGGACTCTGTTTAAAAAAAAATAAAGATCTCGTTGAATTGAAATTTAGGTGCATGAAGTGATAATGTACTTCAACAAATAAACCAAACTATGTATAAGTTGTCTACTAAATGCGTTAGTGCTTATTTATTCTAACAGCAATATTGTTTTACTAGATTTTATTTGATTCATCTCTGTATAACACTATACACAATTTGTCTGCTAGTTCACAGCAATTTAACATAAATAGTGCAAAAATCACATAATGCACAAAATTTTAAAACTAACACTTGGCCTAGTAACACATTATCTATTCATATATATCTTCCATCAATGATGTTTGAAATTGAAATGCTTGTTGTTAAAAAATTAAATTAAAAAAAAAATAAATAAAGTACTTTTGTGAGCACAGTATTTGCAAGAAACAAGTTTAATACGTTTTCCTCATAATCTTTTGTTTCTGCGCATAATATTGGATATAATTCAAATAGATGTATATATGTATGTATACATTCAATCAAATGATTTGAATGAAATTATTTTGGTTTAAAATCTAAAAATATGTTTCTTCGTATATTGTACAAAATTCCAACAGCATTCATTTACTTCAACAAATTAAAACAAAATTTATTTCATTATTTTTCCATTAAACTTCTGCTGGATATGTTGCTTATAATTTCCTAATCCAAGATTATTTTACTGGGTATTATATTAGGAATTGCAAATACATCCACTTATGTGTGAAAACAAATAGCGGTTTGTATTGGATATGCATATTTTTGTAGCTTGCAGTCTGATAATGCATTCATTCGAACACTGTGGGAACCGTGGAAAACATCGATTTCACCTATAAATATTTTACATTCCTACTAAATACAAAACAATTTTCTTCCCAAATTATTATCCTTATTATTGTAAATATTGATAAAAAAATCTGTGCTTATGTAAAAATAAATTAATTAGAATCTAAAAATATAAATATTGAAACACTGCAAGATTTAAGCAGCATTTATTTCATTCATAAATATTCCCTTTAAATATATATGAAATACATTCCTTATATTATTCAATAGACATTTATAAAAATAAGAGATTTTCAAAGTATTAAAAAATATTTAATAATTAATTTCAAGACACAAATATTAATCTTAAAGTAATATTTAAGTTGTAAAATTAAAAAAATTATATTAACTTTATTTAATTTATTTCAAACTTTTAATAATTTATGATTTGATTTCATAAATTAAAATTAATTAGAAGTTTCGAAAGATTCTGTAAATAACTTCCTTCGATTTATTAATAAGTTTTAAGAATTAAAGTGAAATATTCTTAGTAAAAATATTCTGCTTAAGTTTAGGAAATAGCACATTTATTGTCTCATGAATAAACCTTCATTGAACTCAAAATTTGAATTATTTTGGAAGATTTGTAAATAATTTTATACTAATTTCTACAACAATATATATATATATATATATATATATATATATATATATATATATATAATGTATGGTGGGGAATATATGTATTGAGCTTAAAATATTTTGGTGGCAATCAAACGTGCTTAGGAATTTGTGGTTTTCTACAAGGACAGCACATCTTTATTTTTCCCTCCTTTTGAACTAATTGTAAGGTGTTCTGTCAAAAAACGATAATGTTTTGTAACACAGTCATAATATTTCTTTTAAAATATTTCTTTTAAAACGATGATTGTAGTAAAAATGCTTGTAATTTCTGTAGGTTATATTATTTCTGTTTTTTGAAATTCCTCATTCAAAAACAGCAATTAGAAAAAATCGTTTTATTCAAAAATTTAAGGTTAAAATAAATTCAACGTATAAGGTTATGAAATATATACATTGGATTTACTAATCTAATTTACAGATTTAATAACTATAATTTTATACAGTCATTGATCTAGCTATAATTAATTCTGATTATTTCTATTTTTTTATGAACAGAATGCTATACTCATTTTGCAAAATAATATGTTAAGAGATTCCAATTATGATAAAAGTGTTTTACTAATTAAATAAGCTCTGATATTTTACAAATGCATCTAATTAATTACAAAATATTGAATATCACCACAAATAAATAGATATTTTTCAGAAAAAAGTTTCTACATGGTCAAATTAATATTCCAAGTTTAGCAGTATTTGAAGTTAAAGAAATTGTGTTTGATAAAATTTATAACTATTAAGAAAGCTAAATAAGTTATCTAAGGAATTATATGTCAATAATTATCAGCTTCTAAAAAATTACGAATAAATTTGCTTTGCTCTTGTTAAGTTAAATTTAAATTAAATTTCTATAGTATTCACTCCAAACTAATATTCCTAACTGAGTAATCAACTGAAGTTAAGAAAATTTTACTTTGTAAAATTATTAATAATAAAGAAAATTGAATGAAATTAATTTACAAAATAAACATAGTTAAATTTAACAATTTTTATAAAATCATATCTATATTTTAATTATAAGATAAATAAATTAGAAAAATTGTCATTTAAATAAAGAATTTAAATCAGTTAATTTCATGCTAAGAATATTTTCGCCATGCAGTTAATAATAACTTATCAAAGTTATCCAAAATGAATAACTCTTTTCTTACATTACACTAATATGTAAGATTCAAATTTTCTTAATTACATAGATAATTATGATTCAAAATGTATATTGTAGATAATAGGAATAGATAATAAGATTAGAGTTTAGAAATCTAGATTTTTTAAAATAAATGTGCGTCTAATGGGAATATATGTCCCAATACTAGTTAAAGCTCACGCTTTTCTTCAAGGAATATATAAATGAACTTAATGATACACTTAAAGTTTACAAGTTTATGTTATATTAGCGTAAAATAAATACTTTAATTAAAAAATTGCAATTTAAATAAATTTTATAATAGAGTTCTTCCAAATGCAATATTTTTAGAATTCAAGACTCATACCATGCTCTTATTTTATTATTTAAATTTATATTACTTAAAATTTATATATTTTAAGAGTATGATTGCATTTCTACTTAATCCTTTTATTTTAAGCATTCATTAAATGGAAATCACGCATAATATAAATCTCATATGAATATATGTATTAAAAGTCAATTGTATGTAAGCAACACTTAAAAATTTTGGAGTTTTCATTTTCTGAATTCTTAACATATTTCATATTAATCAAAAAATACTTTAGATTTTTATTACTGTATAAATTTGAGATTAATTATATATTCTAAGAGTTAAATTATATTAATTTACCTTTTTTAAAAAAAAATTTTAAAAGAAGTTCACGATGTGCATTATGAAATTTAAAAAAAACAGGAATTACACATACTACATATTTAATATCAATAGGTATCATGAATTATATTTATTTAGCAGTCAGAAACTTTGAAAATAATTAAGCCCTAATTAGGCAAAAATTAAGATTAATGTAATTTTGATATGAATTTTGTATTCTAAAAATGGTTATATTTATTATGTTTTAATAAACTTAATAATTGTTATAGAATCATGATGTAAATGTTAAAATCATTTACTCTAAAGTGAATTATAATTTACACATTACATTTACATAATTAAACATTACATTCACCAAAGGGAATTGTAATTACTTAGCACTTAAAATTATTTGGGAGAAATTAATGAAAAAGTTTACTATTCTTTTCATTTTTCTCTAATTAGTGAAGAAAAAATGTGTACATGCATAATGGCATGAAATGACCTTACTGTAGCACTCGATTATGAAGAAAAAATGCGTACATGCATAATGGCATGAAATGACCTTACTGTAGCACTCGATTGTGAAGAAAAAATGCGTACATGCATAATGGCATGAAATGACCTTACTGTAGCACTCGATTGTGAAGAAAAAATGCGTACATGCATAATGGCATGAAATGACCTTACTGTAGCACTCGATTGTGAAGAAAAAATGCGTACATGCATAATGGCATGAAATGACCTTACTGTAGCACTCGATTGTGAAGAAAAAATGCGTACATGCATAATGGCATGAAATGACCTTACTGTAGCACTCGATTGTGAAGAAAAAATTAGTACATGCATAATGGCATGAAATGACCTTACTGTAGCACTCAATTGTGTGATTTTGAGATCAAATAATAGAGTTAAGACGCAAACAAAAGGATTTTCATCCTAATAAGGAAAGGTCTTACAAATGTTTAATTTGCTTAGATTCATTTTTAAGTAACTGAGATAGGTTTGTTCTTTAGTAAGTATTCTTTACTAACAGATAATTCTAGTAAACATTCTACATCTATGTACGCACAAAATACGGAGTTTTTCGATATGGTTAAAAAAGATAGGCAATATTAATATCTCTGTGGTAGAGACTTCCATAGTTTTAAGTCATTGAAGAAGCAAGAATCATTCTACATGTAGTCAGAAATTCTTGATTTCAGTGTCCAAAACAGAAAGAGGAAATTGAAAAATCTAGTGTGGCACTTCAGGATAAGTCATGATAAAATGAAGAAGATTGGTTCTGTTTATTCTCGTCATTCTTTTATCATATTCTTCACGAAAAGTCAAATATGTCTACAAAACAAAATACTTTTTAAAATTATTCCAAGACAAACCTTTAAAGCTATTAATTTTTCGGATAAGCAGTAAGCATTTAAAGTACTTTTCTTAAAATACTATTTTTTTCCTATTATACATACAAAAATCTTTGTAATTGAAGTGAAGGGTCGCAGGTTCAAACCCAGCCTTTGTTTAGCAGCAGATGGATATTGCTCTTTAGGTTTCTGCATAAGCATTTGTCGAGGTATGGGACTGATAAATTGTATAGTGGACAGAAGGGGATCGAGTTTGTGAGGCTTAGTGCCAGAAGCTGAGGCTTCTATAACTAATTTTGATACCTTGAAACTCGACGATTTTGAACTCAAATCTACCGTCCAACAGCCGCCACCTGCCTTGGTAGATGAGCCACATAACCATACCTTGATGAGGCAAGAAGTATCGCTGGCACCCACTCTCTTATATTGGCACACAGTACATCTCGTGGAAGATTTGTGCTACCTCACCTTAACGAATCATCAAATCCTATACTATTCATCTATGTCCCAGTTCTCGACCGTACCATCGTCAGTGACATGCTGGTATTTCATCATTGGAATATCGTCCGACGCAAAGGACATGACTCTTTTCAAGATAGACCAATTGTGCTGCTCCAGGATGGTACTCAAGCTTTCGCTTTTGTACACCAGCTTCCTCCTTTCATCTAAGGTCCTGGTACAAGACAGCACGAAGTGGAGGCAAACCCCCCCCACCACCACATTGCACGAGCGACATAACTCACTTATAGGATACCCTCGTTTATAAAGGTATTCGGAACACGGCCGTGTCCAGTCGCTATTTGGGCAACGATAGCATTTCCGAAAACTCTTTTTTCAGAGACTGTTTCGAAGAATCTGAAGGTCTGGTGACCGACTTCTTCTCTTTCCCATCTTAGCTGTCATACACGCAGTGCTTCTTTACGCAACGCGTCGCATAAGAAGAAACAAGGAAAATTTCTAAGCACCCTCTCCGGCTGATGCCCACGCAGAAGGCAGAAGCTCAGCATCCTTCTCCCATTGTACAACTACAACTGGGATTGAACTCATGACCATTTCCTCCGAAGAATGCTGTCCTGAGATATATAAATAAGATAAGCCATAAGATACGTTAATGGATTTTTTTCTTATATTCTCTTATATAACAAAGAAATATGGCAAAATTCTTTTCTACAATATGTTCGTTGATGAATATTTATCTTCAATTAGTAATTGCTTAAGCATTTTTTAAATTCTGAAGGTTACATTATGATCCGCTAATTCTCTAAGAAATCATTCACTTTTTCTGTTTCACATTTTGTAACAACTAAAATTCCTGCATGTATATTGAGATCAAATAAACAAATAAATATTGAAAAGAAAAAAGAGCGAAAGAAAGCCAGAAAATATTATAAAAACTTCAACTGAAATTGTTGTCATTATTCTCCGAATTCTTTACTTTCTTAGTTCTCAGAAACTATAAGCTAATTTGTATCTTGAGAGCCTCTACCATCTTTTTTCACTAAACAGTTTATATGGTTGATTATTACCTTGAAAAGAAATGTTCGTTACGGTTAGGAATCCACTATAAATTGCACATTGCAACTGTTCGCCGAGTTAGCTCTCTCTCTCTCTCTTTGTCTTTTCTGACGTAAAAGAGGATGATAGATTGACAAATAAACTAAGCAAACCACAGCGTTTATTATCTGTTGTTATTTTTAAATGATGGTTTATTTCTTTAATTTCGTTTAGATAAAATAATATAATAATTTATGCCAGTAGAAATAACACAGTATTTTGTGCCATTTTATAGAGAAATATGTATGCAAAAGCGAGAGAGAAATAAATAAATAAAAAAAAAAAAAAAACTCGTCATTTTGCTGTATGTTTTGACAACCCTAAACGATGTAGAGCTCATCGGCGCGGATCGATCGTCAAATTATTCCCGCGAGATCATCACGCAGCGGCCCGCTAATCGCTCTCCCGGGAAATCTGCCCATATCCCCGAGAGAGGAAGAAAGGCACGGCGGAAAAAGGAAGGTCATCTCTTCGCTTATCGGCACTTAGTGCTCGCCTTTAAAAAAGAATGCCTTTCTATCTCAGACTCCTTCCTACCCAATGCTCTTTTAATGAGTCTTTTATTCCATTTAATTAGTGCTACGACTAGGGAAGAAAGCGGACACAAATTGGACTTTAATACCTGTGTGTGACTTTTAGCGATTTCTTTCATTGCAGACAGAAAATTATACGATCAGATTTCTTTTAATTGTGATGCGGAAATATCACACGACTTAGGATTACTGTTCCTCATTGCGCTATAATTAATCATTTAAATTACTCGAAAAATGATACATGTCGAAAAATATGAATTTTAAATAATATTTTTAATAATTTTAACATTATTTATATATATAGCATATATTATGAAATTATATTTGTGAAATTGTTTCTACGGAGAAATTGAATTTTATACGCAAAATTTGGCATTAGAAATGCAGATAAAATCTTTATATATATATATATATATATATATATATATATATATATATATATATATATATATATATATATATATATATATATATGTATATAGTTAGATATAGCGAGATAGTTATTTAAAATTACATTTGACTTATTTAAGATAGTTGTAATTACGGAAAGTAAAGTCACTAATAATAGCCAATCATCTTATAGTTTTGTGAAATATTTAGGTGATGTGATTCTTGAGTTGGCATTCACCTTTTCCCGCTTCATCTGATCATGAATTAGAGATATGTTGAACTTCCCCATATTTTTTCGGAATGACGATCTTTGAAAGGGTTGTGAGTCAATTCGGGACATGAAAGTTGCCGGACATGCAACGCATTCCAGACATGAGAGTAAAAATATCTTTTAAGCTATTGCGGACCATCATTAACTAATGATGAATATTCATAACACAAGGAGACACCTTGAAATCTCTGTTGGAGTAGGAAATTGCTGGTACATCCGGCAGGAGGTATTTCCACTACCTGTTCCACCAGGAGGGTATGTACATATTATTCTGCCAAAAAAATTTTCTGTTTCTTCGTCAATGTGATGTGTGGATTTGGATGGTGAGGAACCAAGTTCACCGCATTACTCGACAGCGGTTAAAAAAGTGGCAGGGGGTTGTTATTTTTAGTGGGTTCTATCGACAGCAGAACAGGGATGGAAAGTTACTTTGATAACCTAACCTATTAAAAAATATTTTGGTTACAACTAATATTATAGTTTTTGGTAAAAAAATTTTTTTAAATATTTACTTTCTATTAGAAAATTTGATAATAAACATTTAATTTTTGGCGGAATAAATTCTGGTGGTTAAGAATATTTAATATGGATTATAGCTAAATAATCTTTTGAAATTAAATAGCAAAATTTATACTTAAAATAATCAATTTTACTTACAAGACTTATTAATATAGACTAAACCCCTGTTTGTGCTGAGAGAGAAGCTTTATGATTGATTTATAAAAGTTTTATAAAATAATATTTATAGACAGGTTTTATTGAATAGTAATTGAATATTTGTATACCTACAGAATAGAAAAAAATAGTATTTTATAAGAATATTATTAATTACAATTAGTTATAATGATGTTATACATTCTATTTTAAAATATAATCTGATAATATGGAATATATGTTATGTATTTTTAATATCTAAAAATCCATTATTTTTTGAATTTGTAAGAAATAATAATTATTAATGGTAACTTAACTGTGTGATTTGTTCTATTTTAACGTATTCAATATAAATGCTTTTCATTTAGATTTTTCGCAAAAGCTTTGTTATAAAAACGCTGTTTTTTATTAACATTGTATCTTTTGTCGGTAAATACACTTTCCATAAAGGTTTTATATGAACAGTTATTACATTATTATTACATATATTATTTATGCGAACAGCTATTGTAACTATTACATGTTTAATAGTGTGTAGAAAAATAGCATTTGATAGGTTAATAGGTTGTAATAGTCGGGCAGGAATGGTGTTTTTCTCAAATTGAGAAAATAGTAAGTAGCACATCTGATTCCACAGTAAAATAAAATCCTGGACGTTGAATTTCGAACCTAATGATCCTCTACTGTTATAAAATGGAAAGTTAATTGAGGATTGGATTTAGTTTCTCCTATCAGAAAAAAATATCCATGCCGGAACACATAAAATAAAAAAAAAATTATCAAACAAAGTTCTTAGTGAAATCTGTTGATACACGCAACCAGGATTTTTTTCTGAAAAAATCCTTATTTTTCTAGTACAAATTGCTGTCGTAATCGAATTGCATTTTCCGGGATGTTCTAAAATAGCTTTAACAATTTTATTTCCTGAAAAGCACATGTTTGTACAGTACTCTGATTACAACTCCAATCCAATCACGATCAACATCGCGTGATGAGACGAGCTAAATGATGATCATTGTTTTGGAAGGGGGAAAAACATCTTTTTCGGAAATGATGCTCGACGTAATAGGACGAATGGAGGCGCTCTGCTGCTCCTTTTTCCTTATTTTTATTCCATCATAAATAACCATTTCAATCAAATAAGAGAGGAATCATTTCTTTTCATCTGGGTGAATCTCCATTAGTCTTGGCGAAAGATACACGCACATAAAAGCGGACGGAACCATTTTCTGCCCCTCCGCCAACAAATTTCGAAATGAAATATTCAAAGAGACACATTCACTGAAAGAGAGAGAAAGAGAGTTAAGCAGTGATGAAAAGGAACGTCATGCAATAATAAATTGATATTGTTGCGTATTAAGCACCCCCACTATTTTGGCGGCCATGTGCAGAGAATTTGGCGATCGATTGGCTGGAGTAGACGATGGCTTTTCCATTGCTTTCTTAATAAGCAATCGCTTAAACTGTGGGGGGTAGAAGAATGATAGTCTTGGATTTGGAGAAATAAAATAAGTATTTTTATGTAAGGAACAATTAAGCGGTGCTCTTACAATGCTTTGAAATCAATTTTGCTAATAGACTATCAATTTTCTCCTGCAGGGTCGAGTTTCAAATAAATTATAAGATGAAATCCCTCTTTAGATGTCTCTAAATTTATAACAAAATTACATTTCACATTTTTGGATAATCAAAATGAAAAATTAGGTGAAATTATATGTAATGATCATTTTTATTATTTACAAACATATATGTAGAATAAACATTTTATATTTACTCTCACTTAAATATCATTACACTAAAATTATATGAAAATTGTTTTATTATTGTACATTTTATTTTAATTTTTCCATTGTTTTATTATAAGTATAATAGAAATTATAGAAAAGGTATTAACATGTAAAATCTTACTAAAGATGCTTTTCCTAAGTAAAATATTTTTAAATTTTAAGATATAATTCACTGCAACGATTTGTAGAAAAAACATAAATTTATTTTTAATCAATTACTTATTAATTTCTATTAAATACGATAAAATTTTAATAATTTGTAGACAGGCATTATTTGGAATGCAACAAAATAGTTTTTAGCAAAAACCATTATTTTCAATTTGCTCTATTTCCTAGCAACATTTATGGTTGAAAATATCTTCTTATTTGTTAATAATACAGTATAAAGGGGAGTCCGATATACCGGTAGATGACCGAGCTCTCATATCTAAAAAGATCTATACATTTGATATTTAACCCAACCCAATACTGTCTTTTTATAAAAAAAAATTTGCGTGCTATATGTTCTACGTGTTTAATATTCCCCAATAAAAGGTGCAAAGTGGAAAAAAGAGTACCTGTATTGGTATGAATCTCGTTTCGTTATAAATTCACATCTATATACGACGAGAGAGTTAGCTGGATGAGATGACTTAGGTCGGCAAAAATAAGCAACTGGAGTGAGAAATGTGTGTACCGTGATAATATACCTACACAAAATCCCAAGCTTATTACATTGATAACATACACCGTATAAAACTAAGGTGAAGATCAGCTTAATAAAAGTATCATAAAGGATTATTTTATAATAATACCTCAATTTCAAAATTAAAGAAATGTTTTAAGTTGTAAAGTATATGTATATAGATATAATATTGAAACAATAGGGAAATTTTTTCGTTTGATATTGCTTATTTATACAATATTATGATATCTGGTTTATAATTTATATAATATCAACGCACAGATTCAATGTCTCTGAGTGATATGCCCTTTTTCGAATGGTCTCAGATCCAAACTGAGATAGTATTGGACAGCTCTTTCTATTTTAGGCTAAACTCAGAGGGTATTCAGAGGGTACGGTAGGTCAATAATCTGAGTTATATTGTGAACTGAAATGAATATTGTCATATTTCTCAGCAGCTATTGTAGAGTTGGGCTCTGCTATTCAGATGGAAGCTATCGGGAAGAAATCTACTTAATTTAGCAGCAGAGGCCAAGGAGAAGACCTCCAAATACTGCGCATGCTACCCTCAGCGATATCATTTCACACGACTGCGATCGATTTAACATGGCTCGGACATTATTAGTGAACATGACGAATCTTTGGTTAAGTACGGACTCAAACTTACTAACTTTCCACCGTGTGAATGATGTTCAAACCTACCAGGCTACCACAATCACTTATATAGTAAAAATTTGTAAAGTGATGTAACAATAAGATCTTACAATAAAAACTATAATATGTCTTTAATAAAATCAATTGATTTCTGTAAGAAACATTGATGATTTGACGAAATTATGTAATCATACGTGTATGTTTTTTTATAGAAAGTCTTCTTTTGCATAGTTTTGTTCAGTAAAACTTTCAGCTTAAAAAATATTTAGAATTTTTTTTAAAATTAATACAAAAAAAAAACAGGATTAGGTATTTTTCGCTTAGGCTAAACTCAGAATGTAGTTGTAAAATATTAAAGTTATGAAAGGATTATAATGCGTGCTTAATAAACATTTTCTCTAAATTTTAAGTAATATATTTCCACAAAAATAACATTTTATTCATCATATCCTCTAATATCATTAAGTCGCAGCATTGCTTGAAATTTTCATGAAATAAAAAATATTGTTAAGTTAATGTTATAAAAAAATATATAAGTGATAAGAGTTAAGTCGTTCTCATTATTGTTTCTTTTGTTAAATTTGTTTTGTAATTTATATTCTTTTGTCTTTTTAATTAATTATTTATTTTATATTATCTCAATTAAAAATAACAAATTCTGACTTACAATCATTTTAAACGGAATTTTTAAGCATTTTTCACTTAAACTTATTTACTATTTATCATTCTTTGCAAATAGGATTTATACTTTGAATAGGATTTTAAATTTTAAAATAATTCCATTGAGAACTAAACATGTTACAAGTCAGCTCAAGAGGACCAAGACCAACGGTATGAGTTTTTCTAACTGAGGACTCTG
This sequence comes from Latrodectus elegans, assembly GCA_030067965.1. Taxonomy (NCBI): domain Eukaryota; kingdom Metazoa; phylum Arthropoda; class Arachnida; order Araneae; family Theridiidae; genus Latrodectus; species Latrodectus elegans. Next base: position 67,504,958 of record CM057820.1, read on the forward strand.
GGATGCGAAGCATACATTTCGGTAAGGTGGTCAGCGTAACCCCCAGTGTTTAGTTCCCAAGCATGTTTGGCACTCAGTTTATCAATCCACTGAAGGGATGGAAGGCTGAGTGGATTTTGTTCAACCATGGGATAGAACTTCGGACCTGTACCTCGAGAGTTCGAAGCGCTACCACTAAGCCACAGGGGCTCAATAATTCCATTGATATGATTCATTTTTATTCTCCGTATTTGACACTTGTTGGAATTTATTTGCCATCCTGCTGAAATGTTGGTGAGAAATTTATAAGCACCGATTTTTATGGTTTACATTATCAAATTTCAATGAATTCACATATGATTGGTGTTGCATTTAAATTTTCATCACAAACATAGCCTTTTATTCGTAAATACATGTTTCAATGATCGCAATAAATCTGATCTATGGAATTCTGTGAACAGAAATCTGAAATGAAAAAGTTGATTGGTTTATCCAATGTTTGGCGGGTTACTGCTTTGTTACACGGGTAATGAAATGTATTTAGAATGATGTACTTTTACATTGGTTAGAGGGAAAATCGATTAGCATCGATGGGCTTTTAATGATTACTTAGCTGCTTTCCTTTTTTTTTCTTACTTTCTGTAGTTAGATATTTTCTATTAATGAGAAAACATAGCTGTTGTATTGATTTTATAATTCTTCCCATGCATTTACTTTATAATTCAGTAAAATCACAATTTCTTGTAAATTTCTTAAATTTTTTAAGGTTGCAAAATTTAATTATATAAATTTATATTTTCTGTACAATGTGTGTTGTAATGGATTACCACTAATGGATTTACAGAATAATCTTTTAAATTTTTAATTATGACTAGGATCGCTTTACAGTTTTTGTACATGAGAACAAATTTTAAGGGAAATTAGTTGAAAGTGGATTTCAAACATGTATGCCCGAGATGGGAATTGAACTTATGAACTGCCAAATCAATTGTCAAATCGATTTACCTGCCCACTTGGACATGATAAGGAGAAAAGATGATCCTAAAATTAATATAAAAAGTATAAGCACATTTACAAAAATTCATGATATTCATATATATTCATTCACATTTTCATAGATGTATGCAAAAGTTTTATATTATACGTTAAATGATATACATTTTGTGTTAGATTCCATTTTCCTTAACAGAAATTATATGTTTATTATGCTCATCATATTTAATAGGTTAAAGCGTTGATGAAATTAATAAAAAATGTTTTTTACTTATGAAATAATTAATATATAATAAAAAAATGTGAAAATATATTCATGATCAAAAGTATTAGATTAAAAATTTGGCTTAATAACCCACAAATATAAAATGTTATTCAAAATATTTTACAATCTCTGCCGTATTTATGATATAACTAAGCCAACAATTAATTATAAAATATTTCTTATTCATCATAATTGAACACCTAAATGAGAATTGAATTAAGTGTATGAACGACATAAAATACTATTTTTGGGTAACTATTAGAGTTACATTTTTCTATCTTTTTGATATGCACAACCCATGATAAATATTTATTAATTGAAAGATATAAATTTATAATATTCAAAATAGTGCAGTGGAAGTATATAAATATATAAAGTACAGAAAAAAATAATAAAAAATTTAAATAAAAAACAATATTAAAATAATGAAAGTGTCGAAGAATTGAGCTCCCTATTTATAGGATCTTTATTAACAAAATAAACACTGTAATATGATAAAAGTAAAGTGATAAATATATTATATGAGATGAGTAATATTTAAAATACAAGCAGAATTTTCAAATCGAAGTAATGAATTAGTAGAAAATTTCAAACACAGATGGCAGCACCACAATATACAAAACATTAAATAGAAGTTAGAGATTATTCAAGATGTAATTTTTTAGCAAGAACTATTAATCATATTTACTCTTAGTATATTTAATCAATGATAACGCAATTTAATAATAAAAAATTCTTAGGATAAGTGGTAAAAATTAATTCTATTATTCTGTAATTTCATGACTTCTAAAACAGAAAAACTGAAACATTTTCAAAGAAAAAATATTAATTTACTAGTAAATTAAAACAATTAATAACGTTCTAGTGTAATTAGTAATTTGTAACGTTCTAGTGTAATTAGAACATTACAAATTACGTTACGTTTTCAAAGAAGGTTACGTTTTAAAAATAAAAATATCCTCCTTTTAAATGGCACTAAAAAGTAAAAACAATACTTATTGCCGAATATACTTAAGATATCTTATTTGTAGTGAAAATAAAAACCAATATTAAATTTCGTTTTAAATTGTTACTAAACTTTAAATGCTTTGAGAATAAAATATTGCATTGTTTCCTTTACATATTAAAGTATTTTTTCATTTATAAAAAATGGAATTTACGAAAAAATATAAATTTTACTTGTATCATAATCTTTAGTTAAACATTTGAAAAATCATATATTATTGATAATTATCTTGAAAGAATTTTATTTATTAAAAATAAATATGTTTCAGGTAAAATAGCTAATTTAATTAAAAAATTTTGAGCTAATTTGAATTTTTATTATGAATGCAAGAATACTTTGAAACCATGTAGTAAAGAGTCTAATTTCTCAATAAAGCAGTATAAGGATTTTTTAATTAATTAAGCGTATTTTTTTCAGGAGAAACATTTTAATAGATTTTGAGGTATTCGCATGCAGCAAAAGCGAATAAGAAAAAATGAAACAAATACACCTACCCTGACAGATAAGAATTAAGAAAGCATGTCACTTCCAAACCAAATCACCCCTGATATTCACGAGGTACTGAAATCGAACCTGATGCCTTCTACTCTGAAAACTATTGTCCAACCAACAAAGCAAGAAGATCCTATTCTTTTATAAATCTATCAAATTATTTGTGGCATATTTGTTATATTAAAACCAATGTTACTTTATAAATGCAAAAATAAATAAAAAATCTTAGGAAATGATCGTTGTTTTAGACACTGAGAAGTTGTTTGTAATGTGAATGCCAATCTTACATACTAAACACATTGAAATGTAACATAAATTATAATGAAATACATGCAAAGACGGAAGATGTTTTCGCAAATGAATCTCCTCTATTCACGAAGCCCAATGTCTTAATAAATAGTTTGTAAAAAAACCGTCCATTGTTATATTTAATCAATTTTGTAAGTATATATAAGTTTAACTACCCTAAAAAGTTCTTAATAAATTAAAAGTTTGTGTGTGCCAGACTTCTAAAAATTTTACAGGCAATCGCAAAGATAAATTGTAGGTTATTGTTGTCTTCTGCAAGCTTGGCTGTCAAAATGGCTTTCTCTATTCCAAATGAACCGTAATTTGGTGTTGATTCCAACTTCCTCAGTACACACATCCCATAAGCACAACCATTCACAACACATTCAAGTGTTGTGAAAGGTTATGCTTACCCTATAAACGGATACCTATGGTAAGAAAGGACAAAGACGGGAGAGAAAGAAAGTAAATCCATGCCCGCACTGGGATTTGAACCCGTGACCTCTCTATCCACAGTCAGACATGCTAATCACTGGACAGAATGGTCGGCATGAAGTTTAGTTTGTCAAAAGGGATACAAAGTCGATCCGTAGAGGTTTTGTAGCAGTTCAAGAAACGAACGTGCTTATTGGTTGAGGTAAAAAAGAAAATTCTAAAGAAGGAGTAAAAAAAATATTAAATAAGACAAAAATTGCCAAAAATATGAAATTCCAAAAACATGAGCTGTCACCCACGCTGACCACTAGACAAGGTGAGGGAGGGGCGCAAAGAGTGGGGTGTAAATGGAATTATTCAGTTATATGATTTAGCAACATTTTGCCATCAAATGTATACAAATGGGATCAGAGATAGTAGTATAGTTGACGCTGCATAATATGAACTGGTTCACAAGTTTAGTACTACTAATGTGAAACATCTTTTGACACAGGTGTGGATTGCTTGATAGTTGAAAATGGCTGTTATAATGCATTTTAAAATATCTACGGTGATTTAACATCCGAGAGAATTTTCATTGATAGTAATAGGAATTCATATATCACTAAATGGAAATCATGCAAATTCCAAAGCAAATATCATAATAGCCATATATTCAAATGGCAGAAAATGAATACCCCTCCTATGTTGTTTAGCTTTGGAATGGATCATAATTTTAATTTTCCATCCCGAAAAATAGGGCTTTTCCATCAATTCAAGTTAAAGCCCAATTTTTGCAGTTTCCTTTTTTTGGAAAACATTGATGACGTGGAAATCAGGATTTACTGTAAGTAACTTTTTGACTAGCAAAAACACAAAATTGGCTCAGTAAAGTAAAATTGTTGTCTTCCCTTGTTAATCGATTATTAATGAAATTTATTTGTAAGTAAATTATCATTATTTATTCATTTATAAACTAATATGCATTTAAGAAATTTTAGTACAAAATAATATCTAAATTTTTAAATGCATATAAATTTACTTCACCACACTATTGCAATTCATTAATTTATTACTGAAACATTGCAAAATTATATTATCCGCATATTTATTCTGAATTATTATGTATCGAAACCGTTCCTATTGAATACTAGAATCAGCTTATTGTAATTATGCTGAATTATATTTCACAGTTTTCACGATAAATATTAATAATTTGCTTATTTATTAATTTGGCATAAACAAATAATCAAACAGCTGCAATTAAACATGCATAAATGGCTAAACATATTATTTAACAGAACATTTAATACATAAAGAGGCCAAATTGGCTGTATATTAGAAATTATATTTCCATATGTAATTTACATTAGCTGAATACTGTTTAGTATAATTAAACTAGTCCTTATTTTGAACCATAATTAACTGACGAGGTCAAAACATGGCGCTTATATCACCAATTTTCACGTCACATTAACGAAAACATTAGGCATAATTATTATCCAATGTCTCTCATCTATATTCGAAGTATAACGGCTCATGGCTGAGTCAGGTATTGAATTCAATGCTTTCATTTTATAAAAACAACGGAACTTTCCCAACCTATTACTGGATCATTAAGTTGAACTTAAATATTGAGTCATTGAAAATATATTTTAAGCATTTTTAATACTCATAGTACACATATTTTTTAACACAGTACACATATTTTTAAACCTATAAATTAGAATATAATTATTTTGGTACCATATAATTTTTTGAGAATCAACCACCTTATCATTTTAAACCATGACAACATGACGAATTCAACACCTCAGCTGGTTTTCGTATTTTTAATCTTCTACAACATATCAGCAGAATGTTATAGAATGTACATTAACTTAATTGCATAGTTTCTTTCTGCATGACAATGTTTGATTCGATCAGGCATCAAAACAGGCATTTATAAACATTTTTCTCACTGACTAAGCCTTCTGAAAAGAACACACTCCTTTTCCTCTCCGGAATTGCTTCACTTAAATGAATTTGAAAGTTTAAAATAATACTCTTAATTTATTGTCGCAGCAAAATTTCTTAAACTGAAATAAAGACGATATCTTTGGGATAAAGAATAAATGTAGACTAAAAGTCCAGCAATTATGCTCATGAAGTGTTTATTTTTTATCGATATATTTTTGCAATGATAATAATTTAAGCTATCGACCAAAGATAAAAGCGCTCAATTTTGTTGAATGTAGTATATAATAATGAATGTATCCATATTCGAGATTTGCGGTTAAATGAGGTATTGATCAAGTAAAAATTCCTGCTATCACAGATTGTTGAAAATCTTCAGGCATAGTGTTGAACGGAATTTGGATAGTTACATGAAAGAAAATCAAATGAAAAAGTGAAGTCTTAATAAAAGCGTAATAGTTGTTCCTATTCAAAATTATTTATATTTTATAGGTAAGTTTTTGCAATAAATAAAATGAGGGCTACCAAGGAAAGAAAAATAAAAGGTTGAACTATATAAGAAAGTGGAAATTCTTGCTGTCATTTATTGCAGACGGGTTTTCTGTATAGTGCTGTACAGAATCCAGAGAATGCGATGCTTCAAAAGTAATTGCATCCAATATAATGGATCTGGAATACCATCTTCACGAAGTAATTTCGCAATCTTCTCCCGCCCACGACTCTGCGCCGTTAATTGATATGAGATTTTTTTTATTTTTTCGTGAAACGCTGCATGAAGAATAAGAAACTAATTATTTAGGTGAAAAAAGTGAGGTACTTCTGCAGTTTCATCTTACTATGATGGCAGAGACTGGATCAATTATTCGAAATGCATACTTCAAGCGTCAAAGGGATCAACTCCTAAATCTTAGTCTATTGTTTGCAGGTCTCGGAAGAGACAAATCTATAAAAAGGATTGGTCATTCTTCAGCAAAGTTTGGTTAAGCACTGCACTGATTATTTTTGCTACATCTTACCTAATTCAACTGCAATGTATAGTTTGATTGCGAAGTACAACAATCGATCGATTAGAAGTAGGAATCGAAATCATTAAATGTAGGGAGAAATTCCAGAGCAATTAGAATTCAGGTATAATAATCGCTGGCTTTAATAATAGAGAAGTTAACAATGAATACAATTTAACATTAACAAAAACAATTTAAAAATAATAATCAATCTGGATTCCCAGATAGAATTAGTATTTTATTATGAATAAAAAATTTGGTTAGTCTCCATATGATAACTTTGAGCTCTCGAAAAGTAATTTGACTTTTGCCTAAGGTTCAGAGCAGACAGCCAATAAATACAAAAATTTACTAGATTGAATTAAAGAATTTACTAGATTGAGTCACTAGATTGAGATAAAATGTAAAACTCATGAACTATAAAATTGATAACCAGTGTATATTGTCTTTTACTTTATCTGTTATATTCCGTATAACGAAGGAAAAAACTGAAAAGAATCACAAAATGTTTATTAAGTATTTGTAATTTAGAGAATTGAATTCAAAAGAATGTAAATTTATAAAAATGCTTTTCACTGGAAAATTTTATAAGATTTTAACGAAATTTTAATTTAAAAAGTGGTAGATTGTTAAGCAAATATTTTAACAGGATATTAATTTCTGCAATTTTCTTTATTTTAAGATAAAATTTGCTCTTTTCGTTTTCAGCGTTTCAGATCTTTCAAAAATTCTAATTGATAGAAGGACAATACAATAGTTTTAGTATTTATTAAATTTGCGAATTTTATGAGACAAAGTATTGGAATTTGTTTACATTAAAAAAAATTTTTGACAACACATTTAAAAACCAAAATTATTTGTACTTTTGGTACAAAGTAAAAGAATTCAATAACATTATTATTATTTGAGAGATACTTTTAAACTTAATTTTCTTCTTAAAAAATAAATTTTGAAACATCATGTTTCAGAAGTTTATAGAGGAAGGAAAAAAATCCACATCAGAACAATTTTACAAAAATTGAAATTGGAAGTGGGAAATTATTTCGCAATAAATAAAACACTCTAATAAAGTGATAAATTTATAAGAAAAAATTAATAATTTTTCTTTAAGAGGACTATCTTTATTGAAGTCTTTTTAGGAAATAATATATCATTAAAACTAAATTATATTTTATTTTATGGGTAATATTTATGAAATTAAATTTTTTTTTTTATTTTATTTTTTTTAAAAAAAAAACATAATAAACTATACATCGTACTCTGGTATTACTCAAAAAAGTGAAGAAAGATTTTGAAATTGTATACTGGAGCTTTCGTGGGTAATAAGAGTTGTGCTTGTTTTTTGTAGATTGAACGGACACACACACCGTGTTAGAGACACAAATCTCTTCTAGAATTTTTCATACATTGTTTCTTCTCACACTGTACAAGGTTTCGTAATATGATATCTGATGCTTCGCAGTAAATAAACTAAAATTAGCATCAGATTGGATTAGCATGAATCAGCACGATAAAAATTTAAGGGATTAGGATTTGATTTTATTATTAAACAATTGAACGGAATAGCCTATGTTATTGCGATCTTTTTCTGAAAACGCATAGGGTGACATATGAAGCTATCATGAAGCTTTTAAAGTATCTAACATATATATATATCTATATCTATCTATCGATCGATCTATGCACCCACCATACATAATATACATACCTGTTTGGAAATCTTCTCAAACAATGTATAGAGGCAAGCCTGACATCTGGTAGCAATCATGAGGCATTTTGAAGTATCCAACATACATATACATAGCTGTTTGGAAATCTTCTCTGACAATGTATTGGGCGAGCCTAAGATCTGGAAGTTATCATGAGGCTTTTTTGAAGCATCCACCATACATATGCATAATTGTTTGGAAATCTTCTCTGACAACATATTGGGTGAGCCTAAGATCTGGAAGTTATCATGAGGCTTTTTTGAAGCATCCACCATACATATGCATAATTGTTTATAGATCTTCTCTGACAACGTATTGGGTGAGCCTAAGACCTGGAAGTTATCATGAGGCTTTTTTGAAGCATCCACCAGACATATGCATAATTGTTTGGAGATCTTCTCTGACAACGTATTGGGTGAGCCTAAGACCTGGAAGTTATCATGAGGCTTTTTTGAAGCATCCACCAGACATATGCATAATTGTTTGGAAATCTTCTCTGACAACGTATTGGGCGAGTCTAAGATCTGGAAGTTATCATGAGGCTTTTTGAAGCATCCACCATACATATGCATAATTGTTTGGAAATCTTCTCTGACAACGTATTGAGTGAGCCTAAGATCTGAAAGTTATCATGAGGCTGTTTTGAAGCATCCACCATACATATGCATAATTGTTTGGAGATCTTCTCTGACAACGTATTGGGTGAGCCTAAGACCTGGAAGTTATCATGAGGCTTTTTTGAAGCATCCACCAGACATATGCATAATTGTTTGGAAATCTTCTCTGACAACGTATTGAGTGAGCTTAAGATCTGGAAGTTATCATGAGGCTTTTTTGAAGCATCCACCATACATATGCATAATTGTTTGGAAATCTTCTCTGACAACATATTGGGTGAGCCTAAGATCTGGAAGTTATCATGAGTCTTTTTGAAGCATCCACCATACATATGCATAATTGTTTGAAAATCTTCTCTGACAACGTATTGGGTGAGCCTAAGACCTGGAAGTTATCATGAGGCTTTTTTGAAGCATCCACCATACATATGCATAATTGTTTGGAAATCTTCTCTGACAACATATTGGGTGAGCCTAAGATCTGGAAGTTATCATGAGTCTTTTTGAAGCATCCACCATACATATGCATAATTGTTTGAAAATCTTCTCTGACAACGTATTGAGAGAGCCTAAGATCTGAAAGTTATCATGAGGCTTTTTTGAAGCATCCACCATACATATGCATAATTGTTTGGAAATCTTCTCTGACAACGTATTGAGTGAGCTTAAGATCTGGAAGTTATCATGAGGCTTTTTTGAAGCATCCACCAGACATATGCATAATTGTTTGGAAATCTTCTCTGACAACGTATTGAGTGAGCCTAAGATCGGAAAGTTATCATGAGGCTTTTTTGAAGCATCCACCATACATATGCATAATTGTTTGGAAATCTTCTCTGACAACGTATTGAGTGAGCTTAAGATCTGGAAGTTATCATGAGGCTTTTTGAAGCATCCACCAGACATATATATAGCTGCTTGGAAATCTTTTCAAATGAAAATTTCAAAGCGATTCGTATTCATGTATCACCAGAAAGAAAATCTGAAAAACACGCAAGAACCCACAATCGCATATTCACAAAACGAAATCAGATATATCTCATCAAGCTATCATGAAAACAACAGGTATAATCGAACTTGGATTTCTCCACTTACTAATAAAGTTTTCAGTGAGCATCTGAGATTTCTTTTTCCTCAATCATCTCATGAGCGTAAGGAACACAAAAAGAATCCCATTTCTCTGTATGTCTTAGTTTAAGAATATATGTATGTTTCAAATATATTGTTGTTGCACCAGTATGCTTCCCTGTACCTAGTCTTCTGTTTTAAATGTCACCGTAGGGAAGTAAAAGTACTAAATCAAAAATAAAAAAGAAATTGAATCAAATTTATAACAATCCAAAGAATACTTTGGGGTTAGCAACAGATTATAAAATCAAAAATTTCAAACAAAACTTACATGATCTTAAGAGGGGAGTGGAGTACGAAATCCAGTTCATTTGTCCCACGTCATTTGAACATATATCAAAATAACTTGGTAGTTGACTGCATTCTGTTGTTTTGATTAGCAGAAATAAACTAGAAAAATATCACAATAATCTAAAAAAAGAAAATATAGTGTACTTAATGTGATAATATTATGTTTTGAGTTTTGAATACAAATTATGTTTTGAGAGGTGAGATAATATCAATGAAGTGCAAAAGAGAAAAAAAGTATTTTCATACAAATAAACTTAATAATAGAATTTATAATATCCAATTTAAAATATAAAATCTTTTAATTCTTAAAATACAGATATGTTTATTGAAATTCAACATATTTTAAATAAAATTTATTTAGAATAATATAAAATATATTATTATAATATATATTTAATAGAACTAGAAATATATTTAGAATAATTTTAAACAATTTATAGAATAGTAAAAAATTAAAACTAAAAAAATGATATGTGTGTGCTACGATAAAATATCGACATAAAATTTTTAAAGTGGTAAAAATAAATTATGTTTTGAGAGGTAAATTAAATTGCATATTTTAATTTTTCCACACAGTAATTTCATAAAATTAATGGTCAAATATATTTTGTAGGAGGCAATGCTTTTGTTTATGTTCTTACAATGCAAACTACTTCAATAAAGTTTCTAAATTTTCCTCGTAAATTAATTTCAAAATATTTGATTGATTGAATGCGTGATTGTCATTTCTGGGATAATAATATTATGCATAAGCATAGTTCAAATCATCGCAGTTTATAGTAAGATATTTTGAAATTTTTCATTAGAATACAGAGAAAGCATAAATTAATTTAACTGAAAATTTTGCATGCTTATACATTTTCTATTTCAAAACGAAACAGAAAATTTTTCAGTTTGGAAAAATATCGATAAAATTAATGTAGAAATTATGTATCATAATTTTTGATGATGACTAAAAAAAAAAAGCATTAAAATTTTAGAAGTCGCTTTATTAAAATTACCAGTTACATTTAAGAAATTCAATAATATTGAGATTTTTCAGAAATTAATTTTATGATACTTCCCTCAGAACATCTCTAATGTAACATGTATATTTAAAAAAAAAAAAAAAAAAATATGAGGCGTAAAGACACTATAGTTCACGTGAGTATGAGCGAGTAGCTGCTGAAAAGGATGAAAATTGGAAAGTGCGAACTTTTGACACGGCACTAATTTCTTGGGCGAATTTTTCTCGACACGGTATGAAACAGACTTTTTTTTTCCACTTATTGTTTGGTAATGAAGTAATATCTTTACCATTAAAGTGCACTCCGCTCATACTTGACAAATAACCAGAGCATATGACTGAATTATTAATGATATTCTCCTGGGACCATTCTTTTCTATCTTCATCGTTAATTTTGTATTAAGACAAGGTATCTTATTTCATGCTAGTGGATTAATAACACACATCAGTATTTAACTGTGATATTTTCATTAAAGTTTCTTTAAATTTTTATTTTTATAATATAGTTTTATATTTTACTATTGACATTTATTATAATTTTTCATATAAGTAATGTAAATTATATGGTTCTTCATGCATAATTATATGTCTCAATTTGTGTTTGTGAAATTATAACCGGGAAATTAATGAAGAAGTTTAAGTAAATATTGTTAATAGCTAACCAAGTTATTAATTATCATATGTTAAGTTTGGAAAGACTTAACTACTTATATGATAAATATTATTTAGTTAAAATATAAATATTGTTTCCTGATTTCATTTTTTCATCTACTTTGTATTAAATATTGGACAAAATCTCAACCACCTCTTATTATCATGATTTTTGTTACTATTACTGGTTTGTTACTATTATTATAGTCTGGGTCCTTGCGGCCCAGTCATTTTTAAAATACAGCATAGAAACATGCTTTTTACTCGAAAGTATACCACATTTTCAATAACTGTATACGCGTCATCAACCACTTTCTAATCAATGTCATTTCCACCTTCTGAATTTCCCGTTTGTTAAAATCTCTGATGGAGGGGCTTCTAAGGACCTGTGCATTTTCTGATGCATTCAGATTTCAGTTAACTCTATCAGAGTTTATAGTAAAATGAATGAAATAAAGTAGCTTGAAGATATGCTAAAAATATGTCAACTAATGCAGAATTGATAAGTGTTTTAATTTATCGATAAATTAAGTTATAAATTATGAAAAAATTTCGAGGGAGCATAAAATCGTTACGGAGGCAGATAATAATTCTCATTACGATTCAAATGTTGAAGAAATTAAGGCAATTTTACCTCAAATTTTCCATGTTGACAAAGACAGAATAGAATGCGAAGTAAATTTAAGAACAGGAGAATTACAAATTCCTGAAAGAACATATTCAGAACAATATCATGCATCAATTAGTTGCTCCAAAATTTCATTGAACAGATAAAAAAAAATTGCATCAAGTGAACCAAGTTAGTCAATAAGAAAAATTAAATCTGATCAAAGAAAAATATGTCATATTTGCTCCAGAAAAAAAAGACAAAAAATCCTTAATATGTTGTGTCCATTGTGGTAACATTATCTGCTGTGAAAACAAACACACTACATGTATTTACAAAATATGTGAACAAATTAATTATATTTTCATAATTATTTATTTTTAATAAAAGCACATACTATCTGATCTTAAACATAAAATACATTCAGTGTGGTAAAAATATTACTGGTGCTATTGTTTTAAGTAAATCGCAAACCGGGCCTCATAGACCCAGGGCAAGCTTTCGTATATATCTAGTTTAGGAGCTTGTTCAGCCGTATTAAATTAATAAATTATTATATATTTAATAATATTTTAAAATAAAATTATTTGTAAATTATTTAATTATTAAATAATGCATTAATTATATTACACAAGCAAAATAATTATGTACACAATTTTTTTTCAAATTAATTTTTGCTATAAAATTAAATATAAGTTTTAAGGAATATTTTAAAGTTCTTAGTTTACTTTAATATGTATTTAATTGAAATACATAGATTATATCAAAATTTATCTTATTAATTTTGTGATTATTTATTTTTCACCATCATAATTTTATATACGCGCGCGCGCGGCTATATTTTTAATGATTATTAACTGATATTAATGATTCACGATTGTTAATGATTATTATTTATTTTGAAAAAAACTTTAAAAAAAATCCTTCTAATCATAAGGGTAAAAAATCTTAATAAGATCTGCCTTGTTGCATTTGAACTTCCTCCGATTTTTTTTTTTTTTTAACGAAAGCGAAATTATCATAATTTCATAGGTAGTTACTGGATTATTTTTTGAATCAAATTTATTTTCTCGTGTGGGTGGCATGAAAAAAAAAATGATATTCATTTCACAATCTCAGATGTGATACCATATAATATCTTTCCTTCCCAAAAAGAAGAAAACAAGAAAGAAGGAAAAATCAAAGAACATCAGTAAGTTTTCAAGAACAAAAGGGGGGAGGTAATAATGTCTTTTCTGCGGACAGGGGGGTGAGACAAACCGGGATAGAAATGACAACGTCGTAAAAGATAATGTCTCGTTGGGATCGACGCCCAACAGGTGAAACGGCACTTGTCAATATTAGCTCAAGTCAGCATGCAGGTGGTACATCGTTGTCAAGCTTAGAGCTCTATGCTCGGTGATAATACATTTTTTTTTTTTTTTTCTTCTTCGAAATTCAGGGCGAGATAATCAAAGGGAAGGGAACAAAAGCTTTTTTTTTCTAAATAGAAATATAAGTTGGGAAGTGATAAAAAAATCTTTGTTCTGAAGGAAGACAGGTTGTATTGAATATAATTGTTGACATAATATTTATTACTCTTTTTTTTTTTTTGTCTCTGACACAAAAGGATTTTCAAATTTGCATATGGCAATATGGAACTGAGGTATGCATTCCAAAAATCAACATAAATTATGACAAAGCAAATAGCATTTTTGTGTCTTAAAAACATGTTAAAGAAATATTTGATGTAATCGGTCTTTGTTATAATGCAAGTTATTTTTAGATTTCTGATTTGGCTTTTAGCAAAGGTTATAATGAATATTATATTTGATGATAAGCATGTTTATGATGTTCTAAATTCATGACGTTCGGAAGTCAATCAAGCATTTGAAGGGTTAAGAGCTCTGGTTTTTAGTTTAATATTTCGTGGTTCAAAACGCCACCTCCGGTCGGGATGCTAGTGATTCGAAATAAGCTTAAAACAGTAAATTCTGATCGAATTTGCCCTCGTGTGCAAAAAATGATGTAGAGTGACAAACAAGCCTAAGTTGTAATCTAAAAAGTGTCAAAGGGAAACTTGATGCAAAATTTGATGAAACTGGCGTTTTTAAGTTTCGCATACAGTTCCTGGCATGAATCTTTATCTATTTTTGTTGACAAGGTATAATTCCACAAGTGAGGGCTCCTATACAATCAAAACCATTGAGTGAGATTGTCTCTTTCTTAGTGGAATTTATATTTCAAAGTTATAATGTAGCGTATAAGATCAATGCCTACAATTTTAAAATTCAAGGCTTACCTATTTTCTATAAATGATAAACTAGATACCTATAATGATAAACTAGACTATAAAACTAGATGATAAACTAGAGAACAACAAATTATGTACTTCTGTAATTTTTAAAAAGAATGCAAAAATTTAATTTCCTTTTTTTATTTGTTGAAATTTTTTTCAAGACCTTTATTCGGTTTTTGGCATCAGTGTATTCAATTTAAAATCATTATTGATTTATGTTTGATGATATATTTCAGCAGTACATGTGCATTTTCAATATTGTTCAAAAAGTATTTGAAGTGAGTGCTTCTTGTTTTAATAATACTGCCTGTTTAACCTTTTTATGTAGTTTTTCATCCTCAATCTTTATACTAACTAACTCTAAACAATATTTATTGATGATTCAGATTTCATTGTGAAGTATGTTAAGTTGCTTTGAGGTGAATTATTTCTACCGATATTCGCTTAGGAAAAATTCCGTTAGCTCTTTTTCCTTCCCCGTGTTTATCCATTTTTTTCTCTCATCTTTCAACAATAAACTTTTATTCCTTAGACAAGGATTTGTAGGTTCCCAGCTTGTGTCTTGACACTACAAACTAATCATTTGCGTAAAATACATTTTGTAGAATAAAAGTTAAATTTTCATATAAGTAAAACTAAAATCTTTTTGAAAATTCTTGGATATATTTCTTGTCTCTTTTCAAGTGGCTCCCAGAACATGATAAGCCATCTTAGCCTTCAGCCAGCTAGGCCAATGAAACTGAATTCAGTTTATCTGCAGCGAATTCAAAATTAAGCGAATAAAAAATAAAACAAACACATCTATTTTTTCTTTATTTTTTGTCTTTAGATATTCTTAAAAACATCGTTCTAAAATTTGAGAGTAGGAGTGCTATGATGGTTATTTCTATTTCAGCTTTATTTTATAAAAAATTGGGCTTATTTATAGCAATTTGTTATAATAAAAAAATGTAACAAATCAAAAATAAAAATGTATACAAAATAAATATGCATGAAACATTTAATTTCATGGTATATTTAGAGCTAAATAATTCTTTGTATCAAAGAAAGAGAGTACCTTCTCAATAGAAAAGGATAAAATAATTTTAGATTAAATTCTTATTGTAAAACAATTTAAGTTAAGTGTGATATTTTAAATTTAAATTATCATCGAAGGATTTAAAATAATGTATTTAAATCTGATTTCTATGACATGTAAACAAAGCAAATAGTTGAATAATCAGTACTCCAATTTTCAATTCTGTAGATCATGTACTTGATTCCAAACTTGGGTAAAGATTTTCATTTAGGTATAGACTACTTTATGAATATATCTCAATTAAATTAGCTTTCATCAGGAAGCAATAATTTAAAGTGCCAATCTCAATTTTTAACATGGAAAAAAATGTAACAGAGAAAAAAGGGAACTATTGTAAATTTTCTTGCTTATTCATACTACCTCAAAATTATTTATTATTCGTAAGAATATATTATATGAGATTATGAATATTTAATCTCAGTATGTTATGAGTAATTTAATAAATAAAATCTATGCAATAATTAAAATTGTAGCAAGAATTAAGGACAATGACACACATTCAACTTACAATGTTT
Organism: Latrodectus elegans; assembly: GCA_030067965.1. Lineage (NCBI taxonomy): Eukaryota > Metazoa > Arthropoda > Arachnida > Araneae > Theridiidae > Latrodectus > Latrodectus elegans. The sequence continues at coordinate 67,521,235 of CM057820.1, forward strand.
ATAGAGGGTGGCATCACACATGACATGGAATTTGTCATGGTGGGAAACCAGTGTCCCTTTGATCAGTTTTTTCAGACAAAAAAATGTCTTTACTTAATAACATGATATTTGATTGATTTATGATTATTTTCAGATATTTTTAGAATACGATTTTAAAAACTAAAGTAAACGATGATAAAATAAGTATTTTATAAATAATTCAAATGAATTTTTTGAAAATAATGTTTTTATTCTCATGACGGTAGTCATAATTGCTTTTTTTTATGCAGAGAAGAGAATGAAAATTTCTACGTAAGAGAACTGTCACGCCATGGTTTGACATGTATCTAGAATTTTCTTAATTCGTCAAATGTTTACTATGTTTAACATAAATGTACTGGTTGTTACATTTTCCTAGTGAGGAAAGGCGCGTGTGGAGTTTTCCTGTACAGAAGGTAGTTAGTTTGAAACACATGTACTTACAAAAGGAAATTTACTTATTAGGAGATAATTTACTAGAATCACACTCATACATTCTTGATAAAAGACCATCTTACTGGAAAGTTCTATTCACATTGAAAGCTCCGTAAAGGCTAGATATATTTAGCAGCATATTTCTTTGAAAGTGAAATCAAATTTATTTGCTAATATTAATAATAATGTGTGTGTATTGTTTGTTCTATATGACAATATGTCTCAAACCAAATAAAATCTTATGCATTGTATGTTATCCTATAATCTATCAGGGGGCTTCTGATTCATCACTACCAACCATCAAACAAGTCACCTCCATATTAGTGTCAACTGTAACCATTCAAAGATGGCTAACAGAGCGATATCTTCTCTAGTACCGACAGTTCACAACCTGTTACCCAGGTAAGGCACTGTCAAGCTAGAATACAATAATGCTTAGCTATATCATGTAAAAATGAATCTGACTGGGACTTAAAGTCCTTAGCAACGAATACGACCTCGAACTGTGTCCTGATGATCATTTTAAAGACGAACCTGAAGACGCCCAGAGCAGCATGTCTATGCTGCTTTCACTATTGTCCGCTACAAAGTTCTCAACTAGGAATTATGATGGTCTAAGGTTCCCTTTTCCTTAAACACCGTACAAATTTGGTCGTCATTAAAGACACATTTACAGCACAGCTGTACGTCGACAACATTCTGAGATTTTTTTGCTATTGTTTTTTCGCAGTATCCTGTCCTAATTTTTCAGCGAGATAATGCCAGACTATATACGACACTTGTTGCAATGAACTGTCTTACAGCATTTAAAACATTTTCTTGACCAGCCAGATCACCAGATTTCTCTTCCACCGAGCATATATGGTGGGTAGGTGACTGCATCGATCAAGGAATGTTGATGACCTATCATAACAATTAAAGCAAATTTGACAAGGAATACTTCAGAAGATCATCATGGAGTTTCGTCAATTTATGAAACGTCTAGTGGCAGCTATTGGCAGCTAATGGCAACTAGCATTTAGGCTAGAGATGGATCAGCAGTTTATTTTCCTCGTTACTTTACTAACTGTATAACTTAGAAATAAATTATTTAATTGTTCTGAAATTTTAATCATTTTTTATTCTGTACATAATTTTCTTTATTTATATATTTTTGTCTCTATCAAAGAATTTCTTCTGAATTGCCAATTGTTTTGTTATAGAGTATATTATGTCAAGTTACAACGGCTGTAAATCAGTAATATCACGGTATGTATGTGCAATTCCCCCCCCCCCGATTGTTTTGAATCCTGACCTATCATACAACTTTTGTAGAAAGGATTAGGAAGACGCTTATTATATATATATATAAATAAAGCTGTGCTTCGAAGTCTCATTTATTCAGATCTTTCGGAATATAGATTAAAAAAGAATTACATTTTGTAATATTTGTACATTTTTATAACAAGTTTATTTCTAAAACAATTTTCTCTCTTTTATATTTCACATTGGCTGCACATTTCATGGAGAAAATTAGAAATATTCTCCGCTTTTTATCATCATAAATTTCTACAATATGTAAATCAAAAATGCAATTAGTTATTTTCATAATTTACTTATAAATAATTTAACTACTGTCCCAAAAATTAATGAGTAAAATGATTGCATGATGGCATAGTAATAAATATAATGTGTATAATGGCATTGAAATGATGTTTTACACATTTTTTGCACTTTAGCATTTTATTTACGTCATAAAATACTAAATAATAATTTCTGAATAAACTAAATCTTGTTTCAGTGGCACATGTCTATGAAATAATTTTTTATGAAAATTTAATGCATGAATAGTAGGGAGATTTACATATTTTTATAGCGAAAATTGAACCTTCCTATTTTTAAGCTTCTTAAATAATATTACCGAAACTATTTTGAAGATTTACGGTGAAATTTTCAGTTTCGTGCACGTGTTAAAACTATTTACTATAAGCATTCATAAATAGTTTCAATAATTTTATTGTTTAATTATAATATTGGGAGGATAATTATTTTGACACCCAAACTTGACTTAAAAATTAATATCTCTAATTTATTACACTTTTAGGGAGAAAACAGCAGAATCTCAATTATTTTTAAGACTATAATTATTTATTTTATACAGTCTATTCATTAAAGCCTAATGTATGCAAATATGAGCCCATTCATGGGCGTTCTCCTCAAAAAAAAAATTGAGAGATTCTACTAAATTAACCACAGGAAGTGGAACAAAAATTGCATACCTATATTAATCATAGGTGGGACAATTTCACCGCGCTTCCAGAAGATGGCGCTGACAGCTGAATGGACGTTATTCGGGAATGCGCAAAAAAAAGGTAAGGAAAATTTTGCTTTATGATATTTTATTCATTATGTCTTTTCGGTGCCCCTTCATGGCTCGTGCCGTGGTATAAGCTTTGTTTAGTTTCAAAAAATCTTAATTGTAAAAGGAAATGGGCTGTCTAGCTAGTAGGGGTGTAGTCACAAAACTTCTGTGTGACCTTTTCCCTTCAGAACAGAACTCATCGGTAATGCGTAGGCTTATAGTCTCTATTTTAACGATTCTCTAGCATTTCGTTCCCCATTTTTATATTTATTATTTCTCCCTCCCCCTCGAACACAATTCCTTGCGGTATTCGGTATTGTGGCAAACATAATTTAAAAAAAAAAAAAAAAAAAAAAAAAAAAAAAAAAAAAAATTCGAGTCGAAACACGAAGAAAGCTTAGGTTCATAACAATACACCCACTCATTCTGTTACTTTTTTTTTTCGGTTTAGTTAATATTTTTTTATTTCCTTATACATTCACGATTTGAGTTGAGTTGTTCAGCAATTGAAAGCACAGGAAACGGCAATGCAGCGACACCTACCGACTTCTATTTCAGGTGCACGTGCTGGGTCAACAGAGATCAACGTCATTACCTCCTTCTTAATCATCGGTTAACTTCTAAATGACTCCGAAGTAGAGGGGAAATAAATGGAGGAAAATATAGAAAAGTACGTGTTTCCATGATTTTTCTCAAATGCATTAGTGACTTAAGAGAAAAGAGAGAGTTTTAAATAAAGCACTTCCTTAAGAAGGTATTTCAAGAAACTTCTTTCTCATTAAGGCTTTGATAATATGATACAAAATAAAAGGTGCCCAGGTATTTTAAAACAACAAATTGAATCAAGCTCTACTTAACAAGCTCTCTCTCTCTCTCTCTCTCTCTCTCTCTCTCTTTAAATCAAGTTAAGTTATTGTGTTACACACATGTTATGATTGCCTATTTCTACCAACCGAAATCGCGAAACTAACAACTAACCGTCTCCGAATTTTGTATTACTGTCATATGAAGAGATTGTCATATCTGAAATCGCATTTTTTCCCCTCTCCCTCCACATCATATTGATAGGACAATATTATATTTTATGACATTCTACCGTGGATACGCTACCTGAGTACAACAGTTTACGGCTGGTCAAGTATAGAACCCGCTATCTCGTAGTAACGAAATATGATGCATCTCTAAAAAATGTGTGAGTGTATCACTACAACCCGTAAATAATAATTATGAGCTTAAACTTTTTTCTACGTGTTCACTTAATTGCATTCACGTTTAGTTAAGTAATATTTTCGTTGATCAAAGCCTTTAAAATTAAGGGACAGATTAATAAAACCGAATTGTCAAAATACGTAGTCCATAGACGGAATGTCATTTTGATTGAGTTTCCATATTAGACTTTAGATTTTATAAAAATTTAAAGGCAAATAAGCTCTGTTATAACCACGATCTGCGATATATTTTGGTACTGAATTCATTCCAACTTTGAAGGCAAGAAAAAAAGGCGTTTTTTTTTAATTAATTAATATATTAAGGAAGAGCATATGCATATGTCGCTAGGAAGAAAACATAGAAGGCCCCATACAGATAACTGCATGTTTAAATCAGAAATGCAATTTTTATTACCCTTTGTTTAACAGTGACTGGTATTGAACATTAAGGCCTCCATATCAAAGAAAGTGGTCCTATAACTAAGTTATTGTAAACCCTGATAAACGATTCTTTTTTTTTTTTTTTTTTTTTAGACCCAGCGGTTTTTATTGTTACCCAGCGGCACCAGTGAACCAAGTCCCGGAGTTGAGTAGAGGTGCCCGAGCCATACCACCACAAATCCATTTATTGGGTGGGCCACATTCATACATCATCACAGAAGAAAGGACAGAGAGAAGCAGAGAGAGAACAAAGAAAGAAAATAACATCCATGCCCGAACCGGGATTCGAATCTTGGACCCACAACTCGGGAGTCAGGAACGCTAGCCATTCAGCCATCGGTGGGCACATTTCGTAAGTAGTAGGCAGCATTCACGTGTCAGTGGAAAAATCTGGAATTATCACAAGTATTTACCTAATAAACCTGAAAGCAGATGACAACATTGCAACAATATTCATTCATTGTTGCTCAACAGAGACTGGGATAGAACCCGGTACTTCTTGCTCTGAAGAGTTGTGTCCTATCACTAGGTTACATTAAACTCTTGATAAAAATATTGATACATTTTTCTCTACTGAAGAATTTTGATGGCAAATAGAAATATAGTCCCTGCATTCAATATTGCTATTTTGCATTTTCATCAGACTATATAGATTATCTAACAACTCAAAATCTATATAAATCACGTTTTAAAATCTCCACATTGTATTATTCTTTATGTTTGCTTGGTTTTGCTTATTTTACCAGAATATATATTATGTTTGAAACCGAACCTGTAAAACCTATTGATCTGAAGGGTGAATCAAATCTATGAACGGTTGAATTGAACACCTGATGTTCAGCATTTAAATAATTGCTCAGTTACTCTACTTTGCAGGAAATTTCACCACCTATAGCAGTAAATGAATAGCGGCAATGAATTGATAACTGACTGCATAACCACCCGCCTTATTAACAACAGTTTATGTTTTCAATTCAAGCATCGAAACTCGTTGTTTATAGTGGCTCATAAGCCCCTATAGATTCTTAGTATCTCTCTAATTATTTTTTGGGTAAAATTGCTGACAGCAAAAAAGACATTCTGGATATCCACATCACTCACACTATATTTAATATAAATTGTTTCATTTGTAGCAGGAATGGACTTATCAAATGAGAAAATAGTACAAAATGCGAAAGCAAGGCGAGCTTGAAGATTATGAAATCATTGGCTTTTGTCTCTCTCTTTTCACGAATACATATTTGTTTCATAATTTCCTTTTAAAGCATGATTTCAACTCCTTAGGAAGAACTTAGTAGTCATTTTATATAATGAAAAAAAAAAAAAAAACAGTTATGTTTTAGTTCTGACAAACTGGTTTTTCAACTTTCATTAATAAAACTTCATTTAGATTAAAATGCTAAATTTTAATCAATTTCAATTCCTTAATTTATTTATTGTGTTATTGCTTCGGTTGCTTATTTCTAACGACTGCAGTCTCAAAATGGAGCTAATTGCTTAGCGACTTTGAAATACTTTCTTCAAGTGATGAGATTGACCAACGAGTGTGATCAGACAGTTTTCTTCCCAAATTGTTTAATCTACTCAGGAGTCAATCTCGTCCTTTGATCGTGGATCAAAAAGAAGCATTAGATTGTGTATAGTGACTTCGATTGGTAGAAATAGGTAAGTGGAAGCACAATGCTGTAGCTTAATCTGTTCATATAACCAAAATAGCAGAGAAATAACATATTTGGATATTATTCATGTATTTAGAGTCTATTTCAAATTTACTCATTGAACAAGTATAAATTTAGAAGTGTAAATATGGTATAGAGAAGGAGTTATTTAGGAAATAATAAGGTAAAAACAGTTGATACTCATAATATAAAATACTTTATTTAAAAATTTACATATTGTGTTACAAATATTTTTTATTGTTTGAAATCCATTAGAAAGCTTAAAAAATTCATTTATTATAAGTTAAAAATTTCGCCATAAAATATTTCTAATTTGGAAATAGGTATAATAAAACTTGTCTATCTGATATTGAATGCTCTATATTTTTAAAAATGAAATATATTCTTTGAAGTAAAAGATTTGATTTCAAAACTTTAAATTTGTGAGTTTCAAGGAGGAATTATTTGAAAATTAAGCATTTGGAAGTATGATTCGAAATTTTAATTTATTCACTTCCTGAGAGAAAAATATTTATATTTTTTAGTGTTTTATTTATTTTTTTTATTTAAGGGATTAATAAGGTTTTGATGTTGAAAACAAAAAACGTATAATATGTTTCTCTCCATTTATCTTTCTATGTTTCATAATGACTGAATAAATTTCCGTTATATCATTGTTTAGAAAGGTTTATTTCTCTTTCAGTGCATTTAACTAAAAGTATGCAAGCCTTTTCTTTTTAACAATTAAAAATGTTATGTTAATTGAATAATATTTTTGCCGAAACTCATATCTATTTACATGTAGGTTTTTTTTTTTTTTTTTTTTTTTTTTTAATCAAAATTTTACGGTTTGAAACTTTATTACACAGCTGGTAGTGCCATCTAGTTTCGAATAGTTGAAGCACACAATTCCTGAATTTTTATCTTTAGGGAAATGTTTGAGTATTAAAATGGAAATACGTAATATTCATTGCTTAGATAATTATATTAAAAATAATATAGATTAACATTAAATAACCCATGTATTTGGAATGAAGGGAAAAAGATATTAACATCTTAAATAAAAAAAAATGTTTTGATTTTCACTTCAGTATTAGTTTATTAACGCTCCAATAAAAATGTTATATATATATATATAACATTTTTATTTGCTTTTCTTATATATATATATATATATATATATATATATATATATATATATATATATATATATATATATATATATATATATATATATATATATAATTATAAAGCAAAAATATATACATATAGCAAAAAATATAAATATATATAAGAATATAAATATATATAAAAATACAATACAGAATATACAATACAATAGGAAATCTAGCCAGCGCAAAAGCAGCTAAAGAAAGATTTGCCAATATAAATAAGATAAAATATGAAAAATATGAAATTGGAAAAACAGTGAAATATAAATAAAATAAAACATGAAAAATATGGAAAAGCACTGAAATATATGAAACAGATGAAAAGAAAGAATACATAGGCACGTCTTCATCAGGAGGGAGATGGCCAGCTATGCTAAAGAAAGAACACTCTTTTCTGAACAGAAAAGAGTGTTCTTTCTTTTAGCATAGCTGGCCATCTCCCTCCTGATGAAGACGTGGCCCCTATGTATTCTTCTTTTCATCTGTTTCATATATTTCAGTGCTTTTCCATATTTTTCATGTTTTATTTTATTTATATTTCACTGTTTTTCCAATTTCATATTTTTTATATTTTTATCTTATATATATATATATATATATATATATATATATATATATATATATATATTATATATATATAAGAAAAACAAAAACTAACGGATGAAAAAATTTAGAAAATTGCGACATATTAATATACTTCTATGATAGAGTAGTTGCCAAATAATATTTAAAAAGAAAAGAAATTCAATTTCAGTTCCTTTTAGTTATTAAATACAATATATTTCATTTATTTATATATGTGTACAATAAAACCAAATAATGAATTAGGAAAATAAGTGACGTTACAATATCATTTATTAGTTTCCCCTGTACCTTTCTTATACGTTGGTTATTTTATTTTTATTTATCATTGATTTGTTCAATATTGCTTGTGTGACTCAATATATAATATTTTATTTCAAAAATATTCTTTTAATATAGCCACTTAATCAAGAGATTGAATTATGCTTTGATTTTACATTCTTTTTTTCTAAATAATTCATAGGATATTCTTTTCATGAATAAATGAGTTTTATAAATAAAATAAGCTACATATGATAATATCAAATATTTTAAAATCCTGAATCATGGATAATCATGTTCAATAAAATTCAACGAAATATTTCATTTAACCAACATATTCATCACTCTAAACTTCATTTCCATCTAAATATTTGAAAGTAAATAATATATTTAGTTTGTTTAAACAAAGTATATATTATTTTCTTTCAAATAGTTAGATAGAAATGAAGTTTCAGATAAGTATATAATATAAAAAAAATTTTAACGATACTAGTTTTTATCCTCTGAATCATTTATATTTTACAACAAAATATAAATAAATAAGTGTTAAAAATATTTTGATGGCTTTCATTTCCTACCTTTATTTCTGTTTTAATTTCTATTCTTTGTTTATATTTCTCCGATTTCTTTCATATATTTATTTGAAAATTTAAAATAAAACAATAGGTTTGGGTTGTTTAACAGAAAATTTTTTAAAAAAAATCTAGTTTTGACTCGTCTTCTCTATAAATTTTAACCATTATTTTTATGTGCTGGTTTTAAAGACATTAGTATTTTTTGTTCATTTAAACGAAAATACTAGTTAACAATCGTAATATTTTTCTGATATTGGCTGAATGTATTCACATTTCTGTATTTCATTTAAATCATTTTACATCGATGAATTAATGGTTTCAATCTTACTTATTTATTTTAGATTTTACCAAGGAGAAAATAGTACTCATATATTTTAAGATTCCCATCTTGTTATGAAGTAAAAAGACATACATTGAATAATTCAATATATCAAGCAGAATATGCATAAGATAATTTACATGATACATAAAGATAAGCAAAAGCTCAAAGAAATAGAAATACCTGTGACTAAAATTTCAGTTTAAATGTGAAGATTTCACATCTTACAGTTTAATATATTAGGTCTACCGGAAAATTCTGTCAGAGTTTTTAGAATAAAACAAAAGGATATATTTTTCATACCTTGAATAAACTTTATTGAATAACATGATTGTCATTATTATTTATAACTTTTTCCAGCGTGATGGCAATTTGTAAACCACATTTTTATAAAATGTCTTATCTCTAAAGGCGAAAATTGAAAAAGTGCTTGTCTGATATCCTCTTCGTTTTAGAATTTTTTGCCTAGAAAAAAATTTGTAATGACTGAAACAAGTGATACTTGGAGAGTGATAAGTTCGGGGAATATGTTGTATGGGTTAGAATTCCCCAGCCTAATTTTGCAATTTTTGACGAACTCTTCCCTTGGCCTCTTTCTTAGACTGCTCTTTTTTGGAACACTTCGGTCTCTTTTCTAGGACTGCACATTTTAAATTATCTTGTTGTCGAAATACTTTTCCAAATTGAGCTTTTCGTTAAATTTTTAATGGTCATGATCCATTGGTTCTCAAATGTTTTAACATACACATAATATTCTCTTATTTAGAGCCAAATTTATTTTAAAGCTGGAGCGGCTAGGTTTTCCGCAGGATATACACTTTTTCTTAACAATATTTCTGAGTAGTGAACTGTACTTTTCATTTCCAGTTATCATCTGGTTCAAGAAGAACTCGATTTTGTTCCGAGCAAGCAGAGATAAGCATATGATGATTCGATCATTAAAATGTTCCTGAATTTTATTATGATGAAACCATTTTGAATACTTCCACCCCAATCTTTTCTTCCGAATATGGTCCGAAATAGTTTGTTGATCTGAATTGAGTTTTCAGTGATCGCTGATATTGTCAGAAAAAGATCTTGCTCTATCAGGGTTTCAACAACATAGTCATTGATCAGCGGGTAGATACTTAATACAAAAAAATGAACAAACTCCAAAATAGTTTAATTAACAGATTTTCGAAACGATTATTTGCATAAAGAAATAAAGTCTGACCTACAGATTAGCTAAAAACAATTCGTATGAGCGTAGCTGGTTGAAAACTATATTTTTAATTATGTAATTATTAAATAATGAAATAAGGATTCATTTTATCCGGATATTTCTGAATAGTGAATTTTCAGAAAAGAGTAAGCACATTTATAGCAGAAGAGTAAAATGATACTTATAGAAATTAAATTATCAAAAAATTAATTATTATTGAAAATTAATCTTATTTTTTTAGGAAAAGTTACAATAAAGGAATGCATAAATAAAAGGGAGATATCAAAATATCATTATTTTTCTCTATACCTAACAGTAAAGAAACTAGTAGCGCGTGTATGATGACAGTTTTAAGAAGAGTTGCAAGAAACATGATTCTTTCTTGAAGCGAATAGAGTTCAAAATCAGAATATTACATCATAAATTAATTACCCAGTGGCAGAAACTCTTATATAAAAAGAGTTATAATTATGTTTTAATTAATTATTTTAGATATATTTTTAAGCAATAAAAATTATGAAATCTATACTTCGAAAGAAACTTTTTTCTAGTTTAACTCAAATAGACTGATTTAAATTAACTTTCTTCAGTGCCAACGTTTTCATTTCAATCTCGGAAAAACTTTTAGACAAAGAAAATAAGGTTCGTGTTTATATAATTAAAACTGATTTTGTACTCTGTTGATATATTTTTAGGCCGTAATTGAAAACTAAATAATAAATATTGTGTTACTTCACTGAAGTTATATATATATATATAAAGAAATCACTCAGCATAATATGATAAATATATGTAAAGAGGAATTTATGAATATATATATATATATATATATATATATATATATATATATATATATATATATATATATATATATATATATATATATATATATATATATATGAACATTATTTAATATTTTAAAAGCATCTCTCACATAATGGGATGCAAAATTCTGATGTGAAATTCTTCTATAGTATCCCTGTGCTTAACAAATGGTTTAGTTAAAAAAAAAAAATCAAAATAAGTGCAAAGAAACTTAAGCGCCCAGTCCTCAAAAATACATTTTTGTTTTCAATATTTGAAATGTGTATAAAAATATAAGTATAGTAATTGCTACGTAAATATTAAAACTGTTTCAAATGGAAAAAATTTTCCTTGGAAAAATCAAATTCAGAATTAAATTATTTATAAGCCATGAGCACAGAAACACATAATTATCATTTTTTGCTTAGAGGCACAGTAACAGTAATTTAAAATATATTATTCAAATTTATAATGCATCCATTCGTGTCTTTCAATCGAGCATTTATTCTTCACAAATCTTTGCAGTAATATTCTGAATGCCTTTGCGACCAATCAAAATCTCTCGAACGGAAACATAAAAATTGTCATTTAAGACAACCCTTCATTTAGAAAGCACACCTACGCACGCACAAATAAACAAAAAGAGCCAAATGCGATTCCTAAAAGCCAATGGAAATATAGCCAAAATCACGCGAATTCTCGTGGTGCGCGGGAATAAAAATGTGCCATAAGCCACTCGTTCGGTTTCAAATCATGATGCGCATACTTATGAAGTGCGAAGTGGCGCTTGCGGCACGCCATCTAAGCATTATTTACCCGGATTGTTTTAGTTGAAACACTCATAACGTCCCCGATTCAATTTCGCATAAAAGTATCGTAAATTCTTCCGAAACAACAGCGACTCCCACGCGATTCCCAAGGGTCCTCTCTTGGAAATTCGTGTCTGGATATCGTTTCGCCAAAAAAGAACGTTCGGATAAATTTCTCTTTGGAAGAAAGAAATCGGTATGGTGATATACCATTAATTATGCACCATGCATAATGGTCGGAGAGTTTTATTTCACAGGGCATAGAATGTGGGAGGTCACAATCCTAAGATCGATCGATTATTACAGCTGCTTACAAAAAAATATCTTTGCATGTAATGCAGATAAAAAAATGTCCTTAAAAAGAAATGTATTTTGAACTAGTTATAGTAAGGATATTTTATTTAGAAACTAATTTGGTTTGTTTTAACACTTTAAGGTTACTTTTCGAACACAAGGGTTGATTTGTCTTCGACTTCAACTAGATTTTGAGAAACTATAAATATTCAAATTCAAAAAGAAAATCCAACCTATAAATTGTAAATCTAAAGGTCACAACTAGTTTAGCCAATTATAAATAAGATAATCAGAATTATTACATATAGATCTTTATGAGGTAGTATGCTATTCAATAAGTATCAGTAAGGATTGCATAAGATGTCTATAATTTCTTGGTTTATAGTTTTATATAAATATATAAGAATATCAAAAAAATTCCTTTTTCAATTTATACATTGTGTTTATTTTACTATTATATTCATCAGAATTCTTTTCTACAAATTTTTTTTCAATTCAAAATCATATCAATGATTTGTAATATTTGTCTATGTGCTTGTTTGTTCGGATTATCTATTATCTAGAAATAAAAGAGTTCAAGTATTTAACAATTATGTATAACGTCTTAAAATAAGAATATTTTAATATGGATTTCAGACGTTTTTATTGAAAGTTCGTCTATAACACATATTGATTAATTTTCATTATTAATTATATTGATTAAATACAACAATAATTTCATCCATTTTTGCTTAATTATAACGATTTTGTTTAAAAATAAAACTAACACAGAAAATTCATTTTTTTTGTACATATTTTTATTTATTTGTTAAATATCTCAGAGTATTATTTCATTGATTCATAATTGGGATTTTACTTGAGAAATGACATAAATACTGCATTTTTTATTTTTTGTAACTCTGAAAACTAATCTTTAGACAGCTCCAATGATATATTTTAAACTATACCCATTTATCATTATTTTATATATGCATATTTGATGATTTTTGCAATAGATATTATATATTTAATAATCAAAATGTGTTTTAACCTTCCTAAGACACACTATATATAATATAGCTAGGCCGAGTTTTAAGCTTTTACCGGAAAGCGTCAATAACTTCTAAATTTTATTGCAAACGCTTCGTAAAAGACTAAAATGGATTCATTAAAGCGTACATTCACCACTTTTACCAAGAAGTTTCGCTAAAAGCTAGGTTTTACTGGTAATTCCTAGACTTCGGATTTTCAACACGCATGCCAACATTAATATTTGATTAATATATGATTATATATATATGTAGAGATAATTTCTCCAGAATAATATATATACATATAATGTGAATTGTTAATTTAAGAACATGCATGTCAATGATTCAAATGATACTGAATGTTTTTTTACTTGCATTTAATTTTTCTTGAAACTCTGTAGTTATGTAACAATGATATCATCAAATGCTGTATCAATTTGCATATTTGTGTGAATCATAATAAAAAGATATCTTCATTTTTCATGAAAAGCATTGCATCAAAAGTTTATCAACAAATATAAATATTGTACCAAATTGAATCAAAAGTTAATCTGTTTAGTATATAATAAATATTGAATAAAAAATTTATCATCTTAGTATCAAAAGTTAAAATTTTAAACATATTGCAGCAAAACTTTAAAAAAATCATTAAATTATACCAAAATAGAGTGATTATTTTAACCATTAAAATGGTAATTCAGATTAACACATAGGTGCGCAATCATTACTTTAAAGCTCATTATCAACACATTATTAAGTTTCACCTCCTTCAATCTATTTCCAATGCCACCGACAGTAAAATAAAGTGAAATGCTCAAAGAGAATATTCCATTGTCTTGCACTGAGGGTCCGATTCGGTTCCTTAAGCAAACCTCTCAAAAAACCTCAGAGACATTTGAACCTTGGGGTCAGGGTGTATTGGGTTAAACGCAAAGCCTGACACGACAATAATGCTCCATTAAGGACCTTAATTTCTCTTTGTTCCATTTACCTTGATGCTCAGTCTCGTGCGCGATCGAAATTCCTAGGTCGTCTCTTGTGGTCTTTTAAGATCACATTGTGGCGCGTGTTCGCATTTTCTTTAAATTGCGTTGCAAGGGGGTTAAGCACCAACAATGCCAACGTTGGAGTACGATCCGGTCTTGCCTGATGAGGTAAGGCATCCTCTGAAGAACGTGCTCGTGGCTTTGAGATATTTCGCATAGATAATCATGGTGTTTGCATAGAAAACTTGTTCGCTATGATGATCATCAGAACTAAATGATGCAATGATATTTCACCACAGCAAAAATGGATGTCAGTTCGAATGATTTGTATTGTAATATTTGCTTTTGAACTGTATCTCAAAAAGAATTCTTATAATCCTTGGTCAAAAATTATCAGTTTTAGTTTCAAAATAAAAGGAGTACATCAGTAGGAAGTTCAATCAGTATCAATATCAGTAGGAAGTTCATATTAACAACGATTAAAATTTAATAGAAGTATGTTTTTGGTTTGTCAGAGAAAATAAAATAGCTAAATTCTTATTATAAATGTGATGATATATTTTTATATTAAAAATTATATATATATAATAAAAATACATAAAATTTGATAAAAAAAATACACATAAATTATATTAACCAATTTACAAAAGGTATACAGTTGGATTAATTTGATGTAAATTTAACCTTGGGCTAAGCACAATTTTATTGACTAGTAAAATTCATTTACTTACAAAAATCCCTAAAAGTTCCAAATTTATTTATTTTGAATATTGAGCTTAAATTAACAATATGTATCTATTTTTCAAGGTTGCTGGATATAAAATTTCTTTCATATTTTTATAATTTTAAAATATAAATTATTTTATATCAAAGAAAATAATAAAATATTTTTTTGTTTCTGAGGAACATAAAAATTAGTCTTCTATAAAGTTCTATCATTGAACAAGAATATATTCTAATATATCATTATACTTATTTTAATTTAAGATGAATTTCTTTTGAAAATTTTTTAAAATTAAGAAAAAATAAATCACAAAATTTAATATATAGAAAATACTTAAAAATCTAGGGTACACATTTTTCAAATACATTAAAAATTTTGTCTTGAATATTTGATTGAATATGAGTTTCCATTTTCCCCTATTCATTGTTTTTAAATATTCATTAAACTCATTATTTTACTTAATAAACTTAATAATAAAATTTAAATAATCAGTTTTTTAAAAATGTTAAATTTAAAATATTAAAATTTTTTCTTTTAATGCCTTAATATTTTTTTTTCTTTTAAAATATGCTTGTATATCATATGATATGCATATTATTCTTTAAAATAATTTTTATTTTCTTATGAAAAATATGATATTTCATAGGTAATTTAAGTTGCGCACAATCAAAATACTAGTTTAAATATTTTTAAAGTTTTTATAAAAAGATTTCATAGACATTTCGTGGTTATATGTAACTTATAAATTTATGATATTATATTAGTATAAAAAGTTTCAGAAAAGTACGCGAATAAGTAATAAAAGAACTAGATCTCTCTCATTGCCGTCACAAATTATATATTTCTCAATAAGATTAACAAGAATTTTTGTTTGCACAAATTGATTTCATTTTTATAAATTGATTGGTTGCAATAAAATGGGAAGTAAATTAACTAAGATATAATTAATATATAATAAAACTTTTATAATTGTACTAAAATTACACAAGATACAACAATTCTCTTAAAAATGTAACAGTTACCAATTAATATATTTGACTCACTGTTTTTCACACAATGCTCTTGTAGACAATAATTGAGCATTTTATTATGCAAATATTGCAACAAAATGTTTCCCTTTCGATTTTATTATGAATTTTTCGACTACAGTACAATAAAATAAAGCATATTATACCTATATTACCTTAAATGTACATTTGTGTTAAGTATATCTTCAAAAATGATTAATAAATGTTAATTAATAAACTTTGTAAAATATATGAAAAATTAGTTAAATTAAAATCTAGCAGCTATTATGTAAAAACGCTACTATATATACAATTTACAGATAAGCAAATTTTTAATTATCTAAAATCATTACAAGCTATGTTTTCCCACAAAATGAATGATGAAAATATCAGATTTTCCACAATACTTATTTGTTAAATATTCGCAAATATTTGCTTAAGTTTAATGATCGTAACGTAAAATTAAAATAAACTTTCTATTTTGAAAAATAAATTGCCATTTTTTTTTCCTAACCCCTATTTTTTCCGTTCAAAATTTACCTTCAATTTTTCGGCACCTTTTGTTAAGCGAATGACCCATTTTCAGCTCTCAAAAAGAAGCAAAAAAAAAGTGTTCAGTGACACCACCCTTTGCACTTTCTTCCCCCCCCCCCTCCGAAATTTCTCTTAAGCTGACGTTCCTCCCCCACGCAGCATAAAAAGGTATTAAAAATATAAAAAGCTTAAGCGTTTGGAAAAATCAGGTCATTAGAAGCTTCAAAATGACAAAACTCAGAATGATGAGTAGTTTTTCACTTAGGAGGCAAAATCTTTCCTTCTTTTTATACTTAAGTTCTCTATTTGAGACTCCCACGAATTTTATTGATAAAAATGTAATAATAATGTTATTTAAAAATGTGTTAAACATTGTATATGTAAATAAAATAACTGTGGCGTCTCTAAATTTCCGGATTTTTAAATAGAAAATAACATATTATTAATTGAAAAAAAATAAAGAAAAGATTAGATGAAATTAGAAAAAAAAAAGAACGCATTAGATGATGCAGAAAACAAAAGCATTAGATGATGTAAGAGTATCTAATTTGTGAGTTAACTATTCTATGCTAATTTTCTGCGTATCTAGGTTCATTCATCTTCTTAAAACATTAATTGCTTGCGTAAAACAATTCTCTTGAAATTTTAATTTTAGGTAATAATTTGGTTGTAAGTATTTTACATACTAAATGCTTCGACAAATATAAATCTCTTAAATTTACTTTTCTTTGAGTTCAAGATTATATTTAAAAAGTCCTCTAAGCCAGTCAAGTAAACGTTTGTAGTATATAACAACTCTAATCTATAATTTAATTGCTGTTACTAAACGCAATTGCAAAGATAATGTTTATATATTACATATTGGCATGTATTCACATTTGATTCTTCATATCATTTCGATCACTTGTTTCCATTTCCATACTTCAAAACTTATACGTGTAACAGATTTCATTACGCATTTGATTACAGAAATGTTTCATGAAACACAAAATATTACAAGTAGAGTTGTCTACTCAATCCATCGCAATCAATGAAAGCTCCTCATATCAATGGTTTGTGATGAAATTCAGCTTACCTGATGTTTGCTCCTAATGTCATTTTCCCATTCACAATTATGTTAACAATAGTGCGTGCAAATAAATTATGGTTTTTTCAAAACACTACTGAGTTAAAGTTTATCGAGGTTGTGGTCTACGGAGTCGAAGGTTCTGGGTTCCGTTCCAGCCTATGTTAAATAATAGGATACGGAAATTGCAATTTTGTTTACTGTACGCAGATCTATTGGAGTTGGTATTTTTGAGGTTTCTTCCCAATGGCAGATGAAAACCACTCAACTTCTGTGCAAATCATCTCGGAAAACATTAACATGGAGCGAAAGATTAAAAAAATCTTACATTTCTCGCCTATTTAGTTGTTTGTTATAATTTCTTATCCTTATTTAGTTTCTCATTCGCTCATTTTATGTTAAATACTGCTGATCTACTCGTAAGTTGAGGATCATTCCCTTTGGAAAATTGAATAAATTATGCAAACCATCAAAGCTACAAAATGCATAAGATGGCGAACGGTTTTAAATTCATATCCAACACATTGCTTACAATATGTCCCAATATTTCCTTGGCCATACACTACGGCATCTAAAACAAACGGTGTTCATAACACTTTGATTCAACAGAATATTCAGATCATATATCAGCAAGTTATCATACTTAATTCAGCAAATAGTTTTTTTTTTTTTTTTCCTTTAAGTTTTTGATGGATTTGGCTCAAAGGCGCCCATTGATATAATCGTATTTTCAGAATGGAATTCTTCCGATTCGAAAGCAATTGACTATTGAACAAGGGAAGTTAATAATAATTAAGGTTAATTTAAATTAAATAATTATATTATAAAAAAATGGTCAAAATATGCTGACGGAGTGTCTTTCAATTAAAATAAAAATAAATACTGCTGTTCCACATGTCTTCCTATTCAATTTCAAAGTAAACGTTTATTTAAACAGGATTCAACGTTTTTATGGCTTTCAAGTGATATTTTGCCCCCTTTACAGAATATTAAACGCACATTTCCTACCTGGTTTACGAAATATAAATCTAAGAGAAATATATCAATTTTGACTGAGGTATGCGACCAGTGATCTGTGTATCCTCTTGAAATTTGAAGCGCATTGTTCACTGTATTCCATCCCCTGAGAGCATCAATTCAAAGTGAAATCATGAATAGGAGTCGTATATTGTATTAAAAAGTCATTATTCATAACATAAATTATGGGAAGCAAATGACAGATGTGGGTTTAGAGGAGCTCCGAAAATTTATTTATTTTCTTTCCTGTAAATTCTACTTTTTAATGTAAATAAACATTACAATAGAAAAAATTAGAACGGAGTAGATGGCAGTGCACTTTGACCGACATTTTGAAAAAATTGATAACTGAGAAACCAAAACTTTAAAAGAAAAGTGTTTTAGCAGAGGGGAAATGAAATATAAATTGATTCTAAGCTCTATTCTTTAGATTTGATATTATTTTGTACATAATAAACAATCATTCTACCATTATTTTTTTCTGATATATCGTGCGTTAAGGTAAACTTACAAATTTTAAACTGATATAAGAAACAATATCATAAGTTTTTAAAACTATATAATTTAAATATATTAAAATAAAACGAATATTTTAATGAGAAAAAAAATTATAGATCTCACACGTATTTCTAAAGCAATATAAGTAAATATTGAGAATTATTGAGTCATTATATAATATGTGAAAAAATATTTACAATTCATTCATTAAATAAATAATTATAATTAATTCATTAAATAATTGTAGTTAAATAAAACGAGTCTCGAATTTGTTAGAATTCGAGGCAAAGATGCCGTATAATCCGTGATTCCAAATTCGGAATTTTTTTGACAATGAAGAAATTTTGCCAAGATGACGTGCGCGATGACGTAAATAATAGGTCTACCAAAATAAAATTTTCTGCATAATTCTTATAGGTCTCCCTATGTATGACGTAATGTAAACAAGGTTGCCAGATACATAATAAAATCGGTCGAAAAATCGCCAATCTCAGAATTTGGAATCATGGATTATATGGCACCTGTGCTGAATTCAATCTTTAAAAAGGCTTAATATATTTTTCTTATATTGAAGCTCAGCAGTAATATGGTTTTCAGAATAGATATCTCGTTCTGTTAACTTGAAAATCATTGCTTTAATTTGTACCCCAACTGAAGTCCACGAGCTGAGATAACCTATGGATACTAAAATCTAAGATCTCCGTAACATCCATAGTTTCTTTGCTGATATGTCATGAGCTGAAAAGATGGACGTCGGCTTAGATGTACATCTTTTCAGCTGACCGTGGCTCAAAATGACGAGATTGTGTTTAGCGGCTTTGGTTGACAGAATTAGCAACCAGAAACGCGTTGCAATAACTTTACCTATTCTTACCTTGTTTTGAAAATTTGTTTCAAAATTTCATTTTTTCACATTTTCTCAAAATGCAAGTTGTTGATTACTTCCCCTTTAAGAATATAGGAGTGATATGAAACTAAATTTTTTAAAAAGCATAAGTACTTTTCATACAAAATTCATATTTGAAATTTAAAAGTGAATATGGCCGGCCAATTTGTATAGTAGTCACCGTGCGGATAGGAAGGTCCTGTGTACGAATTCCGGTTCAGGCATGTACTTTCTCTCTCTCTATCTGTACTTTCTCTCTCTCTATCTGTACTTTCTCTCTCTCTATCTGTACTTTCTCTCTCTCTATCCTGTCTTTATCCTTTCCTTGTGTATGAATGAGTTTTGAACGGTTGCCTACCCTATAAACAGGTTCCTATGGCATGTGTGTGTGTATCGAAGAAGTCGGACTCGACACCAAATATGGTTCAGTTGGAAAAGTAGAGCAACGCACCCCAATTTGCCAGCCTAGCTGGCTCAAAAGTGAATGTGTAAACATTTCTTATGATTATACTGTGGTTTATGAGATATATATATATATATAAATATATGTATTATAGATATTATATATATATATATATATATATATATATATATATATATATATATATATATATATATATATCATCTCTACTACTCATTTATATTCATATTATTGAAAGAAAATATGGGTATTTAAGAATAAAACAACAGAAAATAATTCATAGGTAGTTTGAAAAGCAATTCTCGACAAACAGAAATATTTTCTATAGTTTTTATTAATTTTTCTCTGCAATGAATTATAAACTAACGTCTAATAATATATTTCTCCGAAGTAAAAGAATGTTTTTACAAGTTTTCTTTAAAATAAAAGGAAATTTTAGCATAAATTCTCTCTCTTGCTCTTTTTTCTTATTCTGGATTATATAGGAAAGGATTTTTATACTTTGTTTTATGTTCCATTCTTCATGATAATGTTTACACGGGGTATTA
This sequence comes from Latrodectus elegans, assembly GCA_030067965.1. Taxonomy (NCBI): domain Eukaryota; kingdom Metazoa; phylum Arthropoda; class Arachnida; order Araneae; family Theridiidae; genus Latrodectus; species Latrodectus elegans. The sequence goes on from CM057820.1 coordinate 67,542,050, forward strand.
TTTGGATTGAGATCTAAAATTTAAAGTATATTTCAAATCACTACAAGTATCTACGTCCATAAGTGGGAATCGATTAAATAAACTTTTAAAAATAAAGGCTAGAAATTTAAATTTTTGTGTCTCAACATCGCTACATAAAATGGAATCCGCATAAGCAAGAAATATTTATATTGATGATGTTAATCTTTATTTATGAAAAAATGTAATAAATAAAGTAAAACATTGCCTAAAGCAAATAAAAAATTCAACAAACCATTCTGATATTGCAAATTAATTTTTTTACAAGACATAAACCAGGTTAAAAGGTTTATATTTATGATATTAAAATTTAATTGAACAAATGCAATCGATGAATTAAGATAATGGTGCTAAAAAAAAACCAAACAAGGAATAAGTTAAAAAATTTTACATGAAAACAAATCTACAGTAAGAAAAAATATTTACTTAAAATTCTGTGTTGCAATTAAAAATAATAATATAAAGTATCCTACAATGAAGTAATAAAGTAGAAAAATAAAGCATCGAAATAGGATGATGTATCATAAAAAATATATTTAGGGAGAAACGAATATATGTATTTTTCTGGCGGGAAATTAAAAATGAAAAAAAAAATGCGCCGTAATTAATAGGAGAAAGATTATACTGTTCTTTTTTGTTTTTTAACAGAGCAAGCATTAATAACAATACGAGCTGTATGAGCTTCATTTCTTAAGTACAATAATGTTTGAAAAACTTACTTGACCCATCTCTCAAAAAGTAATCAAACTTTTAGAATAAGTTATGAATGAATAATCTTAAATGTATTCATATTTACAAAAAAAGTTTGATTTTAAAGGCAATATTTAAATAGAAAGCATGTATGAATTTTAGCAGTTGTGAGCAGAAAATTAAAGAATCGATCACAGATGTCAAAAACTGTATAAAAACAATAATTTTTTATAAAATATTTTATTTAATTTGAAAGGTCATATTTTGATTCACGAATAGAAACTAAGAATTAATAAATAGTACAATTTTTTTGTTTTTTAAATATAAACAAAAACTACATTAATAATTATAAATTGAAAAAAAAATTTTAAAGATAATCGGAATCTTTTTTACCTTATATTCATTTATTATTTAAGTAAATTACCATCGAACTACTCTCGAAGGCATCTTTATTCAATATATTCACAGTAGAATGTTTATAATTACTCCTATTAAGATATCTAGTAATATTCGTAATCGGCGTACTCTAATGATAGGAGAATGTACTTTGGAGTGAAAGATCTCAAATTCGATTCTAGCTCCCGCAGAACAATGAAAAAATTTAATTGTGATATCCTATTTTACGTACGAACGTCTGTCGAGAAGAATTTGATGTTTTCTCTCCAGGAACACATAAATATAACACACTATCTATGAAAACTGTTTTTCCAAGAAGCAAGTACGCCGCGTAGATAAGACCTTACAAAACCTTTAAATTGTTAGAGAGAGAGAGAGAGAGAGACTGTTTTCTACACAGTGTAAAATCACATATATTCACAATTCTCCGTATTAGAAATAAAGAAATAATTCAACTGTGGGAAATATTTGAATACTAAGTTATTTAAAGCTTGATTGCGTGCGAAAGTTTTTTTTTTTTTAATTTTATTTATTTATTTATTTATTTTTGAAATATACGGATTATTTTATGTGTTGAAATGCCTTAAAACTGTTTCCAATTTTACCTTCTTCATAACGTAAAATGAAATCATATATGCATTTGAAATTTTGTGCACCAAAAAATAATAATTTGTTCAGATATTAATAATAGTGAAGTTGAATTCTGTTACTTACAGAAGTTCACCCTTTTTAATTCTACAATAAATACAGAGGCGCAAAATTTACTAACAATAAATAACTTTCTATTTTTAAGATATCCGCTACACGGTGTCAGAAATCACATGTTTTGCAATTTGTATGCCTACCTACATATACCTATTCAGTAATTCTGCATTATCATGAAATAATTGATTTTAGTAAATTTGAACAGTAGAAAGTTTGGTATTAGAATAATCAAGAGTTACCTTTTAAATTTTATCGATATTTCTCTCTCTCCCTCTCTCTTAATTCGATAATAAATTGGATGCACACAAATGTCTTACAACAACTTTTAACTGCTTACCACATGTAATCAAATTACAAGTATTTTCGTAATTCTGCATGCGAAGAAGTGTGAAGAAATCAATTTAGCATATTAGAGTTTTATCTCTGTTTGTAAGTGTTATCGAAGTTTGATTAAATATTCTGAAACAAATAATTTTTTTTTATTCCTGCTATACACTATCATAAATAATATACACCATGTCAATCTTGAGCTGTTAAACCCGTTTGAGATTCATACCAAGCCGAATGAGATTCCATAATTATAACTATGTATCATATTCTATTACATTTGACTGTTTTTCTTTCTTTCTTTCTTTCTTTCTTTTTTTTTTTTTTTTTTTTCCCTCCAAATAAGTCTAACACACATTTGATATTCGAATGATGATATTGAAAAAAAAAATCTAAGCTATCACTCTATTTTTTTAAATTTGTAACTACTCTAGATGAGAGCATAGGATTCTATGAATGTTTAACATACTTAGACCCATTTAGTATGCTCTTCGGGGCAATCAGATATCAAATGAAATTGCTCGCAGAGAATGATAAAAACTCATTTCCCTATCAGATTACCCGGACGTGGGAATAGATTTTAAAGTAACTTTGAACTTAAATCAATATTTCGGAAGTACTAGAGCTTGTTTATAACTTTTAAAATGTTTGTATATATTTTGAGATATATATAAAATATGCTGTATTTTATCTGTAATAGGCACTACTATAGATAAAATAATGTACTTTTTTGATCAAGTTTATTCCTCTATATTCAGAGCTTTGCTGATCAAATCAATTTGATCATTTTTGGGGGTGGATGATAATGTATATGATTTTGATAGATCAAAAGTCATAGATTTAAGTATGCGTATGCATACTAAATATTTATTGGGTCTAAGTTACATCGACATGAGAGAAATAATCATTGAGAAAAAGTATTGCAATAGGTAAATTGACCATTTTACTTAAAATACTGTTTTAAAATTACAAAGGATTATGTCAATTTAAAATTTACTTATTGCTCTACAGTAATTTTTTTATAATCGAAGGCTCATTCAATTGGATATTATGGTATAAAATGTACTGCGAAATATTACAAACTTAAGACAACATATTGACTAATATCCACGGTGGAGGTGTATATCAAACTTATAAATTATTGAATCCAGAACAAAAAATAACAGGAGGTTATCAGCGATAACTGTAAGTGCTTACCATACAATATTATTTATAAGCACGTATGATGCATCTCTAGATATATTACTAAACTAAGTGTGCATCAGTACACTTTTACTATGCTGAGACTCTGCACAAAACTTATAAGCTTTTAACTTTCCTTAGTTACAGTAACGATCTCTGAACTAACGGATTACTAAAGTACCCTCTCCACAACGTATTAGTAATTTTAAAGTAGAAATGGCGTTAGTCATAAGCTGATTTGAAATGGAAAATTGTTTCAAAAATTTTATTTAACTATAACAATTAACAAGATAACTTTCATAATCGAATTTCATTTAACTATCCTTATAAAGATAATACTTGTGACAGAGTCAGAATCTGAAATAAATTTTTCAATGTTACATTAATTACATGTCAGAAACATGATTAAAAAAAATCAATACACTCGCAACAATAACGATCGACAGTTGTTTTCAAGGTGACAAAAAATTCCAACGCAATATCTCTCATTTCTTTCACTGTGAAAGTAGAATGTTCCATAAACACCTTTCCTCAAATGATATCATATTGCAGTTTCTAAGGTTTATTGGCAAGTGATCAAGTGAAAAAAAAATGAGCCATTTTCAACTAGCCATTAGTTAATGATCTTGTATTGTGAAATCTCTAGTGAAAGGAACAAACAAAAAGAACAAACAAAAAAAGAACATCACAAATAAACAGTTCGACAAAGTGTGCCATCAGCATGGCTGGTGACCAGCGAACCGGGACGACACATCAAGCGGCCAGCGTTCCTCAACAAAGAGGAGGGAACAAAATAGAAATATAAAATGGCAAAAGGGATCGGAAGTTTGTTTCGACAATGGACGGCTTTTAACCTGATGGCCCGGAGAAAGTAAAACACCGCCGAGAACTTTTTGTTTCCTATGTATCTGACACGTGATTCATGATGTATAACTGTAACCGCATGATGTCATCGGGAACGACGAAGTTCTTTTAAGTCCTATTGGTATTGTCCCTAAATTCCGTTATGGTTTTCTTTCTCTTATTGATACCGGATTGGAAAAAATCAAAATTTCATATATCTGAAGAATGAAAATATTTATTTCATATATCGATAAGCTTTAGTTTGCTTTTTCTACCGTATTCTTATTGTTTATCATTTATTCGTGGAACACCCCAGATGACAATTTTAACAGTGAATAACTTTTGTATGACTTCTGATTATCTTACCCTTACCTCCTCTACAGTGACTCATCATATATACTGGTCCAAACTCTCATGATGTAAAGAAGAAAATCCAGACTATTGCCAAGTATCCATCTGGCAAACATGTATGATGAAAACATCCATAGCTCCCATCACTCGTTGTTCAACAGGGGCTAGAATCGAATTTAAGTATTTTAATTCTAGATTTTGGTTTTGTAACTAGGACACGGTAAACATTTTCATTGTACTTACAATAACCTAAAAGATGAAAAATGTTAGTACGGAACAAACCAATGATCATGATTCTGAGAAAGCCCATGTGTTCTCTATAGAAATGAAATAACACCTGACCGAACCGATGACCCTGATTCTGAGAAAGCCCACCTGTTCCACAGGCCTATAAAGCCTCAGTTATTGAAGTTATGTAGAAATTTGAATAGGTTTAATACTTTGGACATTATTTATTTCTGAAAATATTTGTCTATTTCAATCAATATCAATTATCAGCTAAAAATTTATTTTTTCAAATTTCTGTTTCTCATATTTGTCAAAACATTTTTAAATATTATATTTATTTCATTTTGCAACATTATTAATAAACTGTCAAATTCATTTAAAACATCCTATATTTTAAATTTAAAAAATAATTAAAATGAAATTTATAATATATAATATTTCATATAATGAAGAAAATTTTATTTATTATCATACGTAATTTTAGTGTATGATAATAAATAAATAAAAGGTATAGAAATAATAACTATTGTGATACATACATTACATGTATTACAATAATTTAAAAAAGTAAAAATTATAATGTCAAAGTTCAAAACCAATTGTGTTAAATATTTTTAGCTGCATTTAGTATTGTTTAATACAGAGTATGTATAAATTTAGAGTATGCTATTAATAAAAGAAGCAATAAATAATAGTAAATTTCTAGAAATATTATAAATAACTAATGTTCTTATAATTTACTTAATAATCGATTTAAACTATTAATTTCAATTCAATTTGTTATTTTTTAAAAAATTATCTATTTTACTACATATGTCAGACTTTTAAATCGTTGTACTCTGAGAATTTAATATGGCCATTTATACCAAAAGCTTCTAAATTATCTTACAAATTTAGAAGAACAAAGTACTGTAATAAATTTCTACTTTAAAGAGTTTAACTGCCACTCGATCATTTCGAATAAAACTTTATGACTCTATTACAACAATAAAATATTTTGTGGTCTTGAATATGTTAAAACCTTCAAAACGCTCACAGAGTTTCCATTTTGATAGAGTCATTAAGTCTGGAGACATGAAAATGGAGGAAAAAAATGACTAATCTTTTTTAAAGGAATAAAAATAAATGGCGAAGATTAAAACTTTCTGAGGAAAGCAGAAGCGTGGGTGGTGTAATTGTCCCAACAAGGTCTGGTAGACAAAAAACCACACACGGTACTTAATAATAAATGTGTCAACCTCAGGCACGCAAGAGCTTCGCCATTAACTGGAGACGGCCTACTTTAACTGAATTCGTTTATATGAGATGATCATTGCGAAATCTTAAGATTGAGAACATACGAAAAGCGCCAAGTCTGTTAAAATATTATCAAATGATTCAATGTCTAAATGCGCACGCGACCAAACTTTGGAAAGTTTGCACATGATAAAAGATTTATTCAAAGTTATATCGAATACATACATAAGAAATGAGATACTGTAATTGTATATTTATGTAGAAGAATATTTATTTTTAGAGCATGAGGAAATATAATTATTATATTGACTAAATATCTTTACGAGATATTCCAGAGTACGTATAAGTAATCTTAAAAAAATATCCCTCTCCGTAATGTATCGAGTAAATTTGAAATTTTCTTTAATAAGCTCTTTAAATATACAGTAATCTTTGATTGAATCAAGAAAGATCAGAAGAAATCAATTTCTCTACCAATCTACTTCCTTATGCTATCAAGAAGAATTCATCAAAATGTTATTATCGGGCAATGTTTTGCTTTTCATATTCTTATGGATTGCATCTGAAGTTATAGTACCACTTGTGGTTTATATTACCAAATAGCGTAATAACAGAACTACAATAATAGATTCGTTTACCATTTTCGCAAGTGACTCGGATCTTTGACTTTAGATCAAGCTAGTCCATGATATTCTAGATCCTTACTTCTCTATCAACTGAAGACAACTTTTGACACCATGTTGGGAACTGACTAGAAGCTAAAGTAAGGTATTTTATGACCTTTGCGCACTTGCCTTCAGGGAAAATTTTTCATAGATACTAGGCCAGATTCACCGATGCAAGGGAGGAAACTTAAAAAACCCCCCATGCCTAACATAGTTGACTACCTTATAACTTTAAACTGTGCAAAATGACCAGATCAATGAATGAGCCGGCAATTTCTTTTCTAACCCGAACCAAGCCAACAAATGCAACCATTCATTGCATTGCATTATACAAATTCATTACATTCAATATTGTAAATGAAGAGAAAAAGATGCGAATTTTCAACATGGACACACGCACACACACAGACACACACACACACACACACACATATATATATATATATATATATATATATATATATATATATATATATATGTATGTATGTATTTATATATATCGCACTGAAATGCTTTCATAAGATAGGCTATAAGCTAAATTTAAATATCAGTTTATTTTATCGTAATTAAAGAATATTTAATCTAAATAATTACTTGTCCATTTATTACAATATATATATATATATATATATATATATATATATATATGTGTGTGTGTGTGTGTGTGTGTTCATATTGCCGTCTATCAGAAAAGGCTCCGATAATAAAAAAAATATTAAACTACATGATATGAATGCTTTTATTAAAATTTAACAATATATATGTTAAGACTCACAACTTCCTTATTTTGAATAAGATGCAATACAAAAAAGCAAAATGGAAGAAATCAATACTTATATATATATATACATATATATATATATATGTATATCAATTTTTCATTAATATAGATATATCATTGTTATAGTAATCATTTTTTATATGTTTTGTTTTTATGAATAAATTATATGAAAAAAAGTTAAAGCAATATCAACTATTAAATATAAAGTTATACAATAAATAAGCGAATCATCCTCAGGCCTTTTGAATTTACAAAAATTGAAATATAATTTTTTACCATTTATTCTAACTATAGGTCTTACTTATTTAAGGCAACAAATCCAAAATTTGGTTTTAATTTTATATAGTTATATTAATTTTTTTAATTCATGAAATAAACATATAGTTTCCATATATGTATATATGGAACGGAGTTAGATAAAATTGCATTATAATATTGCAAAACTGATAATACGTATTGTTATACTAGAATAATACCCTATAATTTGTTTGGAGGATTTCTCTTCAGTGGTGCCAATTTTCTAAGCGAAATGTGTGTGTACGACAAGAGACATCTTTTAAAAGCATATTCAAAACACTTCATGCATCTTCGCTTAAAATGGGATTTCTAATTTGAGAATTGTTGAGCTAAAGGACAGAGTACGTATTAATAAATTACCTGTGTGGATATAAATATAAATTATATATATATTTTGATACTAAAGTTTATAGTACAGTTGGAGTGATGGAAAAGACTTTACACAAAATAATATGAAAAATGACTTTATAAACTATATAAAATAATGTAATTTGATAAGTACCAGCACCATTGTCATATAACATATGTTTAGGTACCTCATGTCTGTGTTATGCTTGAATGAAATTTTTAAAATACCAATTCAATCATAATTGAAACAAAATTAAAAACTCAAAAAATTCAAATTTTGAAGCATCATTTTTTAAAGTTGTATTAAATCAAAAAGACATATATTTCAAATAAAATTGTTTGCTAAATTTCGAAAATTGTTTAATTTGTGTTATTCTAAGTAGAACAATTAAATTACAAATGTTACACCCTATTTCAATTAATATCCCCACTTAAACTGCTATATTCTTACTTTTGGTTCAGTTGAATAAAGTTTAAGGAAATGAAACAAATTAGAAAAAAACATCAAACAAAATATATTTTTGAAATACATCAATATTTTATAATTTGCATGATTTCAAAAAGATTACAAGGGATATTCTGAATTTTACCTTGTGTCTGATTGCGTGGTATTTTATTCCGCCTAATAAACATTAAAAAAAAATTCATACACTAATATTTCAAACAAATGTAAAAGATTTAAAAGGAATTTATAAGCAAAAAAGTATCTAAAATTCTTTAACTTGCATTACCTCAAACAGATTTAATGAATTAGAAAGATGTGCAGAATTTCTGTTGGCTTACATTTCGAAGTGAATTACCTGTGATACACATATTAATTTAAGTAAATTTTTAATGAACTTAAGTCTAACATGTCAAGCAAAATTAAACTTTTTAAATTATAATCAACACTGTAACTTTGATTCCAAGCAAAATTACTAAATTTAAAAGGTTATCCTTCAAAGTTTCTTCATATTGAGAAAGTAATGGCTCAATTACCTTTTATATATGAATCTCATAGGCATTTAACATTCTATGAAAACTACTAAAATCAGCCCACCAACTTCAAACAGAAATAAAAACCAAAATTACTCAATATTACGCTATCACTAAACCTAATTACTTTGCAAATTGAGTCATTTCTCTGAAAAGAGTAGAAAAAGAACACAATAAAACTCACAAACCACCTTATCAGACCTAATAAAGTGAATATATGCATTGCATCTTCTTTAATTAAGAGTTAAAAAAAGCTGGACATCTTTTTTTTATATTTTTCCAGTCATTCCGTTAGCTTTTCTAACGTAAGTCTTTATTTTGGCCAACAAGAGGTCAAAATGCTTGAGTCATCAACTCATGTGGTCACGAAATTTCGTGAACCAAACATGGCAGATATTAAATAACCCTTTTAAACAGCTTCTTCTTTTTTAAAAAATAAAAGCTTTTCAACACCCACAAAGTCAAAGGGTGAGAGTCTTTAACCATGCTAATTGCTGGTTGGTCTATTGGGCAGAGAGATTAAAGACCTACATGTTGACAATCGCTTTGAATGGTAACAAACAGACTCGATCTTATAGTTTTTGGGCATCAATCATTTTGAAGAAATTAGAAGCAGTTTCGTACAATCTCATAAAGCGAGAAAAAACCTATACAATGTTACAAATTATTATCTCGGTGGCACTGGCATCGGTCATCATTACTGCAATTTGTTTCTTCAAAGATTGATTCCTGTGTTTTGCGTAGAGTTCTGAAAAAGAGAGGAGGAAATGTTGTGCTTAGTGACTTTTTGATCATGAAAGGATAACCGATAATAATGGGGAGTTCCGGCAATGAAGCTATTCGGCACATGGGTAATCATTTTTACTAGAAATTTTCATGGTTTATACTTATGCAAACTTTTAGATTAACCTTTCAGAATTCAGAAAGTTCACATTCTTAGTTATGATGGATCATATAATAAAAAGTCGGAAACATGTTATGGCCTGCACCCAAATTAAATGATTATGAGGGTGCAATTATCTTCCCATTGCTTATCCTCGACCACATGGTAAGTGTAGTAAAAACAAAAAACTGGTAATGCAAGGGTTTCAAATATTTAACGGGCATTTATAAAATTTAAAAAAAAACAAACATAAGTTTTATAAAAATTGAAGCTTGTATTCAAAATTAGTTATTTGTCATTGATGTTCGAATGTTTTTATCCTTTGAAAACAAAGAAAATGCATTTTTGACGTGAAATATTAATTTAATAATTTGTTAGTCACAATAGTGAATATATTATTTTAAAAGACATGAAGTAAGAAATTTAAGCATTAAGTATTCTTACAAAAGAAAATTATTTCAGATAAAAATGTAAAATCAATTAAAAATCAGAAAAGTAAAGGTAGACAGTTTTTTAAAATAAAATACCTTAAACTGTCATTCATAAATATATATTTTTTTTTTGCCTTTTGGGTTAGATATTATTTATCAAAATGTCTACAGCATTATATTCTCATAATTGAAGATTAAATTTCATAAAGCTAAACTTAAATAAGTTTTCGGCAAATAGTTGCAGAAAGAAATAATTTCATTTTAATAAAACATTTTGAGTGAACACTCAAAAAATAATTTTTTTTTTCGTGTGTTTTAAATATTCTTATCATTAATTTAAATTTCTACCTTAGTATACATTCTTATAAGACTGCTACATTCTATAAACCTAAAGCTAAATGAATTATCAACAAGGCCACATCGAGGTTTGCTTTGCTTTATTTTTTGCTCAACGCTTATTATTTGCTTTATTTTTCTTTGCTTTATTTATTTTTTTTATTTTATTTTATTTTATTTTATTTATTTTTTTTTTTACATGGAGGATAATTAGATAGACACTTACAGTTTAAAGTAAGACAAATGGAGATGCAGAGGAATAATTTTGGTGTACAAGTATGCTTCAAATAATCATGGTCAATATATTACTGTATTTTGTATGTTAATTTTTTAACAAATTACATTAAATTTATGCATTTGTGCGTATTCTAATGATCATGATATTTTCTTATAACTTAAAGCAAAATGAATTATCAAAAAGACTAGGTGCAGACAAGGAAAGATTTTGGTGTTATAAAGTACCATTAGCAAACACTCATTAATATGTTATTGCTTTTTTCATTTTAATTTTAATAGTAGTAATTTAATGGAATAACTTTTGACAAGACACTGCTGTACTACGTAAATTCACTTTTGGCTTTCCAAAAATGCTACTTTCATACGGAGGCATGCAAATGATAAGAAATTCACATCATACATTTGTGGTGATGAGCAATGAAAATCATTAGCATTACAGCCCATGTGCACATCATTGGATTTTCTAGTGTCTCCTGCAAGCGCTATATAAAGGAAGAAAATTGAGAGAGGCCCTAATACTAAGAGCCAGCTCCTAACATTCGACGATGTAGCTTTTGGTTGTCAAACTTACCAATTAAACAACCCATAATTCAATTTATAATAAGTATTATTTGAACAACGCATATCACTAGTGTTCAACATGCATCGTTCGGAAAAGTAACAAGGTCCGGATTTAAAACAAAATTAATGTATCGTTATTTTGCAATGTCATCAAACATATGTAATTTTGAATAACTTTCCCACATCCAAACAGCTGAGAGAAATACCAGCAAGATATCTATTGCTTCGCTTAGTTTTGACTCAAAACCATAGACTTTTGCACCACCAATGCGCGACAGACAACTAAATATAATGACATTGTTTTCACTAATGAATCCTGCTTCTGTTTGAAACACCAGGAAGGTCAAATTCGACTCCAGATGAAAGAATCTTGAACTATCACGTTATGTATTACTAGATTAGTCCTGCTTCTGGTAACATAGTTAAGATGGAGTTCAATTCATTCTTGCCTCCCTCTAGTACTCATTACCAGAATGCTAAGCAGCTGGCATTATATTTGTGAGGATTGAAACCCGTAGTCCTCTAATACTTGAAGTGTTTGTCATCAGCCATAGTTCAATGGAATAATGTCACATATGTCACACTATGTCTTAGAGCTCACTTTTCTCTTCAGGTTGAATTGTTTTCTAAGCCTGTCTGTTCTCCCGAAATATCTCTGATCGAAAACATGTGGTTCATGTTTGCGCAATTGTTTTCGGATTTAGCACCTGCTGTTGCAACGCATCAAATTTAACAATATATGGAAGCCGCATGGGCTATTATACCCCAAAGATATATCTAAAGCATTATTAATTCTACCATAAAGTGTGTGGCAACGTTTATAACCAATAGTGGTTGCTACACTAATGGCTGATTTTGCAATTACCTATCATTTAAAAGAAGATATAGTCTCAATAATTTTATTTTTGAATGACATGTTTTCCGCCAAATAAATTTTGTTGTTATTTTTGATTTTTTAGCATTGTACTTTTAGTGGCCAACAATACATTAATATTCAATTCTTCCTTCGCCCTGCTCGTCTATAGAATATAAATCCATTTAAAGAATAATTGTCATAAAATTTAAAAGAAGTTCTTGCAGAATTGTTAAGGACACTACATTTTGACAGAAAAAATACTGGACAAGTGGTTGAATGCATACTTGCATTTTTATATTAGCCAGAGAATATTAATATTTAAATACTTATAAATTAATTTGTCTAATTATACTGTCATATTTTTACATGCTATGGATTATTCGACAAGGCTCTACGACATAAAATATTTTTGACCCAATAGAAATACCCATGTCCAAAGTAGGAATACCTCTCTATCGAATTACTAAATTTATACCCAGAACTCTGACAATAAAACATTATTTCGGTTACAATGTATTTGTTGCCTAGTGACATTGTTAAAAGACTGGGAATAAATTTTATGGGGAGAATTGTGTAACATTGAAATGTGTGTGTAGTGAATTTATGTGAATCTCCCTTTTTATTTAATGATTTTAAAAATACATGTTCTTATTTTTTATTTTTCCACAATATAAAATACTATGGAATTCTTTTATGTATATTATTTCAGAAAGTGTATGAACATATATATTTTTAGGTTATATAGTTAATCATAAAATTTCATATCACTTCTCGAAAGGAGTTAAGATGATATTATATAATATACCAATCGTGCAATAAGTTTTCAGCTTGAAAATAAATTGAAAGAAGATGAATAATCGAAACTACATTTCAAATTTTAAAGTTAATTTTTATGTGTTTGAAAAAATAAATAACGAACTGTTGTCTTTCTTACACGCATGTAATTGAATTTATGAACAATAGTACTGATTACACACTCATATGTTAAATTCAATTCTTTGAAGAATAGAATAAGGAAAAAAGAAATATAGTTTAAGAATGATAATAAATAGGGTGCTTAAATACTTATTTTATGGAAAACCGGTTAATTTTTAGTAAGTAGATTTGAAGGAAACGTTTCATTTGGCGGAAATATGTTTAAAATATTATATATATTTTATTATTTGTTGAAAAATTCACACACATGTCATGCAAAACTATATACAATATGTAAAATTGATTCATTTCAAAATATTCATTTCAAAAAATGTAACCGAAACTTATTTCCTTTTAAATAAACATAGTTAACGTTCTTTAAAAAAAATTTTTAATTTAGATACTATGAAAAATTAATATTTTTTCAACATTTACATGTCTTTTATGTATTAAGATTTTAGTGTATACAATAGCTAGCAGATGGCGCAGTGACATCTGTGTTAAATAAAAAGACTGTAAATTAAAGATCGTGAATACGAGTTATGAATAAAAAAAGTAGAACTCATGAAAATTATTTGTCTCTATGTTTGATTTAAAAATAAATTTTGTATAAAGAAACTTTAAACAATGAATTTCGAATTTGATAAATGCTTCAATTTTGATTTACTTAAATATATATTTTTTCCGTAATTATTGTAAAAATCATTTTATCTTTACTTAACGAAATTTTCATTTCCTAGATTTAAAACTTCAATCAGTTGATTGCTAATAATTAATGTAAAACATTTAGCATAATATATACACATAGTTTCAAATATTAAATATAGCATAGACTAAGAACTCAAATTTTGAAAAATATTATAAGTTGTAATTCTCTATTGTGTGCAATTGCAAGAATTAATTTAAATGATGCATATTAATAAAAAGGGATACATTTATACCCAAGAATGTCATATAAATTTTTTTAAATCATTTAGAAAACCTTCTCCTTAAATAAGTACAGTAACATAACATAAAATAACCTGCTATAGTTTGTGAGTAGGTTTTTTTTAATTACTTGTGGTCTAACAAAAACATAAATATTTTTTTTAAAAGGTACAAACCGATTTTTTTAGTCGATCAAATCTTTACAAAAATTTAACGATTAAAAAGTTACTAAGCATTTTTATCATTTATAATTATGGTGATTGTTGTTCAACCATTTTCATATAGCAGGAACTTATTATAAATGATAATATAAGTGCGTATAATAATTTTTATATTAAAACATCTTGTTAGTTTAAAAGCTCTTGGATAATTATTATAGTCACTGACCTTTGAATCATCATGCTCAATTGATTTCTTTGGTGCTTGTGATTTGTTTGAACTATTTACTCATTTTTAGATATGCAGAGGTTTTTAAAACTTAAAAATGTGGAGTGCTAATAAATTAATCATCCAATTTAATAAAAATAAGACAAATTTCTGAAATTTTAAGCAGCCATATGGAAATGATGGATAAAAAAAAAGGTTTCCTTTTTTTTTTTTTCAGATACCCCAGAAATATTTTTAACATAGGCTTGAGCCCATTGGTTTTCTTTAATGAGCTAAGCCATTTATTTACTTTGATTGTATAGCTTACTTATTTTTTGACGGAACTTTAACCACACCCGTCGATGTAGGTGCTAAGATGTTTTGGGTTTTCTCCCTTGCAAGACGTAATCATACTCTACTATGTATAAAAAATTCTTCCACAAAATGTGTTCAGAAGCCTTAGAGCAGCTTTCAGATCTTAGGCCATCAAATAGCCGTCTCAAAGAAATGTTTGATTGGTTTTGTTTGTCGCTCAACGATCATTTTTTGCACACGAGGACTAATTAGACCGGGACCTACGGTTTAAAGTGGATTCCGAGCCACTACAAACATCCACGCCCTGGGTGGGATTCGAACCCACGAACTGTTGAACCGAAGGAAAGAGCGCTAACCATTCGGCTGCCAGCTCGGCAAGCAAAGTTTGAGGCAAGAGGTACGACTACACTCTTCTGAATGAAAAAATTTAGAACAAATCACAACCACTAATGAATACCGGAAAATGGATGTTACATTTCTGTTTTTTTTTTTTTTTTTTTTTTTGCATATGTAATTGTTGGACTGGATATTTAGAAGCCTCGTGATTTGTGAATACAGGTCACTGTTTATAAGACGAAAATCTAAACATGAATTTGAAATAATACAAAATTGTAACTTATTTAAAAAAATTGATTCGTTGTTTATTTTTTAAAGGTACTAATTTTCTTTAACTTGTAAGCATTTCAAATGCGATGATAAACACCATGTTTCATATTTTCTATAAGTATCCATTTCTAACAAAAAGAAACTATATTTTCAGAAAATATATTTTATTTCCATTTCCTTAGGGGTTAAGTAAGTTTAAATATTGATTTTATTTTATGCATAAAAAATTAGTTTAATTTCCATCATAAAATTCCTTTCAAATATTTTTGTTTACAGATTTCACATTTCCCTCTCTAGAGTTAGAAATGAATTCTCCAATAGAAAATTTCGCATCTTTCATATTTCTTTCTTTCGAAATAGTTAAAAAAAAACTGCATTAAGTTCTGAATTTATTTTTTAAATCTTAAGGGGAAATGTTTGCTTTAAGTTTTTACTAGACACATTTCCCAGACAATGTCATGCGGTGAGCCTTCTTTCATTATATTTCGATATTGGATTTAAGCCAAAATACAGGATAATTTTGAGAATAGTTGTGAAAAAGAACACTTAATTGACGAAAACTAGAGAATCTGGCAATTTCTCATGTCTGTCAAGTGTTACGCTGTAACAGGTAATCAGACGTCACATTCTTCAGGACTGAACATGCGTCATATCGCCAAATAATAACGCCACCACCCACAGCAGATTTGTGGTGATTGTTATCACGACAAATATCACCCTGCACGCTCCCCCATAAACTTTGACATCGTCTGAATCAATCTTTGCCACCCATCCTCTCATGTCTTTAAAGTGGACACTGGCTACAGAAGAAAAAAAAAGCGAATATTCACGGAAATCAAACCTTTTAAGCACGCGATTAGAAAAGTGAACAGTGGTCAAAATAAGACTTTGCTTAATCGATGACCACTACTCCATGTTCGATGGCATTCGATGGGAGATGTTCTATAAATTTCGTGACGCGTAATGGCTATTGGGGAGGGGGGTAGGAGAACCCTCAAAAATAACACTAGATGCAAAGGCACGTTCTTAAAGAGAATGCATGCAAAAAAAAAAAAAAAAAAAAAAAGAAAGAAAGAAAAGAGAAGAAAAAGATAAAAAGTGATCGCTTTTGCTCACACATATGATTGGCGCTCACTCGAAAGCGAAACCGAAAAGTCATCGTCGCGATCACGCAACGGAAAACAAAAAAATAAAGAACGAGATTACGGCATAGATCGCGTCACGCGATTTCTCGTGATCCTGAAGGGTTGCTCGAGAAAAGGGGGAAGGCGGGAGTTGGAGAAAATTTCTATTAATTTCATATCGCGTGTCCTCTGATTCATTGGAGAAAATGTTTTCAAGTAAGGGTATTTGCTTTTATGGACAGGGATTATTTTTCCTGCCTGGTAGATTGCTGATTGAGCAAAGTAAAATCATTCGAATTTACAGATTTCAACTCTATTATTTAACAAATAATTAATTTTTAAATAAGACAAATTCTTCACAAATGCTTTCTTATGTTAAAAAAGAATTTGAAGTCACACAAGAACTAATATTAATGTAATTTATATTATTTTATAATGAATATATCATCACAAGTCAATGCTTAGTTAGTTTTGTTTATAAATTAATGGTTATTTTATTTATTTATTTTTGTACACAAGGAATAATTTGTAAATTTGTTACCACTACAAACATCGAAGCCTGAAGTGAAACTTAAATCCAAGACCTATATCGAACCGGAAACACGAGCCCTTATATGTGAAAGATGATTTACAATAAATTAATAACCTTACTTATTCTTGCAAGAGGAAGTTGATGTGTGCTTGTAATTAAAATCAGATTTCTTTCAATATGTTTGCTTAACCTTGATATTTTAGAACAGTATAAATAATAAATTTCACCTCTCTACTTATTAATAGATGGATAGGTTATTATTCGTATACATTTCAATGAAATTTTAATCATAATGCAATGAAATTTTAATTTCAATGAAATTTTAATCGTAATAATAAATGGTTTTAATAATCGTATAATTTTAATTTTGCTACACTGAGAAAAGTTCACTCGTATAATAAACTATTCCTAATAGTAAGTATAGGGAGCCTGCGCGATGTATAATGTTAATAATAAATTGGCTGAGACCATCGTTCAAAATTTGCGTTGAAAGTTGTAAATCAATTTTAGTATCCTTGTATGTGCCTTTCGCGAAGACTTCATTGTTAGCGGATCATATTCGAGTGTCAAAAAGAAGCTCCCTATAAACATGTGTATAGAAAACAAAAAAAGCAACATCCTGCTCTGTTATGCATCAGTGGCTATAAGACCAAGCGAAGAACTTCTCATTCTGAAGAGTGTGATTCTACTTCTAGAACACAATAATCACCAATTTCGCCGAGCTAGCAGCCGAATGGTTAGCGCTCTTGCCTTCGGTTCAACAGTTCGTGGGTTCGAATCCCACATTGGGCATGGCATGGATGTTTTCAGTGGTTCGGAATCCACTTTAAACCATAGGTCCCGGTCTAATTAGCCCTCGTGTGCAAAAATGACCGTTGAGCGACAGACAAACCAAACCAAACACCGATCTCCTCGTTATGTGCGGTTCTGATATTACAAATTGTAGTTGCAATAAAGACAACCAAATGGAAGCACAAAACATAGCTTCGATGAAAGTTTATGAGATTAGAAATTCTGTATTATAAAAACGAATGACAGTTGCTTAAGAGTTATATATAAATAAAAATGAAGAATTATCCACTCAATTATACATAGTGTGTATGTGAGAGAGAGAGAGAGAGAAAGAAACTTTTTCCCAACCTTTCTCAGTACAGTATTTGAAATAAATATTTTTATTGTAGTATGCATTATCGTAACGATAACATTCACCATAATTATTAAATTCTAAGCTCAATATTCTGAATGTGCATTATACATATTATTCAGTATTTAAACTATACAACTAAATGCATCTTTCTATTTAAATTTTGTATATATATATATATATATATATATATATATGTATATATATATATATATATATATATATGTATATTATATCATTATATCTATATATATATACATATATATATATATACACATATACATATATATACATATACATATATATATATATATATATATATATATATATATATATATATATATATATATATATATATATATATATATATGTATATATATATAGTAATTTCAAACGTGTTTTCAGGAAACTAACTAATGCATTCCTTTTGAATATGCATTCGATATTCTTTTTCTAATAAAAAATATTAAAATAATAACTATATCCGAATTCTTTAGAGTTAATCTAAATCCCTACACTTCAAATAGAAAATTTGAGTTTCCATTATTTGGTAATAATTCCATTATTGGTGTGTTAACTGCTACAACCCATTTATAAGATGTGACAAGCCGTAGTGGATAGCTTGGCAATTAGAAGCTTTTGTAAATTTTTTTTGAAAGCCTACAATGTTAAGTCTTACAAGGGAATTTATCTAGATTTTGAGCTTTGGATTGAACTAGTGATCTCTCTCTTTCTAGGGTGTCATATAACTAGTCCCCACAAAGTCTAAGCACTATCTTGTATTATTTTTAAGTTAGGATGTGTTAGGTTATTGAGATTTTTCTGGTCGTTTATCTTTGACAAACATAGTAAAGAAACACGGATAACTCAACAGAGTCAGTATGTAGGACTCCGTCATTATTGTGTTACATTTGAATTATATGATTCGTACATTCGATTAAAACCTTTTTTCCATACTTCCAAATCATATCAGTGGAAAGGCAATCAAATATATGAAGGCGGTACGCCCTCTTGATTCCACGATTTTCTGTAAAGTAATATATATTGAAAACTAACTCAAACACTTTTATAATATGAAATATATGGAAAATCGTTACTGAAATTCACGCATAGAGAAATTAAATAGGAAAATAATGAAAAAATAATTTAGCGAAATAATCCTGTACACTGGATTAAAAAACTTGTGTAAGGGAATGAAGATTTTTAATATTACAATGAAAGAATTAAATTTCATTTTAAACCATTTTAACTTTTCAAATATATGTAAGTTATTCGGTATACATATGAAACATGTAATCTTTAATACAATGCTTAATATTTTCAAAGTACACGATTTAATGTTTCATTTAGAAATCATAAAGTTTCGATAATCTTGTATTATTTATTGCTAAAACTTTCAAGTTTTCTGCTTAAGTCATCTTTGCATTAAAAGATTTCATAATTTTTACGGTAGTTTTCTTGGAATCTATCTCAAATCTGGCCTAGTTTGAATCAAATGACCTTTTTTTCAGTAATAGTGTGATTTAATTTTGAAAACAAATTTTATTTTTATATGACTATATATTTGAAATACATAAAAATCCATTCAATATATAAGACTATTGAAATACCAGCTTAATATAAATAAATAAATAACAATTTACTGGATATTTGCTTCAAATACACAAAAGAACTAAATTTCGAAATTTGAATTCAAAACGTAACTACCAATGATATTAAAGACTAAATTTAAAGAAGGATCTAATTTCAAAGCGTTGGTGTAGAATCTTTTGATATCTACCATATATGTAAATATATATACTTTTATTATATCTTTTCATAGATAATGAATAACCTAGGAAATACACATGCTTTTGAACTAAAAACTACAATTTTCTGTAATAATTTTCGCAGCAAATAACATTGTAAGTATTTTCTGTAATATAAATCTGTAATCATTTATAGTGGTGTAACTGAGAGTTTTCCAAGTTTTTTCTCTTGCGACACATGAATATAGACCACCCTCTACAAAATGTCCCAATTACACAGTGGATGTTAAAATGCCTTATAGCGGTCATAGGAAGATAAGCATTACATTACGCAGTGATAAACTTGATTGATGTGTTCCAGGAGCACAAAGAACATAGGACCAGGTCACAAAGAATCACCTTTGTCTTTAGATCGTAGTTCAAAATAACGAAGTATTCAATAATTTTTAGGAGTTTAAATAAGCAAAAATAGGCAATCAGGAATCATAATGCTTAAAAAAAATTTCTTATGAATTTATCGTAATATTAATCTATTATTTATATTTATTATTAATCTTCAATTAATAATAGTTCTTTTTTTCATATTTGAACCTATTTATTACTTTTGTCAAGCTGTCTGCAGGCAAAAGGCTTAATGTAAATTAATTTTTGCTTTTCAAACTAGACTTCTATTTAGGGCATAAATACACACTTTTTCATTTTAATAACTTCTGTCTTACATCGAAGTGAAATTTATGACACATTCACAAACTTCTGCGAGGGAAGATTATCATTTATTACCACGTAATCAATAGCTGCCCAGAGAGAGATCTGCATAATTTCGGGAATTGATGGTACATGCTCCAAACGTTAAATGATATCTCGCTGGAAACAGCGCATGGCCTGGAATTGTTAGATCAATTAAATTCAGACAATTTTCGCAAGTGATCGATTACCGATACCATGATCGATTGAGATTGATGCATCGATCATGAAATCGGCATTTACTTAAAATTATGTAACAGGTGATACAAGTGACCAGTGTCTTAAATGTAATTTAAATAATTTATATTCTATCTTAATTTGTTATGGTGAAATTATTTTGGGAATCTCTCTTTCGAGCAATGTGTATTCTGAAAATGTAATTCCATCGTGAAATTTAAAATGATGTACTAAGCTTTATCGCTTGATTACAACCTTCCTTACAACAAGAAAAGATTTGGAGAGTGAATACTGATTACTTAAAGATATTTATTTTTCGTTGATATACACGCATTCTTAATGTACAAGGTGATTGCGAATGATTCATTGGGCTTAGTTCAATGATTTATCGACAGAAATAGACAGTCTGAAACGTATCGCAAAATCCTACACCGACCTACCTTCCATAATTCAATTTCGGTGAAACATTCTAGGAGATAATAAGTGAGACAATTTTCTCAAATTGTTTATTTGGTTTGTTGGTGTAATGCTATATTTTTTTTATCAATCAGAATCTACATAAATTGTAAAAATTTAGAAAGTTTACGAAAGATGGGATTCGAATCTATGAATTAAAAATTTTTAAGCACCTCTTAGAATAAATATAGCACATATTGAATGTATGATAGCTCAGATGCCATATTCTATTATTAAAAAATCAATTAGAGTATAAAGATCTATTTGCTCACCCTGTGTTTTTAATCCCCTTAATCGTTTCTCACAACAATTAAAAATTATTCTTGAGTTACCGATTTAATTAATTTCTTCCTTTTCTTCATAATTACTATTATTACATGAAAATTAATACCATATAACAGCCTTAAAGCTAATTATTATTCGTAAGTCATTTGAATATCCACCTCATATTACTTTTGGTTGGGACTGTTGAAAATTAATGATTAATGCATGTTGCAAAGGTATAAACTTGAAAATTTCCAAGCACCCACCTCATCAAATGGGAATGAGAAGAAAGCAGAAATTCTATAGACACCTTCAGCAATTCAAGAGTGACTAGGATTGAGCATAGGATCTTCCACTCCAAAGATTACGTTCTCTCCGTAAGATATCGCATGAAAATATGGATATAAGCATTGAACATTGAATTCTACCTATACTAGAGATATGATAAGGAATCTATTCAGAAACAAAACAACAACAAAACAAAAATGACCAAATAGCAATAAAATAAGCTATGAAAGAAGTATGCTAAATGTTATAATAATATTGAGCACATTGATTTATGACTTATTAATTATATGGCTTAAGCATAAAATAACGTGAGCGTTATTCCTTAAGTTCATATTATTTATTTAAGAATTATATATAAGAGTCTGACCACACGCATTGCTTATCTTTAAGTGCTATCCTTGTTAAAATTATGCGTTTTGATTGATGGAAATAGAAATTTGGAAACAATACAAAAACCGAATTAATAATCGTTTATTTTTATAGTCTTATAAGAATTTTATTTTTCCTGGCCTTTTTGCTATTCAGTATATTTCATAACTACTAAATACGAGTAAAGTAATAGAGTAAGTGAAATATTATTATATTTCCCCAACACACACACACACACACACATTTTACTGTGTTTTCTCAAAATAAATAAAGTAAAATTTTATAATATTTTCTCAATTCAAAATTATTAATTTTAATATTTGCATTACTTTTTGATTTTCATTTCATGCTTATCTTTCACATTTAGTTTATGTCACGAAATTTATCCCAATTAATCATTTATCTTCACATTTCCTTGAATGTTTTTCTCTTCACAAATTTGAAACGAAGCACATCAATCAGATTCAATATAGTTTTCCATATTAAAAATGCAATATTTTGGAATGTTTTTATCTCATATAAGTGAATACGTTCAAAAATAACATTATGGGGTCAATTTTTCAAGGTTTGAATATAAACTAGAAAATTATTTGCCGGAATAGAAATGTTTCCACGAAAAGGGTAGAAACAACACAGCAAAAAATATTCTTTAAATTATCGATTAATTTAACCAACAATTAAAAAGAAATAAAGGTTAAAAATTTTAAATTGGAAAATTTAAATATATATCATTTATCAATCGGAAAACTCGAATGTAGAATAAGTCTTTTTATTTATTCATATAATTTTATGCAATAAATTTATGTTACAATTTTATATTACACGTTTGAAAATAAGATAGAGTAATTACATCATGTTAAGAGCAAGAAACAAGCAGATGTTTTTTAGATCACAAATGTCAAGTATAAAATTAATCGATAAGCAATTTCCAAATTTAGTGAAGGATAATTTATCATCGATATTTATTTTATACAGTTTCTGCTTTTTGTATGTGTATCAGCAAACTGGATGTTTTGACATTTCGTAATAAACTGGCCAAATCTTGTTTAAAGTCTTTGGAACACCCATCACGTGTTATAACTTTCCAGGATGACTTCGTAAAGAGTGGGTCGTATTTATATGTCACGAAAGAAGATTACCAGAAAATTCTCAAGCATACACCTACACAGATGTGTGTGTGTGAAAAGCAGAAACACACTATCCACCTTTGTTGTTCAGGGGTGGCTAGAACGAACCCTAGATTTCTTCTATTCTGAAGACCAAGATATGATGCTCGAGACTGTACTGGATTTTCTATTTTGCGGATTTTCGAATTAATTACAAGATATTTTATTCGTTAAGATATCAACTTTCACGATGTCAAAGGATTTTTACCAATGAATTAATAATTTGTGTGCCACATTAATTATTTCACATTTTATTAAATTCTGTTTCCCTTTTACGATAAAATATGCTGCTAACATAACGCAATCTCCACATAGATTATAACATATTATATTTTTGTATATTAAATGTAACCTTTATATAAATTGAACATTGTGTAAAAATTAATATTGTTGAATGAAAAAATACCGAGAACATATCCATTTTTACATTAATATTTTCTATAAATTGAGAAATCTTTTATCTATACGTCCACAATGCTTCGGATTGACATAATCAGACGAATGCGCAGAGGGGGTTTTGTCAGACGATTCGTCTGTGGAATGTGTGGTTTATCGATTGGGGGTGGTCACGTGGGACGCATGAACCAATCGCGATTCCTCTTCACGTCTGACAATCAAAGGCAACGACATAATGCCTGCTGAATTGTGTAATAGCGTCGAAGAGCAATTACGCCTTCAGCTTTGAGGAGATTCCGTTTATGTAATTTGACAGACAAATTGCTCAGTTGATTGATTTGCTCAGAGAACATGAGTTCTAGCTGATAGAACAGCTTTATTCACTAATTTTGAATCTCTCGTTAGTAACCTGCAAGCGCACATATTAATTATGCTCGATCACCTTTTTAAAAAAAATTATGTGGTTAAAAATATATCACATATTATAATTTAAATAAGCACGATTGCTTATACACAATGGAACGTTTTATTTAATTTTACAACAAACAAAAAGAAATAAATGTGAACCCCATTGTTTATATAAAATCTTCTTACGTGTCAAACTAGCAGATCAATGTGTAGCCCCCATGGCTTTCAAATCAGCAGTTCATAGGTTCAATTCCCATATCGAGAAAGAATGCTTGTTGAAGTTCGGGGTTCAGTAGAAGCTGATAGTGCGCTTTGTTTGAAATTCAATATACGATGTTGAAAAATTATGTTATTAAACTTTAATTGAGGCATGATAGCTAGCAAAATGCAATATTTACTTTGAATACCACAACAAAGGAAAAATAAAATAAAATGTAAATCACAGTTTATTACAAAAACTTATTTAAGAATCAAACTAGCAATTGAATGTGTTGTACATCATTCAGTACTTCCTAATTCCGATTTCCATCTTAGTTCATAGTAGTTTGGAATTGAATTAAGTTTGTTGTGGTTGTGGTCGATTTGACTTTATTACACAGAGTTGACTAAAATGACAACCAAACTATTGAAACTCTTACACTAGAAGAGATTGATGAAAAAAGCATAAATATATCACCAAGTTAATTTCTCATAATGTAAATTTTCAGGCAAATAAAGTGGTAAGAAAAAATACAAATAAAAATGTAATTTAATTGTAACTTACCAGAAGAGGGCGAAAAAATTATAAAAATAAATATAAACTTAAATTTGTTTACGCAAAGAACTTAATCTAAACTTTGGCGCAAGATTATATAAATAAATAAATTAATATTACAATTACTTAGTGAAAACATATTTTAACCTCAACCTTTACGAGAAAAATAAATATAAACACAAATTTACTGACTTATTTAAAAAAAAAAAAAGAAATTTACTCTAAACATTACAATAAACAAAACGAAAAGCTAAGCATTTACGATAAATATTAAAATGAGAAGTATAGAAAAGCTTATAGTAGGACAACTTACGCTCGAGTATAAGCTTCATTGTAAGGTAAGCGAAATTTTTACAAAGACAAAGCGAAAAAAAGAAAAGATAAACATTTATGCAAATTTACAAGGATTTTGGAAGACAAATTTTAATTTAAACTTTTACTACAAACAATAAGAAAAAGAACAGTAAATACTCACCTTAATCACAGTCAGAAAATATAATTGAACTTTATCAGGATGAGTCAAAGAGACAAACAATTACACACGTATATCTACAATTTAAAATCATACACTTAAAATTTAATTTAAACTTTTACATTACTAAATTTAAATTTGTATTTGGCGAACTGCCTCCAAGCATTTAAATTAAACACATTTAAAAGGAAGGCAATAAAGTAGGTGTATACACAATATAGATAAATCAGTGGTTTAGTAGTTAGACACATGCACATAGATCAGTGGCTTAATTGCTGTTCACGTCGTATTACTGCCAATGAACCATGGTAGTTGAATTCTAATGTGTCCCATAAAGTTTTAAAAAACTGTGCAGTTGAAATAATGATTACTTTATGGAGGATTAAGGATCTTCAATTTGTGAGGAGTAAATAATAGTTTAAATTCATTTTCACACAAGAATAGTATTTCAAAACTATACTCTATAAAGAGCTGTGCTTTTATTTATTTTCAACTAATACCTATCCTCTGACTCAAAAACAAAATTACACTCTGTTAGATGTTAACAGTATTCAGTGACTATAAATGGATCATCAATTACAGTGGGATAAATAAAATAAAAAATGTGTTTAAAATGTAACAAATCAACGAGGTTAATAAGTAAATATATTCATAAGAATATAACGAAATGTATATTTATATACCACTCCAGGATACTAATGGTTGTTTTTTAGAAAATAATTCTTTTGAACACTTTTTTGTAAATAAAAAGAACATTATTTTCAGACAGTAATTTTTCTCGCCCTAGCTCCAAAGGCTGATGAGCATTTTTTAGCAGAGAAAATGTACAAACACAAAATGATTTCAGTGACAACGGTTTCATTAATTTTAGTAGTGGTATATACAGGACATAAAAAGTTATTTAGTACGTGTAACACTATGCAAAAGGCACCGCAGAGTGAAAAGTCAAAACTAAATTCTGTTGTAAATACTTTTATTTTTATATATATATATATATATATATATATATATATATATATATATATATATATATATATAATATTAAAAATGTATTGCTTTTTTAAAGGGCACTTCGTTGATAAAGAGCTGTATTCATGTAATGTAAAAAAAGGAAACTTAGAAAACTCCCAAATACCAATTCTGACAAAAGTACAAATAGAAAAATGAAAGCCAAATATCCCTCGCCGGGAGTTTAACAGTGTTCACAAGGATGGAATGAGGCAGTTTTAAAGAAGTGTGTTTTAACCCACCTGTGTGCCATGTGGAATAAACTTCAAAATTTAAAAATATAGTTTAAAGCAAAAAATACGAATAAGATGTATGAAAATCACGCGAGAAAAATTACAGATTTTACTTTAATTTTAATACAGCTCCTTGCAATTTGTTTGATATAAGGAATAAAATGATTGGTTGGTTGATTTGCCTCTATAAGTTTGCATTTTCTTTTTTCGTAGGCAAATTCAGCCACGGTTTTATGGTTAAAATGCAGAGTTATCAGCTCAAAAGTTCGTTGGCTCAGTTCTCCCATCAGAAGTGAATTGTTGTAGTGATTTGGAATCCACTTGAATAGTAAGTCTTGTGTGCAAAATATTATTGTACCCCTTTAAACAAATCAAACTTTAAGTTAAAAGTTTGTTTTAAACCACCATAAAAATCCATCTACAAATCAAGAATTGAATCTTTGAAATATTGAGAGCTGGATGTCGAAGTAATAATCATTCAGCTTTCAGCTCCAACAACGAGAAGACGTGGTTTTATCAAGAAAATTCACAATTTGACAAATTTGTTACATGACAAAGTTCGACTGTATATTAATGGGGATATAAATTTCGTCTCTAAGCGAATAACTTTAGTAGCATGTGAGGAACTTTTTCCTAAATTTAAAGAGTAAAATAGTTTAAAATAATTAAATTGTCTCTTGTAATCTATTTTAATGAAAAAAATAGATTGAATTAAGATAAAACTATTTTATTTTGCTAAACATAACTCCTTAGAGTAAAAAGTTTTACCAGTCTAGCAGAAAGACTATACTTCAGGAAGTTGAAGATTCAATTTTATCCATTGTTGGATAACGAAAAATAGCTTATATTTTCTTTTTCACACTCTCTGTGTGCTTGAGTATTTAATATTTTCCAGATTATATATATATATATATCTCCCTCATACTAGATGAATAAGATTTTCTATATATGAACAGACTTCAGGGATGGAAAAGGGTGATAAATGTTAAAAAGAAGCACCTCTCTCACTAAAGCTCTTAAAATTTCATTCGTTAATTTTTACATAAACGCGTTCGTGACTTCCACAGTTACTTTCATGACAATTTATTACCTCATTTATAGAATTATTCAATCTGAAAATATATATCTATGACTGTTACTGAAATATACATTGAACTTTATTAATACTAATTATAAAGTGTAAATTAACTCATTAAATCAGCAATTGGGATGTCAATTACATTACATTTATAAAGATACTAAATCAAAACTAGTAGGAAGATTTGTTCTGCATTTCCTACTGTTAAAGAGCGATGTATTTCTCTAGTTAGTAATAATCAACATCAGTAAAGCATGTTTTCTGCTGAAATTAATCATGGCACGTATGAATGTTATAACCTTCCACTGAAAAAACGCTTCTTCCATGCACACACATAACCAAACTCTATCCATCACGATCCCTCATGTTTGATAACAGACTAATTGCAGCAAATCTTGTCAAACGCCAGAATTAATGGATTTCAGTTTCATTTTTTTCCTAAGTCAGCTCAGCTCCTCTGACCATTTTTCCCAGACCGCGTTTCTCCGTTGCCCGGAATTCGTGACTTTATGTGTATCGATCCGCCAAGTCCACGATTAAGTACGTTTATGTAGTGATTGAGGTGAAGTGTACGCTATTAGTTTGCGGAAGGAAATAATCCCGCGGAACCCCTTGTCCTTCATAATCCATCAAAGGCGCCGAAGTATACCTGAACTCTACGAGCAGCTGCCATGTTTTATTTTATTTTTATTTTTTTATTTTTATGACAAAGCTCCAGTGAGGGATTTTAATGAAGGGATATTTCATACACAGAACGCAATTAAATATAGAGTGCGTTTGGGGGGCTATTATTATTGTTTTTTTTTTACGTCTGTTAAGGGAATCGTCGTGTGGCATTTCGTGCTGCTATAGAGCAATGAAGCAGATGTTATTTACATGTTACGATCTTTTGATTTGAATTGTTATTATTGAATAGTAACAAAGGTGGAAAATATTGCTGTAAACGTTGATTTATAGAAATGCGTCATTGACATCTTCAATTCCGTGACAGATAATTTGTGATTTGGGTTGATTCACCTCTCAAAGGTTACATTTTGATGATTCTTCCCATAAAAGTGAACCAATAATCACAACAAGAATCCATACTGAAATCACGAAGTTTTGAGAACTATAGAATCGATCGTTTAGCCGGACACTTGTTTAAGTCTAAACATACTTTTTTCAAATAGGATGTTTTAGTATTTAATTTGTTATCATTGTATAAATTTGACACTGGATGTAAATGGCAAAGGATTGTTGGAGAGAGAACAAAAATACTGGACTTTCAATATGCTTAAACATAAATAGGCTGAATGCTGAACATATTCATTGTTAACTAAAGTAAGTTTGCAAATTTTTAAGTAGTGGTCATTATTAGAACTATGCAAAAATTATTGAAATAATTGTAGAAGTACAGCAAAGATTATATAAATAGTTTGATTTACGCTTAATATCAAAATTTTCTCTCATCTGACAAAAGTAAGAGTAAAAACTAACCATTTTGTGTACATTATTATGGCACATTACTATATTTTATTTTGTCTGATCAAACCATATAGCATAGACAACAACCTGGCATTTCTAAATTATGATTGAGTGATTATATCGACACTTGAGCTGGCACTTTCCTCTCTACGACACACTAACAAGGAGAAATCAGGTCTACATAGATTTTAGCGTGCGTAAATCCTTGACCATATCGAAATTCAGTGATGTTAGATTTTTTGGTAATCAGAAAAATGCCATTTCTTTTCAGGCTACACACAGTGACCTAATATTTTAAAGTGCCTTTGATGAAAATGTTTAAGTATGTGACCGTAAAATATATGTAAATGTTGAATTTGGATTACTTTGTTACTCTATTTTATATAACTTTTTTATGCACAAGACGGTTAATTCGACTAATACCTAATATAAAAAGTGGTGTTAAATTCAATTATAGTTGAATTATGTATCCAAGGTGAAAAGAGATTTCACGAATACATCAACCTAATGTCTAAGCGCTAACTATTAAACTGGAAGTTGGGTTATTAAATGGCAAATTGCTTAATTACATAGAATCACTCATGCAACAGAAAGATAAATTATATAATTGTGTATAAATATATCACAACTTAGTAGTGACAATATTTGATACTGTAAAATAAACGTTAGTCAAGCAAATTTTTTCTAAATAACATATTCATTTACAATACTGAATTAAATATTATTTAATATTTTCTGTGTTATGTTACGCATAAGTCCGGATATATGATAAATTATTACCGGATAAAAATCTATCATCATAAAATTCTCGCAGCCATAAAAACCATTGAAGTATAAACATGGAAGCAGAATCTTATATTTTATAGCCAATCCAGGTTTATATTAATTAATTGTTAATTAAAGATGAGAAATCATTGAGAAAATATAAAGATTAAAATTTAACAATATGAGGTGTTAAAATAACTAGGTACAATACAACTTTACACCATTATGAAGATAAAAGTCAAATGGTTGCTAAATATATTCCTTTTAAACATTATGTCCATTATACTTAAACACAGATTGTGGTCCAATATGAGTGAAAAGTAAAATAAATCGGCCCTCATTCACTAGAAGTGGAGTTTGATGACTTTAGTGAAACTGTTCAAAGTCTATGTCTGAGCTACATCTATGTGGTCTGTAACATATTTTGCCACTGAGATTTCATAAAAATGTCTCTGATTATTGGCCTCCTAGTTGTCAAAGTCACAGTATAGCTTTATACCAACTACAATTTTCTTTACTTTTCTCTTGTCAAAAAAGGATAAGCTATTCTTGCACAAATATCTCTCCTGTTTCTCGCTTCGGTTTTTCCCATATTTATCCAATCAAGAAAGGCTCTAATTTTCTAGATTGGATACATATGTACTCTAGTTTTTCCTTATCATTTCTTGACCAACATTTTATTCGGCTACTTGTTCATCCTCATTATCCTTTACGGGATCAAGATTCTGACAACAAATTTCTTAACACAATTCTTCTAAGAATTGGTCAAACTTCCTTCCCTCTAGTAATGCTTAGACAAAAATACAAATGTGTTGATGGTTAACATTTCTTAATTTTTTTTATTATCGAAGGATCACTCTATTTACTCGTGAAATAAGTTCTCCTGAAAAAAAATACAATTTAGTTTTATTAATTTCACTTCCTTTCTGAAGATTGTTAATCTATTCTTTAAAATACATTGTATGTAATTTATGTAACTACTTTTTTTTTCGTACTTACAACAAAATGATTGTATTTTCTTTCTTTTGAAATTGTATAATACCCAGAATTATTGTAAAACTCGTTATGAATAATGTGATTTTTATCTTAAAATTTAAATCACAAAGTATTTGTATTTCATTTACATTGTGGTTATAGTTTTATAATGAAAGGCATTGTTTTCATGTTTGAAATCTACTGGTTTCTGTATCTTAATCATCAAAAGATCACTTTGGTAACGTACCTTATGAATGTTAAAAAAATCATCCTCTACAAGCCTTTTTGGTTGATATAACACATCGACCAAAGAAGATTCTCTACTCAAATGTCGATCTTGCTCCATGAATGTAGTTTAAAATTACGAATCAGTTTCCCTAGTGATATTTCGATCAGCAAATATAGGATCTATAAACGTATCACAATAATCAAGCTTCTCCTAATTCAAAAGATTATAAAATAATAAAGAGGACTAAATGTCAAGTTCTGTACTAATTACTTTTACTTGGATTAGTGTACCTTAACATTTACCAATGAATCTAAAATAAATTACACTTATTATTTTGTAGTACATTTTTTCTATGCAGTAGCTCACTATTAAAATATTTTCAATGAAAATTTTTAAAAAGTTTGAGGTATTTTTTCACCATCTACTGATATAGCAGAAAAATTTGAAAAAAACCCCAACAAAACAAAACAATGGTGGTTAAAATGGCTATGTGAACACTAACCAAAAGTTTAAAATTATGAAATTATTTCATAATAAAAATATAAAAAGTTTGAGATACCATTTTGGAGAGATTATTGGGTTATATAAATTGTTAACCCAATAATTCAATATGGTATCCCATAATTGTTTGCAATACTTTTCTTATTTCTTGAATAACATATAATATATTTAACAAAACAATTATTAAATTAGGAATATTGCTTATAATTTTTAATAAGAACCTTTCTAATCGGTTTGTGCAGAAAAGTAACTTTTTCAGAATAATGGAGAGGTGATGAAATATGCATAAAAATTTATGTTTTAGCTATGAAAGTTATTTTTGTAACATAATTCTCAAATCTATTGTGCTTTAACTTTTGAACTAATTTAAAATTAATAAAAGCTGCTATGTTAAGAAGTCCATATCGTATCATATACCACACAGATATTGGACAAAATAAGAAATTTAAAGGGAATGGTAACAACCAGAGTAACCTACTGAAGAAAAGTGAGTATAAAAATATAGCGTTACGGTATGTCAACCTCATTACTTGAAATAAACCTTACAAGGTGTTTAGTGAAGCAGCTAGAAACGTCTTTGTTTGGTAGAAATAGACAGTCAAAATGTTATTGCAATGATACATACAAATTAAATGCATTGTCTATGAATTCTAGTAAATTAAAGCTTAAATAAATTTAATCGAAATCCAAAAATGATTTGCCTTAAATCTTTCACTTTTTTTTCACTTTGACAACCAGTTTACGATTTTTTTTAGAATAACCTACTAATTTATAACTTGCTGAATTTAGAAAAATATACAAAGAATGTTTTGTGCCACTTACGAGTTCAATTGAATAATCCTAATTTTTATATTGTGAATTCGAAAAAAATATACAAGGAATGTTTTGTACACATTGTGGCTCAGCAATATTCATCTTGTTTATCTTTTCATAAACATGAACTCAAAAAATTACTTATATTGTATTATTTTACAAAAATTCTTTCATTCACTAAGATTGAGAATTTTTTTCTTTTTTTTATACTGGAAAGTTCATAAATTAGTTGCTCGTTCTAATTTCTTAAGAGAGAAAATGGGCGGACAGCCCGATTCCATTGTATAGTAGAACATGGAGGATGCTTTTAATCGAGTATTAAGTTATTAGCGGCAAACACACACCGTTCGTGACGGGAATTGCGACGCATTTATTCTTTCAGAGATTTTATTCCTTCGGTAATTTAAGTGGAAAAAAACAAACTTGTTGTTTTCAGCCAATTCAATGGCCTCTAATCGATTAATTTGAATTGTGACCCATAGAATAACCATCCTTTCTTGTACGGAGAGAACAAACATCGGTGATGTTTTTATATCCCGTAGAATGGCAACGGTAATTATAGGTATGTTTGGATGAAAGTATTTTTCTCCTTTCTTTGTGGATGCTATAATGCTGGAATAAATTCCTTTTATTTGGTTTCCACTTACAATAGACGTTCAGTTTCATTAAAATCGACATATTTCCGGTTTATTGGATTCATTTTATATCTGACCTATTAAGAATAAAGAATAGATTGAGTTTGTGAAAATTTGGGGAGAAATATTGAAGAATTCTAATAAAATGAGGACAGAAATATTAAAAAAATCTTGATAAAAATTTCACAGTGAACTGTTGTACATGTGTATAATTTGAAAGCTCCTTTATTATTTTAGATTAGTCTATGATTAATTAAAGACCAAAATACTTGTGTCTCTTTGTAAATTGACCATATGTTCTGATGCATTTAAATAAAACTTTTCTTTTGAATAATGAAATAAATGAAAATTTTAAATGAATAAATGATAGGGAAATAAAGAAAATGAAAGCAACAGATAATGTAAATAAATAAATTGTCACATCAAGAAACAGCAAAAAATTCCCAGAAAGCATTTTCTGTAAAATATGCAGTGCAACAATGTAAATCAACTAATGGAATTTAACTTTTTTAAATAGATAATAATTAATAACAAGATTAATTAAAAAATCTTAACATTAAAATTTGTTAATTTAGAAACTTTGTGATTTTTACAGCTCTAAACTAAACAAAATTTAAACAAGAGAGCATTCAAAAATTATCTTATGTTCCATCGTCAACACCTTTGACAAATTCAAATACTTTTTGAAATTATATTAACTCACTCATAAGCGATAACAATGTATCTTATTTAGCAATTTTGTGTACATAATATGATTTTCAATTGCCTATAGCTAAATGAAGCAACTTGAAACCCTTCATATTATGTCATATTTTCTCAATATTGCAATATTGATGTTATTGTTCCTTTTATGAAAAGATATCCAAGTAAAACCAAACAAGAATTAAAGGGAGAAACATATCGTAAAATGATTTTTCATTTGTAAATGAATAAATTTATTAAGATCTATGGAACAGAAGGAAATATAATATCGATTTAATTTGTTGATTTAAAGAAACTGATTCCATAATTGTGTTGTTATAAATACTTAATTCTAAAACCTTCTACTTAAAAAACAAAAAACAACAAAGAATGTTGAACCTCTTAAACCGGATTAAAGGAAATTTGTTTTCATTTTAATGAAATTGTAATTCTCATTATCAAAGAAAGAAGAAGGAATTACATCTCCTTATGGATCTCCTGGAATAAGAATGTAATCATGTGATCAGATCTATTAAATCCTCACACACACACACACACACACACACACACACACACACACACACACACACACACACACACACATATATATATATATATATATATAAATCTAATTTTTGCTGGAATGTTAATAAGAGTATCAAAAATCGTAATTTAATTTAATTACGTAACACTCTGACGACAATTTTTACGACTTTTGTTGATTATGTATCAAATAAAATAATATATCTTGCAATATTATTCTTGATTTTCAAAACAGTGAGATTTATTAAACAAATTATCTGTGTTTATAAAAATGGGTTTAAATTTAGATTGAAATTCATTTGAAAATGGATGAAGTGTTTTATTATCAAATATATTATTTTATCGATAATTTCCTGGATTTGTTTATTTATATTAATGCAGAAAAGTAAAATTGAATTTATTAAAATTCTTCCCTCTTTGTTTGCTTATTATTTCCTTAATAAATATGAGTCGGTAAAAAAGTTCTATTGTATTATATTTAAAATAACCTGTTTTTAAAGGCTTGAAAGCGAAATTTATTCTATTTATTTAAAAAGGCAAAATGTTTTTCTAATTTTAATAGTTTTGCTCATATAGATTTAGTTCAATAACTTTTGCGTTGACTCTTTTGCAGATTTTTCGAAGATAAAAAATATTTACCAATTCTTCTAAAGCCAAAAGCGATAAACTACCGATTTCACTTTGCTCATTCACGCCACAGTGTTTGCTGTTCTTAAATAATTCTATTTTAAGGAATTAATTTGTGAATGTGTATCGGCTTACTGTTTAAGTTTTGACAGAAAGTATATATATTCTGAAAAGAATTCTCTGGCGCAAATGTTAGAAATAATGTTTAACTTTAATATTTCCTTTTAATTATTAAAACCAACCTAATTTTATAAGGAGATATATTGTGATTTATTTTTCTGACTATGGACTAAATATTGTTTTCGAATAATATTTGGATTACTTTTGGTACAAAAATATGAGTTTCTTAATAACATTATAAAACAGATATATTTATTGAGTTTTATCGGAAGTGAAACTCGAAATTTTTAAAATTTGTACCGGATATTTTAAGTCTGTAAATCTATATTTAAAATAACACCACATTGTTTACTATATATATATATATATATATATATATATATATATATATATATATATATATATATATATATATATATATATATATATATATATATATATATATATATATATATATATATATATATATATATCATATATATATATTGTATGGCTGAAAAAAAATTATTTGCAAATACTATGGAGGAAACGATATTTATTAACATTTTACCAACGAATAAAATATTTGCTTGTATATTCGTAGAATTAAATATTTTTATATGACAATAGTCATTAATATAAATATTACTTAGTAAAAACTAATAATTCGAAATAATTGCAAAATAAAAATCCTTAATGATTTTATATAACATTAATAATTGAATGATTCATTTAAAAATAACATAAAAATAACTTTTTCAAATAATGTTTTAAATTTTATTGAAAGAAACTGTTGTGTAAAATAAATTTATTTTTCATATATTCTGTTATATAATTGACACAATATTATAAAACAGTACTTCAATTTTTCACAAATTATTTTTACAGTGTTTTATGATTCATTTCAAACTTTAAATAGAAATTTATATTTGATAATAGAAATATATTCAGAAATTGAAATTATATACCGAATTTTTAATAGAAAATGTATGTTGAATATTTAAAAAAAAAATTGTAATAGAATAAAATTAATGCGAAGTATACTGAAAATTTTTTTCATTAAAAATTAATCATTTATCTGATTTAAGCATTGCCTACATTTTTTATGCATTAAATGCAATTTTACTATACATACAATGCTCACAAAAATATTTCAATACAAATATAATTTTAATTAAGCATAATTCTTCCATCATAAATTCAGTCTCAGAAATTATAATATTCAGTAGTATTTATTCTTTCTTTTTTGGCATATTTAAAAAAGCCTTATATAGGAATTGTGAAATTTATTTTTAAATTTTTGTCATATATCAAGAAAAATTTGAACCCAAGAAAAAATTATTTTTAAAAATAAGTAAATTTTGGTTCATGTTTACATTCTTAGAAATTAAATATGAATCTTTTCAAGTTTTACTCAAAAAAATTTACGAGAAAATTCAAGCTTCTTTAAATGCTTAATTATTCTTACAAAATACTTAGATTGTTAAGTTGGTTGAAAATTAAGTTGATGAAAAATTTCAAATTTCATTGTTAATTACCTGTTTGTTTTTTTTTTTTTTTTTTTTAAATTTGAATGCTGTTGACAAAATTTCTTTATTTCACTTTATGTTTCTATTAAAATATGTCTATAATTAAAATATACTTTTACACAATTGCTTAAAGTATAACGTACATAAAACACATATTATAGTATGCAATAAGAGAAGATTGTGATTTTACCTTTTTTGAAACAATAATGAACATATTGATAAAACTGACTTGGTTTTGAATTAATAGTTTTCAAGAATATTTCCATGATTTTTTTTATACATCTTTATTAATTTTTTAATTATTAAACTCATACTATAGTTTCATCAGGTTATTATAAAGATTATTAGTAAATTAACCTAAAACCACTTTTAGTGTATATTTTCTACATTTTACATTTGAATTTCTATCCCATTCCTCTAAAAAAAATTACAACTCCTGTAGTTTGTGCTTTATTAGATAAGTAAATAAGAGCAAAGAAAGGGACCCATAAAAACAGAAATAATAACCGAGAAAAGTAACCAAAAACATCTTAACCATGAGTAGAATCGGATGATTTTGCCACTATTTAAAGAAAATCAGTATTCCTACGCAATGAAGTCTAATAATTACATATTTTCTGCCAAAGACTTAATTCACTACCGTATCAATTTTGAAAATTAGGCTAAACGAATTTTTTTGTGTTTATCTAATAATTTGAAGGAGAAAAGAACTTCCTTTATAAGGTGCTTCGAAGACAATGTTTGTCATTTTCTGAGGCCAATTGATCATCCGTAACGGTCTTCTTGACAAAAAGGATATTTGGCGAAATTGCGAAACGAAACAAATGTAGCAATTTCTATTGCTGTAAATTGGCGTCTTTTTCTATCAATTCTTTCAACAAAAGTAAAGTTCCTATTGTTTTTTTTTTCTCATTTCTCACTTAAAAATAATTGTGTCTGTTTCTTTGTGATACTATCTTTAGGTAACCTTAATCGTCCTAATTCAGATCACACGAGAAATAATAGTTTAGCTTTTTCGGGCGCTTAAAAATGTTGAGCCAAGAAAAAATTGCTGTGCTAAATATCGCTAAAAAATAAGTATTTTTTTTAAAGAAGTAATTTAAAGCTTTTGAAAGAAAATTTTGCTGGCCTTTATTTTTTAACTTAGTGAAAACATATTGATATGGGGTTTTTCCGGGTTCAGCTTCTATGACGCAAAATAAAAATAAAAAATGCTTTCGGTTTCCGTTGACCCAAAACACATTATTTTATCTGTACGCAGAAACATATCGTGTGCTCTAAGATTGACGCAATAATAATTTATGATCAACATTATTCGAATAACTAAATTATGTACATACATACATGTATATATCAGGGAACAACACAAGATTTTCTGTTATTATAATTTCCACAACCTTTTATTTATATATAATAATCATTTCTGTACACAAATGTTCATGAATGATATTGCCTGCCTTTTCTACTTTAAATTGGGGGGGGGGATTCATAGAATGCAAAAACTGCGTGCTTTCTATATCCGTTAAAATTTAATCCTTTCATTACATTTTTCTGGGGATATCTAATTACATTATTTTTGTATATAATATTGTAATAAATTATTGTTGTACCACTCAATAAAATTACTTCAGTAAATGGAAATTAGCCATATAATAAAACTTGCTTTTAGGCATATTTATAAGAATTTTATTATTGCATTTAAAGCATTCTTTTTTTATTATTATTTAATACATAACTCCCTTATTCAAATTAAGACATAGAGATGCCATTATTCGTGAAGTCTACTTAAATCAATTAAAAGCATCTCTGATGTTTTTATGATTATGTTGAATTAAGTTTTGTAAGCGAATGCTAATAATTCAAGATTTAATAATGAAACTTTGGTAGTTTTCATAATGATAAACTTAGGGTAAAAATTTTGCGTAGTAGGGTAAAAAAAGAATTTATCATGTTTAATATTAAATAATAATTCATTTATAGTTCAGTATTTATCATGTTAAACCCAATCGTCGAACCTTCCACTGTTTTTTCGCTAATGACTACAAGAAAGTAAATTGCTCTAAAGTCTATTTTACTTAAGTATTTCAGTTTCTTACATATTGGCAATTGCCTTATGTTAGGATATGCTAACATACCTTTAGTAAAAGGCATTATACTTCAGAATAGTTTACTCTCATATGCGGAAGGTATCAGATTCGATAACACACTAAGTTGAAGACTAAAGCATGGATCTCTATGCTAATCAACATTTCCATAGGATCTAATATTGCAAATCAAGATCGTGGTATAAAATGGAAAGGCAGATGGCTGTTGGAAGTTTAGTGGATTCGATTGGACAAAATGTGCTGTAGGAAATGTAGTTTAATAACATAGCCCCAATTATATTGTAAAATCTATAATCTATTCAATAATTTAAAACATCATTTATTGTCAAGTTTTAATTACCGTAAATTTCTTTATTGAACCATGAAACAAATTTCAAGGTTAGAAGCATTGCAAGCCGTCGGATTTTGTTGCCCATAGTCACTTTCTTATACTTCAAAACCATTTTCATGACAGTAACTATCGGGTTTGTGAAATTAAAGGTATGAAACAAAACTTCATAGGTTACCTCGCGTATGTATGACATTATAATAGAAATATTACATGAATTAACTTTATCACAATTGTTTTGCGTTATTCATCTTTAGAGCTAAGTATATGTCTAAAACTGACTGCGAGATGTGTGGTAGGAACTCACACTTTGGTGTAAAAAATTTTGGGTTTGAACCCATTTAAACAACGATGGATGGGGTAGCATTTTTGTACCCTGTTTGCACATCAGTCGGGTATATATATAAAAAAGTTTTTTTGGCTTTTATTCTAGCGGCAAGTGAATATGTTCATTATCAGTGAAAAGTCTGTCCAGAAGGAAAAGATGTGATGGATATTCAAGTATCTAGTAATGACAGAAGGCTGCTAGGCAATACGTTTCCCATCATCAAGTCTATTTGATTGGTAAAAATCTTTATTAATAACCTATGCATGCGTGAGGGTTATTGTTGATAAGTATAATAGAATATATCATTTTTTACATCAATAGCTTTGAAGTGAAACATAAATGAAATAAACTCAGTCTACAATTTTTTTCAATTAAAATATTTCATAGGACTACTTTAAATTGTCTGAAGAATTCAGTATGAAAATAAAAATGAAGATTGATTTTGTGATGCTCTCAAAATATTATTAAAAAATAAAAGCTGAAGTTATTTTAACCTAAAACTGTATAATTTTCACCAATGTTTCGTTTCTCTCTAAAAGGCTTAGCTCACGTGAATTATATTTCCTTTAAGCGGTGAAAGTTTAAAAAGTAAATCCAAAAGAAATACTGAATAAGTAAGGAAAAACATGAAATTATGTTCGCTTAACTTGTAATATCTGTGGTAGAGAACATTACTATTTCCCCCTTTCCCATTAAGGTCAAGCCCATTAACATCTTGACATTTTATACCTCCGCATATTACTTTTAGAATTCCGAATTTTTCCTTTTTTTTTTATCTTTTCTTCTTTATCCGTGGACTTCAAAGCGTTCTCACAAGTTTAAATTCTGGAGTAAAAAAAAAAAAAAAAGAAAAAAGAAAAAAAAAAAGAAAAGAAAAAAATCGACTACTAATTGAGCCCTCTTGAAGTGGGGGTAGAAAGAGGTGCAAATGCACATTACCGATGATTACAGAGTTGGAAGGACCCAGGTGGATTCACGTGGAAAGTTTTGCGATTGTAGGTTCCGATATTGTTGCATTAGCAAAGCATAAGAATCGATAGAAGAAGTGTGCCAAAGTTGGCTAGGTAGGGTGACCATTGGCGGATAATGTGAGAGGCTTTGTGGCCGAGAGCTGGAAAATGATAGGTTGGTGGTATCAGCGTTTCTTTTTTATCGTCCAAATGTTTGGTAAAACGAATTAGCTTCGCAGAATTTTTACCAAACGCATTTGCTACGTGGAAAAAATTCCATTGTGACTATGTTATTGTTTGATAAAATGGATAAGGAGAGTTTCAATCTGGTAAATCGATAAATCGTTTAGCATCTTGTCTGCCTAAGAAATCAATTTCAGTTAAATGACGTGTTTTGAAGGAACTGGATGTTTGAATAGTAAATAATTCCTTGGAAATAGAATAATCAGTGTTTTTTGCTGTGATATTATTTGAATTCATCATGGCTTAAGACAAGGCAAGGGGAAATATAATAATAATATCTGTTATCTGTTCATACAATTTGGCGTAAATCTGGTCATTTCAAATATCATCAATGATAGTGGAAAGTAAATTACATACTACTGAATGTCATCTATAGAAAATGAATTACGCCTACAAAATTTCTTTAAAGTGCTGCCAAGAAACAAGCTATTGCTTTGCAAATAAAGTTTCGATAAATATCTAAAGAAAATAATCCAGAAAAATGAATTTTATAAAAAAAATCTTTAATATAATTGAACTTGAAAGAAATCAAATTGTTTCACACTAACTTTTCTTTCTTTCTTTTTTTTTTTTAATTGAAAATATTCCAACGGATCCAACGAAATTTTTAATTTTTTCTCGTTTATTTAATAGTTTATTTCCTCGTTTATTTGACAGATTTAAACTAAGTAATTTTTTGAAAATAGCTTTCTCAAAATAAGTTCTTAATTACTATTATAACTACTTACTTGATGAAATTTAAGAAACTATACATATAGATAGATAGAAAAAGAAAGAGATTTTTTTTTCAGTTAAAGGTGAATATGTGATTTCTTGTTTACCTAATACAATTAATTATTTTTATTTTAAATCAAACATTTTGCATTTTAAAAATTTTCATTCTTAATATAATTTTCGAATTCATGAAGAAATGATACCCAACCTTGATTCGGGAAAAGAGTTTTTAAAATTTTGTGTGTGTGTGAGCCAGGGAACAAATATAATTAAAACTTTCAGAAGTTTGACTGATGCATTTACCATTCTGTGATCATTTTTTCACTCTATGGCTAATGTGACAGATATTTATAATTTCAAATTTAATCCAAATTTTCTGAAAACATGCGTAATCATAACAGGAATTAAATTCAGAAACTATTAAAATAAAAAGATCATTAACCATTTAGACATCGGCTCATTAAAAAAAAATTTTTTTTGTGGGAGATAATATTTTTTACTCCATTTTCTAACTTCTCTAATAGTTAAATTATCACAAAAGGAAATAAAATTTTGCACGTGACTTATACCATATGACAAACAATGGTATTGTTTTCATATAAGAGCATTGCTATTCGATTTACTATTTCTTTCATGTAATTTTTCTCAGTGAATGCGCATGTCACGTGATTTTAAGAAGGAAATTATACAGTAAATTTCTCATAACAATATGTTTTAAAAACAAATCAAATTGAAATTTTTTTGTTTAGTTTGGCTTTTCTCTTTCGCAGAGTCTTAAGCACAATGCTTCATATGATAGTGTCTACGATTTCAATTAATGTTTACCTTTTGAACTAGAGAAATGAGTTTTTGGCACTAAGTTATCTGCTCGACTAATTGGATAAAGAAGTCTCATCAGAAATTATAAGGATATAAAAATGAATAGAAAAATTATATAACTTACCCATTAAATTATTTCTCTAAATATTTTCATACTAATTTTCCATATTTTATTGCTTATGTACACATGTTTTTGATGTTAAATATAATTGTGACAGAATATTAATATATTTGAAACAGCAAATGTATCATTGTAATTACCATAAAATGGAGAAGTTTCAGCACTTATGTGAATTTTAATATGATTTTTATGGGAAAGAATGGTAGTTCAATAACAACTTATCTCTATATGATTGTGCATTCTAGAATTAATTTTTTTAAAAATTATTTTATGTATTAAAATGATTTTATTTCTTGCATTCCAAGTTTAATTACTATTATAACTGTTCTACTAATCGCTTAATCACATCTGAAGCCGGTATAAATATATTATCAAAAATAATTTCAAGCATTTATTAAATAAAAATGATTACAGACTACAAAAAATAAAGAAATTAAAATAATAAAACTAAAAGAAAATAAATTGAGAATCACGTTTAAAATTTTTTTTCAACAATAACCTTTTTCTTTTTCATAAATTTGAATCTTAATTTCAATACCCATGGCCACTACGACAAAGGAAAAAGAGAATGAGTTATAAAACTGGAAACTTGTGTTGTAAGGCAATTACGCACCTGACATATTTTACCTTCCAACAGAATTTTCTTTGGATCGGTGGACTATATTTACTTATTATAAAGGAAAAACTTGGAAAACTCACAAGCACCCACCTTGTCAGAAGTTCTTGCCGAAAACAAAAACACAACACTTATTTTTTGTTATTCACCAGGGGTTAAGATGAAATCTGGAATTATTCTCTTCAAAGAATGAAATCTTTCCACTATTTTATGGTGAGTCCGTTGAAGCTTTAATTTCATTTGATATTTCTATAGTGACAAATAATATACTGCTAGTTAGAAAAAAATACTATTTGCTGACATTTTTGTCAATACGATGACGCATTAACTGTTGCTTGTTTATTGTATGACTTTATACTCTATAACATTTAAAGGCATTTATTTTTTCTAAGTTTGCACCCTTAGAACTCGTAAATACGTCTTATTATGTACGAAAAAATTTTCATTAAAATAAATATGCACTGAGCATTCAGGAAATTAAGTTGTTCTGTCATTAATAATATCTAGAAGTATATCCTAATTAATGAAATTCATATTTAAAAATATTTAGAAAAAAATTTTTACTTGATTTTTATTGTTGTCTGTAATAGCTGTTGATTTAATTTTTTCCACCAAAATTTTCTTAGCTATTCGCGTGTGAGTAATAGCAATGTTGCAATTTGTTAAAAACTGAAAAAAAAAGAATATTCTTAAATTACAAAATATTTTTATTTCTTACCCTTTAAGGAACCATATATTAAAACAATAAAAAAATAAGTAAAAGTAGTATTTAGAGTATTTATGAAGTTAAAATTTAAATTTGTTAGTTTGAATAAATCAGTAAAATTAACTATAGTTGCTACCAAAGTTATAATTTCATAGACAACGAACTGTGATTAAACTGAGAATTTTAAAAGTTCAGCATAAGTAAGCCTAAAACTAATATGAACTGTTTCAAAAAAGGGAAATTTCCAACTTCTCTTATGAATATATCGACTCATTTTCAAAATTGTGCAGAAAATGAATTTTAATCTTAAGAAATTATTCTAAAAATGTTTTTATTATCTAAAATCAGAATTAATTTATTAAAAACTTCCCGCAATCAATATCTGATGATTAAAGTCATAAAGCACACTTTATCATTTCGAGTCCTGGTGATGTGTGACGACGTTAGACTTAAACTGATGTCCTCCTCTCCAACAAACATCGGTGGAGAGATGTTAAACCTATAGAATACTTAACATGTGTAGAACATTAAAGAGATTGCCGGTTGGAGCAAGTGTTCTCCTTGCATTTTGGACACATAAACCACCAAGTGTTTCTATTCCAGGATTCAGATTGGACGTTTAAAGATACTTTAGAATTCATGATAATAACAAATATGAGTGTAGAATTAATGAATGTTTTTTTTTTGAGTCTGAATAACTACTTGATTTTCAAACTGAGAAAATTTTAGAAGA
This sequence comes from Latrodectus elegans, assembly GCA_030067965.1. Lineage (NCBI taxonomy): Eukaryota > Metazoa > Arthropoda > Arachnida > Araneae > Theridiidae > Latrodectus > Latrodectus elegans. The sequence goes on from CM057820.1 coordinate 67,586,410, forward strand.
GACACCATTAGAATGTTTGTAACTTGACGTTTATATTATAAACTATTATAATTAAAAAAGTTTTAAATTCCCAAACTTCAAATGGTCTACTATCACTTCTTCTTTTAATGGGCTTGCATGGTACTGAGCAACTCTTCTCGACAGTATTTTGTGCAATAGCCTCAAGCCCATGAACTCTTATTTTCAATAAACTGGGTCACCCACTTTATTTATAAAGTCAGGCAAACCCTTTAAGGAGCTAAGATGAAAATCTTTGGTGTTGATGATTCCTAAAGTATTAAAAGGAATGAGGGCTAAAGCATCACACTCAAAAATGATGTGATCCGCCGACTCATCATCCTTAAGACATATCCTACAATTAGAGTCTTGAACGAGTCCCATGGTATTGAGATGTTTCCTGAAATGATAATGTCCAGTAATGAAACCTACGATGGTACTTATCTTCGCCCTAGAATAACTTAAGAATTTCAGAGGCAACATTCGCCGATGGTCTATCGATCATACTTTTGGCCTGCTTTTGACCAATGTTCTACTATAGCATTTTCAATGTATTTTTAAAGGAGCTATAAAAAGTAAGTATTCATGGATCAAAAGTAAATTTACTCTTCAGTACCTAAGGTTAAAAAGAAAGAATTCACCTTTGAAACTAGATACAAGTTTTTATATATTTACAAATCTTTTGCATTTATTTTTAAACATTTATGAAAGAATTTATTAAGGTAGTAGTTTCGAGCTAGTTTATATAGTTTAATTTAACTTGTTGCTCTATGATAACATTTTCTCAATAACTGATTTGAATGGAACCTACATGAACTGTAAATTCCAGTGATACTGTAGGCTCATTTTTTTTTACAAAAGTCATTTTGACGGAAATTATATTTTGATATTATCTTTTGAATTGTGTATTTAACTTTTATATTGAATTTATCTTCAAATTTATCACTGATAAAATCTCTACTTCTTAAAAATAGCTTGGTATTAAATAATATTAGTCAAATTGATAGTTTATTTAATAAATGAATATCAAGCATATATTTAATATTAATTTTATCGAGAAGTTTTGTACTTTACATTTTAAAAATCATCTAGATTTAAATTATTTAGTTGATACTATCAACAGAATTATACTCCGTCTTTATCTTTAATATTTAAATATTATAGTTTGAACTTCTTTAGACAGACTTAAATAAAAAAAAAAGAAGAAGAATGCAGCCATTCTTTTATTATCCTTAAAAAGTGAGTCAAGAACAATTCACAGGAGGTCCTTTTGAGGCCCTGTGCAGGCGTAAAATTTTCGAAACAGTAACATTCATTGCAGGTCAATTCATCCGGGTACTCACCACACGTGGGGGTGCTCTAAGTGCGAATTGTCATGTAGGACTGTTGCAATTGCTTGTCGTAAAGAGGGTCAGGTTCTTTTTCCTCATTTTCTTTCGACTCAAGTTTAAACAATCAATAAAACCTCTTTTCTGTTCCATCTTCGAATAAGGAAATGTTTCTGTAAAATGGGGGGGGGATGAAACTGTTACTATAGGTTATGATTCATTGTAACATTTTAGATTTCTTAAAGGGCCTTTTCAGTTTACTTTTTCTTTTTTACTATTGTAAAAGAATTACCGAAATTAATAATTGGATTTTAAAAATCTGTGCGTCTAAAACTTTACATAAATCATTATCAATGACACAAATTTTCCCAAAATTTATTTCAGCTGTAGTTTTTTGTTGAAAAGTATATTTCTTAATACAACAAATATTTCTTTCATAATAAAGCTTCTTTCAACATGTTCCCGTTTTTCATTGCAAATAATTCTCAAAGTAATTCCATTTGTTGTTTGCTAATACTCAGACATTTCTGATATATCTAAACTTTTAAGCAATACAAGAAGTAGAGTTGATGCTGTATGTATAAGGGGCACGATCGAAAATGACCCTTGTAATATCGAAGTTGAATACAACCAGAAAATCCACAGACTTAATTATGATTAAAATAATTTTAGCTATTGAGTTATACCAACTGATCATTTGTTGGCATCCTACAGGTGCATTCTTCAATGTTTAGCTATTACGCTTAGCTTAGCAGCATTTACAATGAAGTCTCAGTAATCCGTAATATCTAATTCCAAAAAATTATTAATTCCTAATAAAAAATTTTCTCAATGTAGAGAAACAAAAAAGTTCGATTGCTTTTCAAAAAAGGAAATCTAAAAACAAGTGAAGTGAATAATTTTATTAATCGTCAAATATCAAGTTATGTTATTTATACAGTAAAAAATTTAAAATGCATATCTGAATCGATTTACTCACTTTTATTTATAATTTTGGGTGATCCGGTTAGTCGATATTGACTTGGCAGTCGAACGGTTAAAGATATAACCTTCGGTCCAATAATTTGTGAGGTCGAAACAACTTTGAGATTGAATTTAGTGTTTCGGAATATACTTTAAACCGTAATTTAGGGTTTACTTAAGCCTTTTGAGTAAAAAGTGATCATTGAATGTCAAACCAAATACAGTTTTTTCCTAGTAATTTATTTCGCGGATGATCAGACTATCACAATATTCAGTGCGTCAATTTTAAATTTATAAGGAATAATATACTGTTTTTTAAATTTTATCTTCAATGTGATGTCTTAAAAACAAACATGGCTTAAAATGCGAGTATTTTGTTTGCTACGTATATGTCGGACCATGACTTGAATTATGAGATCTATGGCTCAGAAAGCTTCAACCAATCGAGTTACAGCTTCCTGGTGTGCATACATGCTAGACTGAGGATGCATTTGAGAAGTAAAGATCGTTTGTAGTGTAAGGGATTTATATTTAAAAGCTGTAATGTAAAGCAAAACAAATTTCATATGCTGATTGATTTAAAATGAATGTTAGAATTCTAAATTTTAATTGCAGATGTAAAAAAAAAATCAAAGGAATAAATGTATAGTTCATACACTTTGTTAATTCGAAAGATTGTAAATTCTATTAATTAATTAACTGTTTACCGCATCATTATGGATGACTTTTGAATAAAATATAATTTGGCATATTTTTAACAAATCAAAGTTTATAAAAATATCTTGTAAAAATATCTAAGTTCATTAACAATAATGAAGGGAACCGGTAATTCAGATTATAGTTAATATTCACAATCTTATTAACCAGGTGAACATTGGATCAGAAATTAAATAATTTCTTTCATTGATTATATCAATGAACTTGAGTTATATATATATATATATATATATATATATATATATATATATATATATATATATATATATATATATATATATATATATATATATATATATATATATATATAAGATAAAACATGAAAAAAACATTTTCACAAAATTCCTATAAAGTTGTTTAGATTTATCACCTGTGGTACTAAATCGTACATGAATAAACCTGGAATCATTTTTGCTAAAATTCTTAATATTATACTAGACTATATTATTAAATCAGATGCTACTTGGATCATTAATAATAATAAACCTATTTTGGATTTCTTATCAAAAAATAAAATTCATAGTGTTAATTCCTTTGACTTTAAAGACCTTTTTACAAGTATTCCCATTGATAAACTAAACCACGTATTACACATTTATTATCAGGACTATAGAAAATTATTAAATATTAATTTTGAGTACTGGAATAATCTAGTTAAAATGTGTATTTATAACAATTATATATTTAACGGTGAAAATATTTTTATTCAAAATTGTGGAATTCCACAGGCATTAAACTTTTCCAGCACACTAGCAAATTTATTTCTACATTATTTTGAAAAAAACTTCTTTTATCAATATCCTTTTGCATTCAGATACATAGATGATTTCATTATTTTTAACAATTTAAAATTTCAAGATATTTCTAAAACTATTTATCCTGAAGAGCTTTCTCTAATTAAAACTAATTTATTTGATACTGAAACAGAATTTTTAGATTTATTTATCACTATTGATAATTCTACTACATATATTGATGTCTTCGACAAAACAAATCAATATAATTTTCATGTTAATAAGTTAATTTCCTAGAACTCAAATATTTCTTTAAAAATATACAGAAACGTTATAATTAATGAACTTAATCGCATTTATAATATCTGCAACAACCATGAATCTACTAAAAATCAAATTAAAAGACTGATAGATCACTTAAAAAATAATATTCCAATTAATTTTATTTTAAAATATGTAGGAAGTAGGGAATCGCTTGTAAGATTGAAATAATGCGTAGTTTTTATAACTACAGAAGGGCCACCCAAGCATTGAAGTTCTTACAAGAATCCTGAAAACACCTACATTTATATTTTAAATTTAATCTAATTACAACTGGCAACACTTCTTTAACATAATTTTAAAATTACTTTTGGCAACTTTCATACTATTTTCATATATAAATCCCATCTGATTTGCTGACTTTGGCTTTATGTATTTAATTTTTTACTGTATGTATGTATGTTTCATTTATATGAGTATCTCTAATTGCATTTATGTTTAATTTATTGGTATTTCTAATTTTCTACATTTATATCTATTCAAATGTTTTAACCTAAGTTCATTGAATACGAACACTCTTTGGGGGAATTGCTCAAAGATCTTTAGACATTTGTCCTTCGAGCATGTCAGAAAAGAGTGTTCTTTCTTTTAGCATAGCTGGCCATCTCCCTCCTGATGAAGACGTGGAACCCTATGTTTTCTTCTTTTCATTTGTTTCGCCGAGCTGGCAGCCGAATGGTTAGCGCTCTTGCCTTCGGTTCAACAGTTCGTGGGTTCGAATCCCACCTACGGCATAGATGTTTGTAGTGGTTCGGAATCCACTTTAAACCGTAGGTCCCGGTCTAATTAGCCCTCGTGTGCAAAAAAATGACCGTTGAGCAACAAACAATCAATCAATTTCATTTGTTTCATATATTTCAGTGCTTTTCCATATTTTTCATGTTTTATCTTATTTATATTGGCAAATCTTTCTTTAGCTGCTTTTGCGCTGGCTAGATTTCTTATTGTATTTTATATTCTGTATTGTATATTTATATTTTTATATATATTTATATTTTTTGCTTTATAATTATATATATATATATATATATATATATATATATATATAACCTAGAGTCTGTGAAATACACAATGCAACCTTATAATTAAGTAAAAATGTAAGAGTACGAAATACAAAAAATTAATTTAATTACGAATAAATTATATATTTTATTATACGAAAAAAATATATCATTTACTAAAGATACATTACATTTAATAAAGATATTTTTGAACTATGGTTCATTCCAAACATGATGAAAGAGTAATAATAAGTTAAGATTTTAAATAAAATATGGATTTATAGCAAAATATAAAGAACAATATTTTTTAATCACTACTCAATGAGATGTATAGAAATTAGTTTCGAATGCTTAAGAATAACCCTATTCTTTTCAGAAAAGGTATCTATTAAAAAGAGCAGTATCTAGTAAAGGCACAATTACAGTTAATTTATCTAGTATCAAACTGTATTTAAAGTACTAAAGGTAAATAAAAAATCTGTTATTCCGATTGCAGTCACCATTTCATAACAAATCGTCATTCCTTAAAAAAATTATTTTGTGACCTTATACAAAAATGTCCGCATTGCAACGTTTTTTTTTTTTTTTTTTTTTTTTTTTTTTTTTGTAAAATTGCACCCACTATTTGAAAATTTAACGACCGCCATAAAACATTTTATATTTTATGTTACAAAGAATTACACATTTTATGTCCAGTTGTAGTGCTTTCTCATGAGCATCGCAATCTCTTCTAATATGGAAATCAAGCCATGTTTCTGGCTCTCCACAAAACCATTTAAATACATTAAGCTCTTTCAGGAACTATTATCTTACGCCGTAACTAATATAAAATAACAAAATGAGCTCGATTTTAATCTGTTACAAAGCAGTGCAATATCGCACTAAAAACTACCATCTTAATCTTCTGAGTACAGGATTTAAAAAGAACAAATGATAGCACAAAAGACCACTTCCCAACCCACCTCTTATCTCTTATAATGACCGGTTACAGTTACAAGGAACAAACATCAAACAGATTACATTTAAGCTTATTTTAGAATACGACATGTGAAAAAGTAAACCCGTTCGAATGCGTTCGCCATTTTCAAATGTTCTTCACTGCCGTGCAACAACCATGGATGAAAGAAAAAATCTTATTATTTATTAGTCATGGAACTATGGATTCTGGCGATGAAATGGTCTAACAATTTCTATTATCACACAGAGAGCATCGGTACGGTTGTAAATCTCTTTTCATTTAGAAAGGAGCTACATCAAAGGGAAATGCTACAGACGACTGATAACCACAATTTAGCCGGCATTTCTTTTCCTGAAACCATTTCGAATTTTATTTATTGTCATGGAATGGAATGAATGTATTTTATTTTTCATTTGCTCCTGACCTTTAGCCTGATCAAATTCTGATAGATTTAACTTCAGCTATTTCAGAATACTGCAGAGAACTTCAAATTTAAAGTAAATTTAATTTTATTATAGTTTCATGTTTAGTAAATAAACTCAGTTTCAATACTTTTCTAGTACGACACTTGCTATTCAAATAATGAACACGTATAATTTATTTACGTTCTCAAATCAATATTAGGCTATGAAATATTATTAAATATTTAGTTTTATCATAAATTATTATTCATAAATTAGCGAGATTTCGGTATTGATTTTATACAATAAAGTTCTGAGTATTAAGTTAACAAATTACAATATTGTTTCAAGTGTTAAATTTCGTAAATTTTTTTTCAATTTCTAATTAAAATAATTGAAAAGAAATTAACGAAATTTAATATTGTGATAAGTTTGTGTATCATTAACATTAACTGTATAATTTTGTTATATGTAATCCTCAATCATTTGCAAACAAAATTTGGATTACAAAAATAAAATAATGTAATGCATGTGGACATTACATTATTTTATTTTTGTAATCCAACTATGAACAAAACAGTGAACAATGGCAAAAATATCATCTTTTACTATTTTTACTGTATTTAATAGAATGCACCGTTATCTAAGACTGTTTTATTCCTTATATTCTAGGCAAAAGTTCACTATTTTTGATTTTATACTTGTAAAATCACTTTTATTCTTGCAAAACTTCAATCATAGAATTTCTAGTAAATTATAATAATTTTATTAACTACAATACAATGATATTTATAATAATCCTATGTTTTTGGTATAAGCATATTTAATCAAGTAAAATTCAGAATGATAAATGAACAAAGAGCCTATGAGATGATACTTGAGATATTGAATTATTTTTGGTAAACATTTTATTTTAGCTTGAGACTGACAAATGTAAAACAAATTTCTATTAATTTACAATTCCTATACACATTACTCGGATTACGTTTTGCATGGAAATTTCCTTATATAATAATTTTATATATAAATACAACACTTAGAGTCGACAAAAATACCCAAGTTTTAAGGTCACATTCTATCGAAAAGTAGCTTTCCGATGTCATTTTTAACCAATCATGAATAGGGAAAGAAAAGTATTATATTTCTCCTTTTCTGTGAGGGTAATCCTATCAAGATGAAGCTTGAAAGTTTTCAGGAATTTTTTTAATTCGTGACAAATATACAAGTTTTTTTTTAAAATAGTTTACGGTATATTCCACTTATAAAATAATCCTTAATATACAATTTTAGAATTACAATTTTAGAGTAAAAAGGAAATGTTAAGGCAGTATATATTTTACAAACATAATAATTCCTTTTAATACATAAGTGATTAGTAATTATTGAATTGTCCGTTTTGTATATAGCTTTAATAAATTTTAAGATTCAATCTTTAGATTTTATAGATTTAAAGTTTAATTAATGATAAAGCTATTTTAAGCTTAATCCTTAATCAAATAAGTACACAATAAAATAAACTACAAAGATATTTTATCATGTGATTAAAATGTAGTATTCACATGTGTGATAAACTATTGTAATCGAGAATAAATTACTGAATTATTTTAATTATTTAAAAAATATTTATAACGTTAAATAATTATTTTACGAAAGTACAAATAAAACATTCCCATCAAAATATAATAAATTGAGTTTTTTTTTTTTTACCAATTTTTCAAGTAAAAAATTTTATCTTGCAGTATATTTCTGGGGATTTATAAGTTTCTTATTATGTGAAATAATAAAACAAAAAGTACTGAATATCATTCCAATAAGCAACGAATTAATGCAATATACAATTCCATTGTATCATGTTTTTTTTGCAAAAATAACTATCAAATGAATTAAGTTTGATTAATGTATTCGTACCATTCATTAAAATTCTTGTATTATTTTTTTACCTTTTATTTCTAAGGTAAATAAAGGAATGTTTTCTTAGTGAAACCTATGATTTCGGAAATAAATACTTCTGTGCGATCAAAATAAATTAATGAAATTTAAAATAAGCAAACATTTACTTTATGATTTTAATTGTTAACTTTTATGGGGAATATCTTTCTTTCGAATGAAAACTTGATCTTAAGAATCTGAGAGCAATGTTTATTTATTAAAATTATATTTCATTGCTTCATATATTTTTTTATTACTATAACGATTATATTCAATTCCCACAGCATTACAAATTGTTTTCATATATATTGAATACAATACCCCACTACTAGAAACTTTTAGTATTGGGTATATTGTACCATAAAAGGAATTAATTTGAAAATGATCATTTCTTATAAAAGTAAATAACTATATAAATGCTTAGAAAATTGACTAAATATTTTTGGTATTAATAAACATTGATATTAAAGGTTTTTAATAAAATTACCCATTAAAATCTTTTATATAAGTAAAACTTATATAAAGAAGCATTTAAAAGCTAATAAAAAGTAAAATTGCCTTTTTATGTACAAATATTTTTGTTTATATAACATAATAAATTCAAGTTCATACAAGGCTTATTTCTTATCTTCAATTTCAGACAAAGTTAATTTTATTTCGTGTTACATCAGGGTAAGAATTATCTTAGTAAACTGTTAAGTAATTTAGTAGCAATATGATAAATTAAAATACTTAACAGAAATATAGCTCAACATCTCACTAATTATTATTTTATTTTTTAATTTTAGGATGTATATTTTAGGAGCACTTCAAAATTTGATAATTGTTTTAAGTGTGTGATTATAATTTTTTTTTTTTTTTTTTTTTTTTTTTTTTTGTTCAATTATAGATTTCATCATTTAAAAAATTAAACAAAATTTGTAATATAATAAAGTTTTTCATTTATAATCCTTATATGTTTCATTTTAATACATGATATAAAAATAATATCTATTAAAACACGATATTATTTAAATATGTGCATACTAATGTTTTAATGTAAAATATTTTCTAAATTTTCCTTTTTAATTGGAATGAATGAATATTTCGTATTTAAAAAAGTAAAGTAAAATGCACACAGATATAAGAACTCATCAAAAATGCAAAGTGATTGCAAATTATTCATATCATTTTGTATAAATGTATATCACAAAGTATTAAAAAAATTAGTGAATGGTACATTACAAAAAAAAAAAAACCGATTTTCAATTTTTTCACGCATTGTTTCAAATTTTCTATGAACTTTCTACGTGTTACAAGATGAATAATTATGTTGTAATGAATTAAATCAATAAAAAATGATAATCACATTGATAAGGATGTACAGTTGCGAGTATATTCCTACCCATACTCACCAGCACAGCAAATATATGATAATTTGTAAATCATCAATGTTATCGGCAATTTTTTACGTAAACAAGGAAGAACAAGTGCATTGTTATTCATATATTCACAAAGAAAAACTAATGATGTCTTGGAAACTCTGTAAAATGTGGTTTTTTTTCTATTAGTTGTTAGTATTAACAGGTAAGTATTATGTAATTAAAACAATAAGGTGTAAAAATCTCTTCAATCACTTATAATCATCTTTGCGATTAAAAAATTTATAAAAGCAAGTTTGCATGTCTCATTCCTATACCGTTTATTATTTATAATATGTATATAAGCTACGCAAAACACAAAAGTTATGTGGACCGACACTGTAATAATTCATAGAAAATTAAACGAATAAATCTAAACAAACAGTTTAAATTATGAATTATTATTATATATTATTGCGCTGAGATTCCGTTACATTTAATGTCAATATTCACAAAGTAAAAGTGAGTAATTATCATTAAGCTATGTAGTACTTGAGTCAATAATAATTTATATTGCATATTTGGTATTTGCGATATAGATAGATATTCACTTTCGCTTTCTATGAAAGAAATTCAATTTTTTGGCAGAAAAATACTCACCTTAATTGACTTCACTCACAATGAAATCAATTTATATTTTTTTCTTTTTAAAATGTGCTGGTATTTGTCTTTAATAATATTTTTATTTATTTATAATGGTAAACAAAATACTTTATTATATAGTTTTACTTGTTAAAAAATGGAAAACTTCTCATGATATGTTTGAGATTTCAATCGGAAAATCCCAAATGCATTAGATATAATAAATAGAATTGCACGGATTATGAATTTTAAGTCGTAAGTTGTAATAAAAGATTATGAACAGGTAAGGAGTTGCTAGATTACTAAGACATCTCAAGTTGATTAACAAAAAGTTTTGATTGAAATAAAATGACAGGAAATATATCACAAATATTATTCAAGCAAAAATTTTAAAATATCTTCTTGATAAGTAACGTTTTGGTATAGAATCTGATATATTATTTCAATGAAAATGAAAGTAAAAATATCCATTGGCAGTGTAACTCACCGTTTTATGCGAAACTTCAACACACTCTTATTTTCACTTAATTTTAGTCTCACTTAATTTATGTCCAACAGGTGAGATGTAGGAAAAACTTCAGCTTTTTCAACTATAAACCTTGAGATTTTAATATTATATAAACAAAACTTCAATCAAAGTAAAATAAAACTGTTAAAATCATGCTTACATCAATGACGTATTTATTACCATTTGATTTAGGAAAGAAATTTTTTTAAATCATTATGCAAAACACAGAATGATTTGAAGTCTGTATTATGAAGTCAATATGATTTGATTTGTTCAGGTAATATTTGAATAATCTAATAAAGATCCATTAAGGATTATCAAAGTTACAATTGTATTTCACGAAAATAGGTGCGTCCGTTAGTATGTACTGTTTTCCTATAGATAAATCAGTTTTATTTTTCATGTAATTTACTGAATTTGCGGGGATATAGAAAATGAAATTTAAAATTTATAATAAAATAAGGATTCATTTTTAAGTAGATAACTATAAATGAATTATTTTTCACGAATTACAGTAAAAATTAGAAATTTGATCATATACAATGAGATATAATTTAGAAATTTGATTATCTGCCTTAAAGAGTCAATGTTTATTTAAATATTCTATGTCAAAAGATAAATGTGTTCTCTTTCTTTCATAATAATAAAAACTCATTATTTAACTGATAACTATTAAGTTAATTTTTTTTAGTTTCGATGGAATTCATAAATTTTATCAATTGCTAGGAAAAACTTAAGAACAAATATCATAAATATTTTAAGTTAAAATAATTTACATTTATTAAAATCTCTCGTTTCAAATGAAAATTATATTCCCTTCTTGCTAAAGTTAGAAAAGTAATTTTATTTTATTGCGAAAAGAGAATCATGTATTTTTTCACTGAAATATATATATAAAAAAAAGGCAAAAAAATGAAACAGACAGCTCTTAGAATCAAGGGGAAGGTGGGAATTCACAAGCGTACCTGAAGCGCGAGCTCAGAGGGGGAAAAGGCAGGTATGCCATTCCGTATGGTTGCTGCCCGCTCCCTACCTGTCCGGCCATCTACCGCTAGGTGGCGGCCTACTTTCAGACCACTGAGTAATGAAAGCAAGGTAGTTTGATGGACCTCATGCACAAGTACAGGTGTGTCCGTCCTGACCGGCGGACCCTCATGGGCATATGGACACTGGTCTGAGAGAGAGAGCAAGCTATTATGTGTGGGAGTTTTCAGCCGTGTGCCACCCCTGGCACGTAGTGTGCTTTCAAAAAAAGACCGACTTGATTATTTTTTTGAGGATAACAGTTGTTACTATTATACTTTTTTGTATGATCAATTAAAAATGGAAAACTTTACTCCATGTGGGTGAAGGTACTGTTGTACCATTGTGTGTACTCTTAGAGGAATGACCTCAATTGGTACAGAGTGTACAAATTTTGCACCTTTAGTACTGAACAGTGGAGTACCACTGAAACAGCTCATGATGACCACGGATATGGCCGAATTTCAGGACGTAAGTAGACAGACTTTATTGCAAATATCGATAATTTAATAAAAATAATTTACAAAATTAAAAAAATATCGATATTTTGTTCTGCGAATTCTATATAAATTAAAATTTTATGACAATATCTATCTCCACCATTGTTATTATTTCTTTTAACTTATTTTAAAACTTTGTTATTTTTTTTTATAAAATTTACATTGTAGATTTTCATACTGAGAAATGAAATAGTTTCAATTATTACATCAACTTGGCATAATAAATCGATACTTTAAAATTTATCAGATGTATGTATTTTCAATATTTGTGTTTTGCTATTTTAAACACTGCTGTATTAAAAATTAAATTTTTTATCATTAAAATTCCAATTTTATTGTAATTAACTAATTTATTATTATAAGCTATATTTAAATTTCTAAATGAAATATAGGAGAGGCATATTTCGAATTATATTTTATTTCAGTCTAGTATTCTAATATAACAAAATTAGTTTGACAGAAACTTAATAAGAATAATTTTAAAACAAAAATTACTTCATATTTGAATATTTTACAGATTTTTTTACAATATTAATGTATTTCATATTAATGAATATTAACTTAAAAAATACATCCCATTTCAAAGCTTTTGTAATATAATTTTATCCAAAACTATTGGCAATAATAAATAATTTTTTAAAATAAAATTTAAAAAAATTGCCTAAAACATATCAAATACTGTTTTACCACTGAATGCAAAACTTTGTGCTTCATAAATGATATAAAAATTTAAAACCTTCCTTTATTAGCTAAAGAAAAATACTTGATCAGTTCTTAGTTTGCTTTCTAATCAGTATTTTAATTGGCATCAGTATTACTCTTCCATATTATATCAGCATTCATGCAGATATCTTCTTAAACTAATGCTGATATTAACTTTGTGAAAATTCATTGAAATTGTGTGTCTTAAAAAAGTTTCACAAATTTTTTATTCCATTTCTTTTTGGTATAGTTGATACTTTGTTTAATTACATTAATTAGTTAATTACTGATTTACCTGGTTTCATATTTTACAGTTTTAACTAACTGAAATCATAAAAGATGACCATTGTTATTTGGATTGAAATTAATTAAGCAATTCACGCACAAACTTATTACTTTTACTGTTAATGACTTATATCTAATTAGATACTTAATTATTTTTATTTACTGATTTTAGAGTAAAATTCCTTAAGAAAATTTCAATTAATTTTAACGGATTTTTAACACAACTGAATACTGAGAAATAAAACTATGAATTACACCCTAGATTGAAAATAAATATGCATCGTCGTTTATAAAATAATTTTTTCAATTAATAAAATTTCTATTTGACTATTATTCAAATATTTTAAACTTATAATTTTTAGTGTTTCTTTTTATTTATAACATAACTATCATTCTTAATTTAGTAAAGAGACATTTCTGATTCGTTTAATTTTGCTAAATAAATTTAGGGTCTTGCAATTAAAAAGTTAAAAATGCAAGTTAAACATAAATAATCTTTTCCTTTTTTTTAAGCGTTTAGAAATTTTAAAAATACTTCCATCAAATTTAAATGATGAAAATTAATTTTTTTAAAATGCTGGATTTTATTCTTATACTTTGCGTTTAAGTACTTACAATGGTAAATATATAAATTATTAATAAAGAATCACTGACATATATAATCAATGCAGATGTGAATTATTTTAAAATAAGAATAAGTTTATTGAAAAAGAATTTATCCATTTCTTTTAAAGCATTTTTTTCAATTCAATAACATTTAAATTTATATAAAAATAATTTTCTTACATATATATATATATATAATATATATATTCTTCAAATTTACAAGATTTATGTATTTAGCAATATTGTTTATTTATTGTTTAAAATAAATACTAAAATCCTGAAAATTGGCAAAATACTAAATAATAAATATTTTGAACACAATCTTATTTTATTTTATATACAGATGAAGAAAAATTATAATTTCTAAATGTGAATTAGGTGGTACAGAGTACTTGTTGACAATTTGCCATTATTTATCAAATTTGTTTTACCCTTACAAAAATTAACATCTAGTTTTTTAAAACCTTTTGTTTTTAAGATATTCTTATATTTGTTACCCCATTAAAATGTATTTTTTAATAATTACGCACTTTCTTTATTTCTAAAAATACTGAAAATCAATTTTACAGATTTAATTACTTATTTTAATCATTTAATAGCAATATAAACTTGTTAATAGCAATTGAGTTGTTAATATTTTATGAAGTATTTCCTATTAAATTTAAAATACATTTTTTATAAATAATATTTTGCAGTGATAACAAAATTTGCAATAACTATAAATATTGATCATTAATGTAAATAATGATAGTTAAAAATAAAATAAATTAACAGATTAAAAAGAATTTTGTTCCAATTGTTTTTAAATAATATTAATTAATACTTATTTTTCCTGTTTAAAGCAAAAGGCTAAGAAATTATTTTGCAAAATCAATCCACAAATTAATTGCAAACTAAAGTATTTTTAATATCAGGAATTTTAAAAACTTTATTTTCTTTAGTCATTAATTTTACTCATAGCTATAAGAATTGTTTATTTATAAATAGTTACTTAATACAAATATCATAATTACAAAAAAAGTATATTTTATATAGAATAATGTCCACAAGGTATAGCCAAATTCGAGAACAGAATAAAAGATATGATAAAAAATAAAAATTTTTTCACATTTCTCAACTTAATAGTGTTAATCATCATTAGATCAAATTTTTATAATTTTAGGATATTTTCTGTTATTTAATAAAATATGGGTCGCTAACACAAACAATGAAAACGTTTTCTCTGCATTAGATCAATTACTAATATTCATTTTAAATTTTGCTTATTTTTGTTCCATTTATCGCAGTTTCTATAAGTTTTTTACACCAAATAACTTTTTAAATAAATGTCAACAGTTTTGATACGAGCCAATCAAAATTTCTTATTAAAAATAAATGGCGCTCAAATGGTTCATTAATCTGATTATTTATATTTTATAGGATAATGGATTATTTGAGCATGTATATTCTTAAAATTAACATTCAAGTGAGATTTTTCAAAATGAGAACAACTTTTCAGCAGTTTTCTTCTAATTTTTGATCTGTTTTTATTACGAAAGATATTTCTGCGTATAGCCAAACTCTAAACGCCTTGCAAGTAATAATTTTTCTTAAATAAATTGAATTCACATTCGTCAATAGCGATCATTTCTGTGCAGAGCTCTAAATCGGGAGTAAATAATTTCAAAAAATTCTACTGCAAATGTCGATACCATTGTTATAAATCTTGATTACGAGGGGGAAATGAGTGTCCGAAATAGAAACAATAATCCAAGGCGATAGCTGGACATCATGGGTAGCAAGTAAAGTTGTAAAGAAGAAACAAGGAACGCGACGATTTTTTTCCCGCGCTTCCTGCTTGCCAAACAAAGGAAATTTCTGCGTGGGCCGGTCCTCTCGCCGTCACTTAGCCGGCACGGCGCTAGCCTGATTACCGACGAGTGGCTGACCGTAAAAATAGATCGGACTTGCAAATAATCATTCCGATTTTTCTATTGTTATCCTTTTTCTAATCTCCCACCTTCCAACTGTACATTTTCATTTTCATCTACTGATATTTTGCTTAAATCTCTTGTCAGCATCTTTCTTTTCTTTTTTTCTTTTTCCTACGTTTTTATTATTTTTCTTTCAATTTCTCTTAACTTCCTCAATTTCGGAAGATAATCACTGTTTTGACAAAGTGCTTACTATTTTATGACTTGTATTTTGTCATTACCTAATAATTGTAACGAATATGTAAACAATCTATACCTGAAATGATTCATGAATTTAAAAATAAGTATAAAAATTTAAAACGCATAAAAAAATACATTTTTTTAAAAAAATTATATTATGTCACAAGTAATATGCATTTTTAAAGTTCTTAATTTCAAAAAATTCCATTTAAAAATTACTTTATAAAAATTATTATACACATCATATATTTTAAAAAATCTTCAATTCAGCAAAATGATCACTGTTTTGCCAAAGTGCTCATTATATTTACGGAAGGGATAATTTTACTTTTTCTCATTACTTAATGGCTTTTAAAGGATATATAAACAAATTAAAAGGATTGGTAAACCTAAAAATAGAAACAAATATGATGTAAAACGCTCAGTTTTTAAATATTTATAAGAATATCTTAAAATATTAATGAATTGCTAATATTATGCATGTAATGAATTTTCAAATTTAGAAAATTTATATATATATATATATATATATATATATATATTGCTCTCTATACCTTTCTCAGAAAAGGGAAATCTTAAATTAGATAAAAATATACATTATAGCATTTGCAGAACAATCCGCGCGAAAACTGGTATACATTCAACTCTTATATTAGAAATATAATTTTTCAGCTTAAATTTGTACTCAATTTATTTTGAAAAATTTTTATAAGTATTCCTCAAAAAGACATTGAACAATTTTTGTAATTTTTCTTATTTTTAGCACAAAATTGCAATTTTTTTTCAGTTAAATTTTTATTATATTACTTTATTTTAAGATTTCTAATTTTTAGTTAAACACATTTATAAATACAGTGTTTATTAAATATATTTCCGCAATTATTAATCAGAAAATTATTCACGCTTTGTTACTTATATACCTTAGAAAACAGTAACACATGTAAATGTGTTACTTTTTTATATCCCAATGATTTTCTGCTCTTTATATAACAATGATTATCAATATTTATTCAAATATTGGTTATCATTAAGCTTCTTAGTTTTTTTTCTCTGGTATAAAATTCTAAATTAGAAAAACAAATAATTAATAAAAACTTAAATAGTACACACAATTAGAAATTATTTTTTTCCAATTGCTTAAATTTATTTAAAATTATGGGATGCAATTTTTTCTAATTACAAAAATTTCCTTTTATAGTATGGTTTTTCATAAATGAAACTTTTTATGCATGAAAAAATTAAGATCGCTTTACTTTTTAAAAAATTTTACAGTTAAAAACGATGTTTTAATTATATTTTTCAATTGCTGAAACTTAATGAAATAATTTTTTTTAAATATTTTGATAAATTCTGGGAAAATATGCAGGCAATTAATTTTTAATTTGTTGCATATTTTAAATGTTGAACTAATTTTTTTATTAAGTTTAAATAATTGTTTGCATTTAAGTAACCAATTTAGGTTTATTGGAAAATGTTCATGTAACATACTCGCTAGGTAATACATATTCGCTTAAAAAATGCGTAGATTACAAAAGAAAATTCAGCAGTTAAGTAGAAATTAAATTACCGCAATATTTTTTTTCAACACACGTGAAAATGCAAGATAAATATTTTTATATTCAAAATCTGTTAACTTTCACAAAGAAATCATTATAATTGAGACTTCGTATAAATAATTTTAGATGAGGAACTAAACATCATATTCTTATTTAAAATTGGTTTTGTTCTAAAAGCATACGTCTTTAACGAGAATATTTAAGATAAATTTGCATGCTTTCATTTTAAACATATCCAAATAAGAACTCTAAAATATTATTGAACTCCATTTTTTACTTTTAAAAATATTTATTTAAAATTATTCATAAATATGTTTTTTTTGTTTTTTTAATATTTAAAGTTTCGTTTATTACGAGTTGAATTTCTATAATTAACCTTAGATAATTTTGATTTTCAGAATTTTTTATTTTATTTTTGAACTTTTCCTGCATTATTTTGAGTAAAAATGGGTGGCATCTCTTAGTAACGCCTGTTAAAATTTTCTTTTTGCATACACTATATTCTTGTTTTAAATTTAGCTCATACGGTTTGTAAAAATATTCATTCGGTGATTTTTTAGTTCTTTCTAATTATCTAACTCAAATTGAAATATAACCTTAATAATTCTTTATGCTGACACAATTACAAAATTCTATTTTAGGCTAATAAAATTTAAAGAAACAACTCAATAAACAGACAAATTTTTAAATAATTTTAAGTATACTAAGAAAGAAAATCATAGAGATACCATTTTAAACTTATTTATTAATCAAGAAATAAAATAATCCACAAGTACATGAGATAATTTTTTTTAAATTTTGTTTATTAGTCACACTAAACTGTCTTAGATGTTCACATCGATTAGTTTTGCTTATCTTGAACTTAACAATTAAACTAGTTTATTACTTTCATAGAGTTACGATGTCATAGTCTGTATACTTTTTATGTCTCGTAGTTGCCCAACCAGTTGCAATAGATTAAAGAAGTAATTTTCATTTTTTAAATATCGTTGAATATATCAGACATTTATATTGTGGATGCATTTTAATAAATATATAAAAGACTCTTTTTTTCCGTTGCTTTTAATTGAATACTTTATTCTAATTGTTCTTCTTGCAATAAATATGAGTTATAATATCGATTGTTTCTTTTACTTGCAAAATATCGTTGATTATTTTAGATGGTTGAAAAGCCAATCAATTTCTATAAAATTGTAAAAAATATTTTTTCTATAAATTTTTTTCATGCTCATCTGTTTAGTGATTTTATATTAATTAGAGTAGTAATTTTAATTCTTATTTATTTTCTTTCTTAAATATTGCTAAATATTTTCGAATCGTTAATGTATTTCTGCAAAATTATACTTATATACTATAGTATGTTGTTTTAGGAAAATTAATACAAAGTTTAGTAACATTATTAACTATGACAATGGTTGAATTAATAATTGTAAAAGATATTTTTTACACCAAGGTATCAGCATTCGTGGTATTTTAATTACAGTTTGATACTAATTTCTTATTTACCAGTGTTGCAGAAAAAATCTAGAGATTTTAGAAATTATATTTTAATTCTTAGGAAATAATTTTACAATGTTTTTTTATATTGAATCGATTCACTAACAATAATGTGATTTCTTCTATATTAAGATACATACGATAACAATATGATACTGTATGTTAAAGATAAAATATTTATGATACACAATTTACAAACATTTTCATTTGAAAGAAGGTTTATCCTAACAAATGTTTCCATCATTTTTAATAAATTAAGAAATTCATTTATTTGTACTGGTTCTTTCGATGAAATTTAGAGTAATTAATAGATATAAGATTTCTTAAAGGAAAAAATATGATAGCTGTCTTAGGATATGACGTGTAATCAAAATTCTATCATGAATATCAATAGAAATGATCAATAGGATATGATCATTGATTATGAGCGTTTAATTCCAGACGCCACACTTGTTCTGCGCAAAGACATAAATAACAAAAGAAAATTAAATCTCATTTAAAACAATCTGGATTAAATTTGATATTTGGCTTGTATTGTTATAATAAAACACACTTTGAGGGAATTTAGATTAGTGCGATACGTTTCTAGCAGCTTGTTCATAAGAATCGATGCTGCGAAATAGTCAGCAAATTTTATGAACCAATATCAAATATCACATGAGATTGTACCCTTCTTTCATATCATATCAATGGGAGGACATTGGACCACAGAACATCGAAAGTATCAGTGATCTCTCTACACGATGGTCTTTACCTGGATTAAGTTTTGAACACTCTATTTTACATGCAAGCGAGTGAGGACATTTTGAGAGTAGGCTAACATGACTCTAATTCACTTTAAAGATTTCTAAATTTTTAGTAATTTTATATTTTTAACGAAACATATTTTGTTTTCAATTTTTAGGTGATATGCCCAAACTTAACAACTTAAATTTCCCTTTAGTGTGGTTATTCAAAACTTAGTCCTTTGAAAAGCTTCGTTAAATATTCAAAATCAAATCTGAAATATTAAATATATATTGACCTCATTTACTTATGACTGTCTTCTATCATGACTCTAATTCATTTTGAAGATTTCTAAATTTTTAGTGATTTTATATTTTTAAGAAAACAATTTTTATAGCTTTTACCTTTTAGGTGATATGCCCCAAAACTTTATAGTCTTAAATTCTTTTAGTGTAGCTATTCAAATCATAGTCCTTTGGAAAGCTTCGTTAAATAATCAATTTTGAAACATTAAATATAGATATATTAATCTCAGTTCCTTATGATAAATGCTGATTTTATGTAATATAAAATAAAACTGCACTTAGAATGTAAATACTTCCAGATGAAAAATAAAATATACGGGTATTCCTTAGCTTCAAACTCACATTTACTTTTTTTATTTAACAATGTATATATTTTTCCAATTATTTCCCTTTTTTATTATTGTGAAATGTTTATGCGCATTTAATTTAAAAATGCTTATTGTGAAAAAATTATAACTCTATTTCTATTTTACTAGTATATATTTGCATTTCGATAGTTACAGGTGAATTATTCTTTCAATTTCAAACTGAAACATTAGTAGTTATTTTCAAACTTTGAAATAACCCATATATTCCTTCTCAAAGTGAAAGTTCAATAAAACAACCGGCTATAAATATTGATGAAAACTATTATTATATCGCATTGTACAAATTTATTACAGATCATCTAATTAAAGGAACAATTTTTTTAAATAGGAAATGATTAATGCTTCTAAATCTAAAATAATATTGGGTGGCGTGTTAAAGAGAAACATATTCAATAGCAAATAGATTAGATATAAAACAACGAAAAAAATTTTACCTTTTTTGAGACAAATATTAACTATTTTAAATTTATGATAAAATAAAAATAAAATGTTTTAGACTGTTTAACACTAGACGCGCATTAGTGTTTATTCTTTTCCTTAATTATTTTGCTAATACTATTCATTGAAAAATAAGCTTATAGTGTTGATTAATACCAGCAATGTGTTGAATGAAGCTGATCTTTTTATCATTCTAACTTTTCTTTTTTATTAACTTTAATTATAAATTATAATTAGGCACACATAATATAAATATAAAAATTGAAGAATACTTTATAAATATTTAAATAATTATGATTCGTGACACTTTTTTTTTCCTAATCCTGAGCGCGTATCATCAAGTCGTGCAAGACATTTCACGATTACGCCACCTAGCGGAAAGTGAAGATAATTTTTAAAGGAAATTTTGCTAAACTTTATTTTTAGGCTCAGTCGCAATTTTGAGCATTTGTGCTAGAATCCCCAGCTGGAAATTGGAATGCAGAAGCTAGAAATTACGGTGATAAAAATAAAGAAACTTGACAAGGTGCCTGATAACTAAAAGATGATGATCGATTATAACATAATCTATGAATTATTAGGTAGCAAGTCCTTTTCAATATCTATGCAGAGTTATCTGTTTTTTAATTTTTTTTTTTTTTTACAAATCATTTGTGAACTACCTTGATAAGCACTGTTCTGGTGTGGCTTGAATTTGTATTCTTATCTATGATAGAAAGATGTTCTCTATATGATACACGAAATGCTAACAATTGAGTTGCGATCCCACAATTATTTCAGTGGTATTTTTCATAGTTATTTTTGATTTCTTGTTCCAAGATACTGCAGTTTAAGAATTCGATTATTAATTTGAATGGAAATCCCAGTTTACTCATTTTTATCGGTATTTCAACCCATTCGATGTATCAGATCTCAATCCTTAAGACTCACAACTATGATAAAAAAAAAGAACGAATTATTAAAATTAATAAATACAGAAATCAACTCTTCTCTGACATCAACTATTTTTAATTTATGCACTTCAAAAATACAATTTAAAACCCATAGCATTACTGGCATATTTTCTCGTTTTACATATTTACATTTTCATGGATATATAATTGACAGAAAATAAATAAATCTCTTATGACAGCAAGAAAAAAAAATTAAATCTTGTTTTTTTATTAATTCAACATATAACTTCGTTTTTTTATCAATCCAATATAAAAAACAACAAAATAATTAATCGAGCAGCATTCGCTTCTATCATTGACATAATATGAGTGGGAAGCCCGATTTCCGTTCTGGAATGGATAATTAATCATTCAGCAAGGAATATGGCGTGAAAGAAAGACAGAAAGAAAAAGTTAGCTTAAGTAAGAGTATAATCACGTTCTTCTCTAACTAATCCTTTTGAACGTAACCCTCATGATGTAGGTACGTACGTCTCTCCTCAGTCCATATACGGTGGGGGAAAAAGCAAACTAGCGAACTTTCAGATGAAAATAATAAAGCAATGCATAAAAAAAAAAAGAAAGACAAGTGTACTTATAAAGAGTAAAGCCTCCTAAAACGTAAACAAGTCTCGAAGATGTTCAACATCGCTTCCAGAAAGGAGTGCCTGCATCTCTATCTCTCATACCAGAATTATCTGTTACAGAGATCGAGACGAAGTCGGATCAAAATATCCAGATCTCATTTGCATACGTGAAATGTACGTGTCTCTAAAGTAATGTTTTTTTTTTTCTTTGGTGAAATAAATTTCCGCCGCGCAATATAATAACCACTAAAGAAATGATCTGATTTGCCTGAGAGTAAATAAATAGGAAATTGAGATTCCGATGATAAACCTATTGTTGCGACAAGTCTGATACTGCAGGAATAGGAAACATAATTGCCAAAGATTACGTTTCAGTTTTTTTTTCTTTTAGTTTTGAAAGACACGACTCCGAAAACTGAACTGGATATGAATAGTAATTGGAAAAACAAGATTAACTAAATTTATTTGATGAAATCACTGTAAAATGATTTGCAGTAATGAACTACAAATGTAGTTTTGTTCACTTGATGAGCGAGCATTATGGAATGCATATTTTGCTTGCGAAGTACAAATGTTAATGATGTTTACGCAAGACTATTTGCTAAAAAGAATACCCTTTCAATGTTCCTTGCTGTTTGAACTAGGAATTTGTCTCTCAGTGTGGTCTAAGCTCTTGATGGACTAAGTACCTATTTTAATAGATTTCCACTTCAAAATTTATTTTGAAAATGCATTCTTTCTGTAATCGACCATTGAAATTTTAAAGCACAAATTAATTTAAACTTGAAGCTCCTTTACATAAGACTAGATAACTTTAAGATCAATTATCCATGAACAAACTATTTAAATGAAAAGAACATTTTATTAAATAAAAATCATGGACATTGATTTAAATGATTGATGACAAATGCCAAATCTCATTAACCATAAGGAATAGATAAAAAATCTCAATTGTAATTCATAACTTAAATTATTTTTGTAAAATTTTAAATATTTTGTGCATGATCTCATTTAAAGTTATCGTATTGTATTTTTTAAGAATAACAGATAAACGATGTAAAATCTCAAATTTAATCTAAGAAAATCTTTTCCAAGGTCAATTTAGAATGCTTACTATTTGAATGTTAGTGCTCAGTGTAATTCTTGTTGGAATGCTTCTTCATTTAAAATTAATGTACTTAAAGCAATTAATTTGAAAAGCAAAACTCTTGTGATTAAAGGAAAATATTTTAATCCAAAAGAAATTCCAATGATTAATTTAAGTTGTAAAAGTTAAAGAAATCCTTTTATGGGCAATCATTTTATGAAATGCATTCTTCTTGACGTAAACATAAAAGTTAATATTGTAATAGATTCATGAATTTCTCGAAAAGGAAAATATATATAAAAAAAATTAACCGTTATATAATTACATAAAATTATTACTTTTATTAATTTTAAAATATTAGAAATAGGCATTGCATCAAATTGATATAAAAATGAGAAACTTATTTAATAAGATATAAATAATTCATAACATTTCGTAATAAATATCTAGAATCTTGAATAACTTAGAAAATTAAAATTAATTTTACATATTTTTTGTATTATTTGCACAACTCATTGTTAAATTTTTCCTGCATTTATTTTAATCAATTTAAATTTCTCTTTAAGTGGTTTTTTTTTATTCAATTATTTTGGCTCATAGTTTGATTTAAAAGAAACTGACAACAGATGTACGATTAATGAGAAAAATAAATTATTATTTTAAATAAATGTAATTGGTAGATATAGTACTAACTTGTTTAACCCCTTTTGTGGAATTTAAATATATATATATGATTATTTGACAAAAAATACATTGGCACACAAATGCTATTGTTTTAATATATATGTATATTTTGAAATCTATGAAAAAGATTTTTTATTAATGCAACTTTTATAAACTTAAACTTTAATCTTAATATAAATGCCAATTCCTTCTATTTTTCAATACATAATTTGTCTCATAAATGATCATATATACTTTTTAAATAAGGGTATTATTTATTTTAAATATCATATAATATGTTTATTTATCATAATTTTTTATATTTTTACATTAGAAACTATATATTCATGTAACAACATTGAAATAATTAAGTCAATTCTTAAAATTGTGAATAAAGTTCATTTTTCGGAAGATTATGAGGAGTCAACACTTTTTAGAACAGCAATAGATTCTAGAATATCCTTGGCTTTGAACTTTGCTTTGCATTAAAATTTAACTCAAAACTTATTACGAATGAAAAAATTTAAAATAAATATTATTTAGAATTTTCAATAAGAACCTCCATGTTGAAGTTTAAATAATATAAATATATGAGTAAAATAAATTCTTTTTCATAAGATCTTAATTGTTACGTAGTATGTAGTACTGAAAAAGGGTTTTAGAGTTAATTTCGAAACTTACAGCAACAAATTCATTTTTGAGTGTTTCTCATCAGCATAATTTTTGCAAGAAATAAATTTCAGTTTTTGGAATAATATGAATCCTCAAAAATCTGTTTGGTCCTTTAAAAATATATGTTGTTAGCGGTATCAACAGATTGTATCCTGGTTACAACCTGGTAGTAATATTAGGAGATTAATCTTAAAGTAAACAAGACAATTTTTATTCTAGATTTATAGAAGATTTTTTTTTTGCAAAGTATACAATTCTTCCAAAGTTTGTGGTGATTATTTATAATTTCAGTCTCTTTAAATGTAGTTACATGCTATTTTTTTTTATAAAGTTTTATACATTTAAAAGAAAATAAATTAAACGACTGAAATGCTATTAAACGTGGTAATCGATTACTTGTCCATTCGAACCCGTCACACACATCTGCTTTCCAAGTGAAATAAGGTGACCTAATCGAAAATCGCCGTTTCGAACATATTTGAACATTCCTTATCAATACCATTTTCTTCGAAATCGAACACATGGCAGACTAGTTATCAACTAAACTGAAAAGGCATAAACAGAAAAAAAAATTATACATTTTGATAACAAATGGATTCCACATTTGCTATCCAAAATAACAGCTCATTTACAGCATTAATGATTTACGGACGCAAGCATCGCACGCAATTACTTGGCCCAGTTATTGGCAAAAAGTTCGATAAAAAATAGGCTCTTGATTTCCCTTTGCTCTACATAATGAAAGATTGGTCGATTTGACACGGGCGCTTCAGGGGACAAGAAGTTGGTTGAGCTCAGTTTTTCCAACTAACTTTCAAGTCATTCGCGCCTTCGGGCCATCGGCAATTATACAGTCTTAGATGGAAAAGAGATTTCGTTGCAAAATTTTGTTGTTCTTATTAACCATCTAACTCCGCCCCTTGTTCTTAAGCGCGTATTCTTGTTGGTCAGCAGCCGTTCGAACCCCGAAGTCAATTCTTGCGACCTGCTGCAGAGTCTAGTTTACATAGCATTGAGTTGTTTCTGGAGAGAAATTGCATTTCGAAATACTTTTTTGGAAGAGTTTCGGCGCAGAAATTTGTTTCATAAAACTTTTCAGTCAATTCTATGACTCATAATTTTGCTTAGACTTGACGTATTATAACTCTCTCTAGTTATAACACTTTAATGGCAGAATATTTAATGTGAAAAAAAGGAAGTTTTATCAAAATAATATTTAAAATTCAATCGAGAAAGGAAACATTGGTAGACATGAACTAATAATGGAACATAATTACCTCATTGTAATTTTTAAAAATTAAAAACTGAAAACCAAAAATAAAAAGTGAATCATAAATATTAAAATAATGCTTACGAAAAAATAAAATGAATCTTTTGTAAATTGCTTAAAATTTTTAGAAACAATAATTAATCACATTCCTTTAAAGATACTTGGCATTTTTATATATTAAGCACTAATTTTATCATTAATAGAGAATTCAAAGATTATTAATCTATAAAAATAATATGTTAATTTAATCCTATTAACGTTAGTTTATTAGGTATATTACTTGATTAGAAATAGCTAATTATATATATATATATATATTTATATATATATATATTTATATATATATATATATATATTTATATATATATATATATACTAATGCATGTATTATAAACTGAAATCCTTATTCAAAATCATTTTCATGTTTAATATTATCAATCAACTTTGAGCAAAATGAATGATCTTTATCTTCATTTTCAAGTAAACAATTAAATGTTTTTAAAATTCAAGCAAAATTTCATATTGGAGAATTAAATATATTTTCTTTTTGTGAATAATAACTAATTTACATTACTTTGGTCAGATAGAATTTCTTGCGTGCATTTTGTGAGTGCGTATGTGTATGTGTTTGGAAATTTAATAAATGAACGGATTGATATAATTTATGAATAATTTCATATAGAAATTATTGTGATTTATTTTAAAAATCTATATATAATATATATATATAGAAAATCTATATATAATCTATATATAATCTATATAATATATATATATATATATATATATATATATTATATATATATATATATATAAATCTATATATATATATTATATATATATATATATATATATATATATATATATATATATATATATATATATATATATATATATATATATATATATATATATAATATATATATATATATTTTTAAACTAAATCACAGTCTTTTCGAAAGTATTCACTAATTAAGCTTCCCTATATTTTTTACTTTGATTTTTAAATTAGCTATTTACCATTTTACCTGAAAAAATTCTTCAAAAGTCTGTTTATGATAATTTGCTTCGAAAAAGTAAAAATATTTTAGCATTTTATCGAAACTAAATTTGCATTAATTGGAATTCGTTTTTAAGGTAATGTTCATTTAGGCATTCAAATGTACAGAAGTAAATTTCTTTCTTTCAAAGTGTAATTATTGTTATAACCAGGCAGTTCTTTTAGCAATTAAAATGAATAATGACGTTAGACTAATGTATTCCTTTAACTTGTTTCCTCATGTGTCGGAGTTTATGACAGATATTTCGAAACAGCTAAGGAACAAATGAAAAGCATAAATTATTCTCAATCACAGCATTTTCTTTCCGATTATCTTTTAGGAATCTAAATTGTCATCTTGAAAATATGTTGAGAAAATATATACATGTCTATAGTTTACTTTTAATATTAACTATTAATTTTCTTCGCCTTTTAAAGGGCAATTACTTGACATTATTCTCTTTATATTTAATTTAAATTGCGGATAAAATTAAAAGGACTTCAATTTTTAGTTGATTCTTGCGATGATTTAGTCTACAGACTTCTACTAACCAAACACAAGGAACACAATTAACCAATATGTAGTTTTTAACTACAATAAAATGATGAATCAACAACTAAGAAGATATGGTATTTCCAATGGTACTTCCCGAAAAGGAACATTATAACAACAGCATTATCAACATAACAAGACCTTCTGAATATGATGGTATTAGCTTGTTCCCAGTATCGAACCCATTATTTCCCCATCAAGATAGCGACCCCTGTCCTTTCCTTAACACGACTTCACAATTTTATTGCTTTTAGTACTAACTGCTTGATTTTTCTAGGTTCACCTACAAATTGTTGCCAATAGATTTATAATTTTGAAACACAGTTTAATGAGGAAGTCGACAACTGAATGGCAGTTTATATATTTCACTAGTATAACAAAAGTTATGTGAACTAACAAATGGGAAACTTATTATCCTTTAGAGATAGTAAAGACTACTTTTTCCACAAAGTTAATGTCTACCATTTAAAATGATTACAATATGATTTTTTTTTTTTTTTTTTTTTTTTTTTGATACTTTTACGTTTCAGTTTATGTATAAACGACTTGCTTTGTAATAATTATTTAACAATCACATTTTTTTAGAAAAAATTAGCTTTTTTTCTGTATTGTTATAAAGTTAGAAAAAAGAATAAACAAGTAATTAATTATAACATATAAAGTAATTACATTGTTTTAAAAATATTTAATTTGCTAACATTACTTCATGCATTTTTAACACAACATTAATAAATGAAAAAACATTCGGTTTGATAAATTGTTTCAAAATTAATTCTTATAATGAAAGTGACACTGCAGAATAACGGGGAAAAAAATATTGTTCCAATTTAAACACTTTTTGTGCAATCTAATTTTAAAAGAAAAGTAAAACGAGTGTGAATTTTC
Source organism: Latrodectus elegans (assembly GCA_030067965.1). Lineage (NCBI taxonomy): Eukaryota > Metazoa > Arthropoda > Arachnida > Araneae > Theridiidae > Latrodectus > Latrodectus elegans. The sequence continues at coordinate 67,615,096 of CM057820.1, forward strand.
TTTTTTATCTTTTTCAAACGAATAAAACAGATTATTTCTAAAACTTTTTTCTACATTATTGTATCCAAACTAGTTTCACTTAACCCTAGAGCGAAATTATGCAGTACAAAATGAAGTCAATATTAATCAAGTTAAAAATTGTGAGGACTGGATTATATTTTTTTTCAGTTTTCCTTGCAAAGGAGGTGAAATTTCAGCCATTGTATGAGATTTCCTATTAAAATAATTGAATTTTAAGATTCCTTTTTTGGCACAATTAAGTTACTTTAGGAGAATGATGAAATAATAAATTTGTAATGTTTTCATTTAAATTAAAATCAACTGGTAATAAAGTATGGAAATTAAACTTGAAACAGGAAGTTATTTTGAGTTAAAAATTCAATTACAGTTAACTTTAATTTCCAGGATAACTTGGAATTATTTTCAGTTTAAAAAAAAACTATCAAACGATTAAAACATTTGTTACAGTAGATAAACATTATTTAAATAACAAAAACAGATACTTATTGCGTCAATCATTTATATAAATCAATCAAATAAATAAAATGTTACACATTTATGTAAATAAATTTTTGGTACTCATATTTAGATTCTCATTTGTTATTCCAAATATTTAAATTTTTAGTTTCTTATATGAAATACTTTTAGAGATAAATTTGATTAAGTAGCAGAAAAATATTTTGGAAAATAAACTATTTAATTTTTTTTATGAATTATTATTTTGAAATAGATGAAATGAATTTTAGAATTCATTGAAATACAACAAAGAAATTAAATTTATATTACACAGATAGCATTATTTTAAGTTAAGATAATAAAACACAAAATAGTAAACCTCATTATTTGTTTTTTACTTCTTCTGGCTTTTTTTAAAATTTAGGTGAATTAAAGTACAGTTTCTTATCATATAAAGCACTACATATGTTCACTTTGACTTTAATGTAGCTTTATTTAAAATATATATATATATATATATATATATATATATATATATATATATATATATATATATATATATATATATATATATATATATATATATATATATATATATATATATATATATATATATAATTTTACTTAATATGTTATGACAGTAAAAGTTTAAAATGTTTTTTTTATTAAAAAAGTCATTGTTGTATTTCAAAAATACTTTTAGCCAAATTTTAAACAGAAAAGATGTTGTATTGATTGAAATACAGAAAGTTTATATTTTAGAAGTTTAAATTTTCTTTGTTTACATTTTTCTTATGCTATTAAAGAAGAATAGAATAAAAGTGATTAAATGTAAAGGCGAAAAAATATTCAACAATTTTCCTATCTGTTTTGATAATACTCGGTATTTTTATTGATTCAATATAACAACAAATATCACTATTCGTTTTACATAAATTGTTTTTAACTTTTTAACTATTGCTTTAAATAGAAATATTATTTATAAGCAAAAAATTACTAGGCGCAATAAAATATTAAATAACATTGCGACCGGTATTTAAATAGAATTAAACTTTTATTTTTAATTAATGAAACCCGAAATATTTCCTTTTCACTTTTTATCCCTTTCATATTATACAATAAAAAATACTTTGAAATGATTGAAATAAAACCTATTATTAAAAGATTAGGAATTTCTCTGAGTAAACTTTAAATAACAAACTTTACTTTTAAACTTTTAGCATAATAATTATAGTTTTATTTTTAATTTTTTAACAATAGGAAAAATAAAATAAAAGTAGTAGGCCTTACTTGCCATTTTATTTAGTAACATTGTGGAATAAGGAAAAATGAAATATAAATTAAATAAAAATTAAATAATGATAAATGCAGTCATTTCCTATTTGTTCTTTTATATAACTCTTTCTATTCAGAATAAAAAGCATAATTATACTGTAATGATATTAGTTTTTATTACACATATATAATTATTTGCGTGTTTTGTGCTGTATATTCATTCTCTCAGCAAATACAGTTAAATATATTTAAAGTTAAACAATAAAAATAGATTTAAATTACATAAATTCTCCTTTATTGATTAATGTAAAATTATAGCACAATTATTAATCACTATACTTAAAAAGAAAATTATTCTAATTTTTCGTTATGAAGAGATGTTAATTCATATATAACTATTATGAATTAATAAAACTATTGAGTAAATGATAATAATTACTTTTTTACTTAATTATTCATGACAACACTCATATAAGAACACACAATGGTTAAATTTTATACCCTTTGAAATATCCAAAATCATGAAAGTCTTATAGAAAAAAAGTGATTAAACTATAGAAAATTCTATGGGATTTGATAAAAATTTAAACATAAAATATACTAAAAAACCTGCTTAGAACAAAAATGTTTATTTTTTTCTTTTAAAAATAAAAAGTTTTATCAAAAATTCATTTGCATTTTTTGTTTTTTTGATTAAATTTTTTTTATAGAATAAGATAGGAATTTTCAAAATCAAAATAAGTAATAAAATAAAAATAATGAAAAAATATATTTCTTAAAAATGTAACAGTTACCTATTAAAATGTCATTTAAAATCTAGTGGTAAAATTTATGTTTTAAAGTATTCAAAATTTTGAAATAAATTATTTAAATTATTTAAAAAAATTAGTTTAATATATATGTTATGATTTACATTTACCTCTCCCAAACTGGTACTTAAATTATCAGTAGTGCGTCCTTCAATTTGATAGTTCAATGATTCAATTGTTTTTATTTTAAATTTATTTTATACAATGGGAGTCACTCAAATAACCTTTAGTGTGTAGAAAGTGACCAGAGGTAGATAAACGAAGCACATTTATTTACTTCAACGTAACTTTAACTGGAAAGCCTTAAAGATACCTGTTTTTTTATTTACGATGATATAAATTATGAATATTATTATGTGCTAGAATTCTTTTTTTAGTAAATAAGTATTTTACGCATTATTATAAACCACAAAAAATAAATACTATTTGGTTAATGTAATAGGAATTTTAACTTGTTATAATTTCATATCAGATTTTTAAAACTTGCATTTTTTCTACATTATATGCTTCTCTGAGTGCTTAGAGTTATCTCAAGCTTACAGGTAATGAAAAATTATGTTATTTCCAGAAATTCTTGGTCATACTTAAGCTTTTAATTCAATATTTTATACCATTTTTGAAATACAAAATGAAAAATATTTTTTAGAACTTTTTCGATAAATATTTGCTAAAGAATTATAGGACATTATTACAGTTATAACTAATTAACATTTATCAGATAAGTATGATGAAACTAAATGATTTCTTATAAATGAAAACTTAAAAATTCAAAACCTATATGTTATATCATTATCAAAGCTCTTTCTATTTAGCTATAAAATAATAGAATTATGACATTTTCAAGTTTTTTTCCAAAGAATAGGCAATATTTTGCTATGATATTTTATCATTTCCTTACCAATCAATCCGATAAAGAATAAAATAGATGTAGCTCATGCATTCTTTAAGTATTTTTTGATAAGGTAGCTGTGACAACTGTAATACTTCACCTTGAAAAAAGAACCTGGCAATTACGAAAAGACAACGTGTAGACTGAAATACTAATGAAACGCGTACCGTCTCGAAATAGTCCCCTTAATGACGTCTTTAAACGAAACGTACTTTCCTGCGAAATTTTATTTTGACATAAATGAGAAATTAATGCACGTTGAAAGAAATTAATAAGTATTCAATAATTATTGAATACAGCCTTCACACACACACAACTTGTTCTACGTGGGATGGCGCTTCTTTTTATTCATTGGAGACGTAAATAGACTCAACCAGTTACATTAATAGCTCTAAAACACATTTATTCAGAAAAGCGGGAAATACTAGCCATTCAATAAATCATGATATTATGAAATAGTAGAAAATAACGATGAGATTTTATTACAGTGCAAGGAAAAATATAATTTAATAAATCTAAAATAATTTAAAAATGCTTAGAATGTTTTGTCTATGAGATAATTGAGATATAGATTATATATTGCTTTAATATGAACAAAAAACATCTTATTAAACGTCAGTTTATATTGATATATCTCTCGATTAATTTATAACACATTAAAGTATAAGTTAAGAATTAATAAATCATATTATTGTGAATGTTCATATAAGTAAAATATTCAGAATTATTAATTATAGGGGAAACGCTTGAGGTTTCATTAATGCTATCAGATAAAGAGTTTTCATAATTTTTTGTGTATCAATTATAAATTAATAAATTACATGGTTAAGAATGTAGATGTAAATAAAATATTACAAAGTATTTTTTTCAAGGAAAACGTCATTTCTGCAAAATATTATTGATGGATTTAAAAAAAGAGTTTTATAATTATAAATAATTATGAATTAATGAATCAGATCATTGTGAATGTATAAATAATTTTTAAGAATTATTAACTATAAGGGAAACAATGTTTCTCCGAGATGCATAATATTGTTTTTAAAAGTAGAGTTTTTATGATTATTTCATTCATTAATTATTTTTTAATAGCGATTAAAAGTTCCTATCCTCTAAAGTCCTTCTTTAAATCGTATAGCTAGAAATAAATTGAATTTTTTCCACATTTAAATTTATACATTGTCTTCTTCAGTTTCTTAACATCTAGTGGTAAAGCGGCTTTCATGTTTCAGGTAATCCATTATCAATGAAAACATATTTTAAAAAAAGTAATCTTAAATAAACAAAGGCTTTTGTTGAACAGTAAGAGAACATATATCATGGTAAATAGTCATTTATACTTCAAATTAAACAACACACACAGTTTCACTTTTTATTAAAATACAATAAGTTCCTCCTAAAATATTATTACAACTAAACTTTACTTTCAGTTGTATTTTTAAAATTTCTTATATGAAATTATTAAATATAATCCATTAAAAGAAATTATAAGTCTGAGAAAATACAGGATTTAGAAGCATAAAATAAATTGTGTCTTATGAATATGCTTATCTAAAACTAAATATAGGTTCTATACAATAAAAATAAAATACCTTCATTTTAAGTTCAAAGTCTTTTAAGCAACTAATTACTTCATTTCGAACTTTTCCTTATTTCATCAAATTATACATCAAATGCAATACATATTATTGAACTTGCGATACATTTAAAGGTTTATGTTTAAATGATTAATTATATATAAAAATCGAAACTACTTTTCAAATAAAAATAAAATTAAGGAAATTATTTTAATTTATAAATAAAAAAATATTTCGGTTCCTTTTGCTGTATAAAGTATCTGATGCTTTCTCTGCTTGTTTTTTAATTTCAAATAAAAAGATATTTTTCAGGTTTTCATGTAAGCAATTCTATGAAAAATTTAAATAAAAATTAAATTAATACGTATTTTTTCCTTAGTATTACTTTTGTCTAGTATTTAGATAAAAGCAAAGAGAATACACTCTTTATAAATAATTTAACTTATTGTAGAGAAGACTCAAAATAGAAATATCAGTGCAATGCAATTTAATATGAATATAAAAGTAGTTGCTGACAATAAATGCATAAATTGTAATTTCTTGATATTTTAAAGTTTTTTTTTCTGTTTTCAAATACATAAATTTTATCATACAAATTTACAAAATTTAACAGTATATTGTTAAAATTATGTTTATAAAATGTATTATGAAATAAAAAAAAAATTTTTTAAACATATAAACATATTATAAAAATTTAGAGGCACTTATTTGGTCTAACCTTAATAATAAATATAACAGCGAAAATTAAAAAAAAAGCAATACTGTCATTTTAATTATTTTCATAACTGTCAAAACTCCAGATAAGCTTTCTACTTCAATCTGGCTCAATTAAAAATCTTGTACACTTAAAATTAATTTTTTTCCCTGTAATATTAATTTAGAAAGTGATTGATGCTCCTTTTAGTTCAAATTAATGTCTCACATTCAATGATTTAAAGAATATGAACTCAATGACCAGCTTAAAACCAAGGATAAAAGCTATCAAGGCCTCACACATCATGTGATCCCGATACAAAATTGATAGAAAACCTGAAATTAGTTAAGAGAAAGGGAAGAGAGAAAAATTCTCGATCCAATTTCTCTTCTATCTTTTGTTTCTTGCGCTTAGACGAACCTCTCTGGGTTCAAGGCTAAAGCCTGTGAGCAACTAATTCAAGGACGAAAAGCGAAACCATTGTATAAAAGAATTCAAAAATTTCTTGTGTCTGGAGGAAAAAATTAAGAAGAAACTTCTTCAATATAAAGCCGTAAGCAAATATATTTTCTTAATAATATATCCGCATGATTATACGGTTTATAGTTAGATATTTGATGGATGAAGCGTTCACCACCCACAAAGTCATATTTGTTTTCACCTGTCTAAAATATCCACCAGTTTTCTAAGAGAGATCAAAATCCAAGATTTGAAAGATTTATTTCGAGAGTTTTGCAAGCCACACAACTAGCAGATCAAAATTTATGAAAACTGCTTGCAAGATATGATTTCGATTATAGCAGTTGAGTTTTAACAGTGTTGGCATGCATAATTCATGTACTGCTGTAAGGCTGCGATTCATCAATTACTTAACAGCATGATCATTTTAACCATTTTTTTTTAAATAAATCATTACAAAGTAAGTTGCAAATTTTTTTTAAACAAAAATTATAAATTTTTAGATTTAGAAAAACCATTGTTGTTATGTTTTTTTTTAAAAAGAAAAATAGAAGCTAAATAAGGCTTTTTAAACTCTTAAATTATTTCAAACATACAATCTTTATAAAAAATTTCAAATGAGATTTTAGTAAGCATAAAAATGTTGTACAAATCAGTCAGCGTATAATAATTTTATGCATTATCTAATACATAAAAAAACATTTTTACGAAAATTTAAAAAATCATGAACACATTTCAAACACTATATTATACAACAATTTAATAATATAATCTTTCATAATCTCATAATCTTTTTTTCAAGTGATGTTTAATTTTTTGAATATTATATTTGATATTTAATTCAACTGAATTTAACAAAATGTTTCATGTGTATCAAATATAATTTTATCTAATGTCCCCTGGACGAATACAATACAGTGTTTCATTTTTTAGGATGAAAGTATATTATAAAAATACTTAAATTAATACAAGAAAATACTTCAAAAGTTTTTGTATCTGCATCATATTGATTCGTATAATGAGAAATTTGGTAATTTTCTCGAGTAAAATTCCATTCAGATATATATATATATATATTATAGTTATCAACTATTACATATTTGCCTTCAAATACGTATACTAGCATCCAACCAATATTCTGATGGTTAATTGAAAAATATATGAGATATGTTTACCTTAGATTAGAAATCTGAGATTTGATTGCTATGACATCCGATTTAAGATCTCACGTAAATCTTGTTGACATGTTTCATTAGAAATTTTGATGATGATTGATGATGGAAGTGTATGATTTAATGATTGATTACCTCATTAATTGAAAATGTTTCTAAATTTTATTGATAATATTGACGGAATATTATATTTTTACTGAAAATATGATTATGTGATGTATCAGGTTAAATAAAAAAAAATTTTGGATTCTAATTCAAAATTGATTTTTGGAATGATAAAATTTAAAAATAATTATGGTTAAAATCCAATGTCCTCAGATACATTATATTATTGCTTTCTCTCTTGTATATGTCTGGATTCAAATTTAATAGAAAGGCATTTAAGTAATAATGCTGTATCTATTTTGGATTGAATCTAAAATGAATTTGTTGTGCTGTTTAGAATTATCTTCAAATCATTAAAATATAAAGCTTTTTTGTAATGTAAATATATGAACAAAGAATGCAAAGAAATCAAATATTTTTTCACAGATGAAATTTTAATTAAAATGATAGCAACCTATTCAATGATTTTTTTTTCATACTTCAATACATTCTTCCAAAAAAAAGAGAAGATATTCTTTGGGCAGCATATATATTTGAAATCACTTGAGGAAATTAAACTGCCGCAAGAAATTTATGCTACCAAAGAGTTTTAAGAAGAAATTTTTCATAATAAATCTTATTAACTTACCTCAGGAAAAAAATTTGGTTGCTTGTAGACATATCTTACAGCAGAATGCAGTTATAAAGTATTTCAAGATTCATTCTGGAATGTTAATTCTCATTGACCTTTTCTTGCATTTATTAAATGGTATTTATATGAGTCGTAAGCGATTAAATCTGAAAATCTCTGAAGAATACACCCCGAAAGGTGTGAATTCAGAAAACAAAAAAGCAATATCCATCTTTTAATTTTCCATAGAGAATGAGATAGTTCGAATACATCATCGTCCACTTAGATGGGGTTAAACCTATGGCAGTAATAACCCGATAGATATATGTAAGAGGATTGGGTAAAGGTAATTGACATTTGAATCTAAATATACTTTTCCTTAATAGTTGAAATTTTAAGGTATAGATAGATAAATTGATTTTAAAACATTAAATTATTTTTAAAATATGTAACAATATTAATTATGAAAATTTTAAAACATATATGTTTAAATATTTATATCTTTGTTTATAAAACTAATTCACTATTAAAATTAATAAGGCATATTTAGTTCTTACTAATATAATGTTTTTCAGTATAATAAAATTAAAACAAAAGATTCTTAGAGAATATATTGCATTATACAATAAATACGTGTAACTCATTCATAATTTTGCATGCTAGCAAAAAATAGTATCTTGGCAGTATCAAGCAGAAAATGAATATTTTCTTTGATAATTCATTTAAATAATAATTATACCTTAATGGTTTATTCGAAAAAGTTGGACTTAACAATTATTATTGATTGGATAAATTATTATATGGATGGTATAAATAAGTAAACTAACAACGTATTGAAATTGAATAAATAATTGATTTTTGATTTATTTTAATTTAAATGCGACTCTGAGCAAACGGATTTTGACTGATTTATCTCCAACACAATATTAAAAATTATATTATGTGAAGCTTATTTTTATTTACATTCTAACACAATCCTACACTATTTTGGTTTGTTGCTCAACGGTCATTTTTTACTCACCACAAATAATTTGACCGACACTTACGGTTTGCTGAAGATTTCGAACCACTGTAAACATCCCAACCCATAGTGAGATTGAAACCCACAAACAGTTGAACTGGAGGCAAAAGAGCTAATGATTAAGCTACCAGCGCAGCATCAACTGTATACTAATATTCCTTCAACATTCAAATGCTTTGCAAATACATTGAAATGTAGAAAATTATATTCAGACTCATTCGATTCATGACTTCAGAAAAGCAATTTATCTCACATCTCATTATTAATATCAATAATTTATAATAGTTTTCATATGGCTACATCAAAATGTATGTAAAAAATAATAATCTCATCCTATATTGTCAGCAAAGGAAAATTAAATGCTACTAAAAGGCCGTTAAAATAGCCATGTCTTTCTTTTCTGTAGAACGTTTCGTTTCATTAATAATACATAACGACACATATCTTATATGTCTATTCACATATTGAAAAAATTATACTTTTTATAAATATTTAGATTACATATATTTTAATTATATAACATTAGTAGTTTTAAATGCGTTAGAGTCATTAATTTTTTCTATATGTCGTTAATTAAACCCGCGCGTTCCTTCTAATTTCACATCTAAGAGTAATAAAGTTTATTTCATTTTATTTCATTTTCACATTAAAGTTTATTATTAAATGATACATGTATATAAATATAAAAACACATTCTTATTAAAAATAATGAGATTATGATTTATTTTATGTTTATAATTTAGAATTATTTATGTTGTTAGCTCTATGGTATTTTTACATCAATATCATTAGACTCAGTATGAATTAAATTGTAAAAAATATCAAAAAAAAGATAAAATATCTACGAGTGTTAACATTCAAGCTTGCGTTCGTGATTGTAATGCCTATAATAAAATTGTAACTTATTGCCTTTGGTAATATAAACTGCATAACTCTTTTCATTAATGACTTATTCTAAGTACAAATCATGGAAAAGATATAGACATTCTTCATCCATTCCATATCTTGTACTAATGGGCCTACCCTCTTCATTGAAAGCCTTGGACTAATTGAAAGCCCCCTTGGTGACCAATTCTGGAAGCCAATATATAATAATAACCAATAAAAACTCGAATGCAGCTTGATCAGCGCGTATCGATATAATATTAATAGAACAAAAGAAAACAATCAAAAAAATTACAAGGTAATAGGCAACCGGAAATATTAAGAAACCAGTCCGACCACTAGTTGTAAATTCTCGGCCTTCGATTTCTGTCTGTAACCCTGAAGGTCCGATAACTAGCTGATTCTTTTAAGATGTGTTCAGCTTTCGCTTCTTTGCTTTAAAAACAACAGTTAATTCCTCAGTCAAAGGTCCTTGGCGCGCACCCGCGAAAGTACGGGAGTTTCTCAACTGCCAAACACGTAAGTTAATTAAGAAAAGCAAACGCTCCGGTGATCAACATTTAATTGCATTCTATCATCGTGTTTTTTTTTTTTTTAACGATGGTGTTCAGCTCGTCAAGATTAATCTGAATTCATGATCACAGTTGTAAGCGTTCAGTTAATTGTTCACTATAAAAATATAGTACACAAATAAAGTAAAAAACTATATTAATACAAATGTTTGCACTATAAATCTTACTTTACAGCAAATAAACTCTTTTTTGTGATATTTTGTGTTAGTAATGTTAGTGCTAAACTAACATAAATGTCACTAGTAGTTACATTTAACTTTTTTTAAAAAAAATTACGCACTTAACTTAATACTGACACATAAAACCATTAGATAATGACAAATTAAACAAATAAGAATAATTTCTTACAAGTGATCTTATTTTACCCCAAATATTATATTATAAAATCAAACAATATTAAATATTACAGTTAGTGGTATTAGTACTAAATTAACATCAATATTACTAACTGTTAACTTAAATATGCTTAGAATAATATGTTTAAATGCTAAAGATATTCTAATGAATTAAACAATATTAAATATAACAGTTAATGATAATTGCCTTAAATTAAATTCACATCATTGTTTTATTCAATGATATTTAATGACAATATTTTTAATCATTAAATATATAGTTCATTTATGTAAAATGAGAGATATTCAAAATAATTTAATTTAACTTGGATATTAGAATAGCTTTAGCACGAAAAGTTAATATTAAGTAAAACAATTAGTGAAATAACTTTTTATTAGTGGTATTATTGTAGATACATTGTAAAATGAAATTATGCAAGAATATGAAGGTATAAGATAAATTAGTATGTTTTATATGAGTTGAACGCAAAATTTTTAATAAATTTATTTCTCTATTCGTTTAAAATAAAAAAAGACTTGAAGAGGGGGGGGGAATGTAGAAAATTTCATTTTTTATAGTGAACAAGTATGTGCAATGTTTGTCAACATGTTAATAAAATAACACAAATGATTTCGCCAGTTATTGCTTTAAGAGTATCAATACTAAAAATAGTTCTTCATTAGTATAATGTATTTTACAAATATAAATTTATAAATAATTAATTAGTGTTATGCCTTCTAACGGGTATATTAGTTAGCGAGTTTCGGTCAAGAAGGTATGCATGCTGATAAACATTACAGTACTCCCAACAATAATTACCTGATAGCTCAAAGTAATTAAAATGTTTGTAAGATATTCAATAAACATTTTTGATGTAAGCTAATTAATTCTTTAAACACAATTGAACAAGATGTTTTTCCGAATGGAATAAATTAAAATATAAATATGAAATTGAAATAATCGTACAAATCTTGAAATGCATACATTAAATATATAAAAGCAAATATGCAAGAATAATATGAAAAAAAAAATGTAGAAACTGGTTTGCGTTTACTGATCCTGTTACCACTTTAAGAATGTGATCCCGTTTATATTTAAAATCTATAAATTACAATAAAATCTTTTTATCGAGTAAAATTTTTCTCATCATTCAAGTGCCAATATTAAATTAAAGGGAATCCTATTTCAATAACAATAGACATCACTATTATTTATAAAAAAAAATTAAAAACTGGAATAAATCTAAACTAGCCGCAAGTGGTATGATAAATGCTCCGAAAAGAATGCTTATAGATAAAAACAACCTCGGAATAAAATAAACGAACAGTTAAAGTCAAATCTGTTGCTTTAAAACATGATTAATATTTTTGAGTAATGTGTTAAGTTTATTTTTTTTCCTTTGTCTATCACCGATCTTTCACAAATACTCCCCCCCCCAAAAAAAATGGAATTTATTTTGTTATATATATATATATGATTTGCGATTGTAATCAGTCGTTAGACTCTTTTTTCTACTATTCTTAATATCTTAATATATATAATTAATTAATGGTCATATTGAATTCCAATTAAAATTACTAAATCTAGTTTAATACAAGTTTTAAGATAAGTTTTTTTTCTATAAAATGTTTTCCCTAGTACTTTTCACAGACAGTAAACCATACTCAAGTACTCTGAGAAAAGACACCTGGTAAACTTCTGATTTGATTTGGATATCCGCCGTATTGTCAATTTTTCTATGAGAGATAAATTAGATGACTTTATTCACAGCGTTTATTATGAGTAAATTCTAGAAGCTTCCAAGCTATTACCCCCATATATGACTACGCAGAAAATAACATATCCATCTCTCTTTGTTCAATAACTAATAGAATCCAAACTGGGATATTCCAGTGCAAAAAATATGTTATACCCAATTTAAGATCTTGGTTTTTGGTATTATCATTCAATTGCAAAATAATGCAATTTTATACCTTCAAGATGAATTTAATATAGTAAGCATTTACCACATTATTGATATGATATATGATTCAAACATTTTCTTTTTAAATTGAGATTTGAATCTTGATTTCTAATCCGGCCTTCCTTAATTTGTGTTATCTTCTAAAAACCAGTAAATTTTTAAATAAAATTAAAAAAGTAGTTTTGTAGTGCTAAGGTTTCTGTCTCTGTTAACGAGGACAATAATTCCATGACAGTAATTAATGTCATAAATTTGTAAACATTTAACAATATTTTTTAACTAAAACTATATTGCTTATTGAAAAAATATACACAACTTGATTATTGAATTTTTTCTTGAATCATTTTAATAAACGTAATGCTTATTTAAAAATTATTGCAATATTATTTTAATCATTTTTATTTCACTTTGCAGATTTTAAAATTAAACTTGTTGTTTTATTTTTATACTTATGATATATCCTATCTTTAAACACAAACATAAAAAAACTTTCAAATCTTAAATAATTGATATTATTCATCTCATTTTCAGTTCAAAATAAAATTAAAATCCAGGAATTGAACGTATTATTTAAAAACAGTTCAAAACTAGTGGAGTGGAGTAATTTATTATTTTAATAAAATCGTTAAAATAACAAAATAATGAAAAATATTCTTCAGTTAATATCACATTACATTAGGATAGATTTGACGTTTAGTTAATTGTTTATTAAGTTAAACAGCCATGGAATAAATGAATATTATATGTATATGTTTAGTATTTAAAAAATTCCATTAATTCATTTCTTCAACAATTATAAGCAAGTAGTTATGAAGTTAATTTTATAATGTTCAAATTTAGTGCACAAAACTTTTCTGGAAACTAATTATATAAGAGAATTAATTTATAGAAAAAAGATGAATTTACTTATTATTTAAGTAAATGGACACACACATATAATAAACGGAAATATCAAATAATTAAACGCTTCCTTGAAATAAATATTTTAAAATGAATTGAAATTAAAAAAGATAATGCTTACTTGACCTTCAGTTTAAAATATTTTAGTGTTTATTTTATCTTAATTAATACGATGTGAATAATAAAATATATTTCAGAAATTTATTAAATTTTTCTGCCTTCATGAACTTTGATTTAAATAGTGCAAAGCCAATTGTAATTTTTTTAATTTAAAGTTTGAAATAATTTAACTAATGAATACTTAAATAGATGCTTGGTATCAAAATATAAGTTTAAACTATTTAATAATGATAAAAATGATTTTTTTTACTAATTATAATGATGGTGAAAAATTCAAATTCTTAAGTATATGTATAACTCTATATTATCATTTTAATTCGTAATTAAAGTAATGGTTTGTGTGACAATTTGCGTTAAATAATAGAAAAAGATTGTAAAAATGATTATATAATTTAAATTTATGAATATGCCTTAAAAAATTTATTATCATTTATCTTATATTATCATGCAATTCATTTCATTTATTGTTTTCTTTTCTCGCTTTTCAAATATTTTAAGAAAATATATTAAATGATTTGTTCATTTATTTATTATTACAAAATAAAAATATCATAGAAATGATCTCAAAACATGATAAAAAGCAATTTACTAAGTAGAAATAATAAATAAACAAAATACGCATAGCTTAAGCAAAGCAATTTACTACTTGTCATATTTATTATTTGAACGTTTTAAATGGAGATTACATATTTAAATTTTAACTCCTCCAGAACATAAGAACTGTTCAAGTCACCATAAACAATTTTAATAGCCTTGCAAAATACAATTTTGAGTTCTTAACCAGAATAATTTCATAAATGATACATTTCATGAACTAAATTTATTAATTTTAATAGTTTCAAACACCAATAAATAAACTCTTGTTTTAAAAAATGCCAATCATTTTTCTTTGAAGAGGAGTTAAATTGCTATATTAACCTCATCATTTTTCTCAAAAATAATTTAGATGTTTAGAATAACAAAAATGTAAATAAATTCGATAAAATATAAAATCATTCACAGTTAATATTTTCTTTGAATTATTATTAATGTTTATAAGTAGTATTATTCAAATACTCACAGTTAATTTCATCTTTCTATTATTATTTATTTTACAAACGATTTCCTTAAAAAATTCAATAAATTGAAGTTATTTCCTTATTAAATTCAAAATCTATAATGGAAATTTTAAACATGTGAATGTAAAAACGTTTACCTTTATGAAAGTATTTTATTTATATTTTTCTGCCAAAATTATTAAATTTTAATTCTTTGCATATTTAAAATATAATTTAATTTGAAAAGCGGCTCTTTAAAAATTCTTAAATAAATATTTTGTAAATAATAATAAATTTTTTGAGCAATAAAGCATTTTTATGGGCTTTATATAATATTAATTAAAAAATACCAAAATCTACAAAAATTCTATGAGTTTTAAGATATTTTAATACATTTTCTTTTGTTATTATAATACTTAAATTTTACAGTTTATAACAATAATTTGCAAGCTTCTATTATATCGTAAGTTTAAATATTAAGACAAATAAACACTTAGGATGTTGTTAAAATATGAATGATAATTACCGTAATTGTAGTTATAATCTTAATTGTTATTGTTATAAGTAAATTAACTAAGCTGTTTGTAATAATTTCTTACTTTTGAGTATACTTTAAATTTGAAAACATAATTAAAGAAATTTTGTAGGAATAGAAATAAAGCCATTTGAATTTTACATTACAAAACCTAAATGGTCATTTAAATCACCTATTAAAAATAATCATCTGGAAAAAAATCGTTAAAATGTCAAATTACTGATCACGAAGTAACTGTGAAAAACTGTACAATTAATTGGTGTAAGTAATTTTTAAAAATTATGTAGAGTGAACTCTTTAAAGCTCCAAACACAGTTACATTTGAATAGTAAATCTAATATATTATTTGTTAAATGTTCGCAATTAAGTAATTAAATGTACAGATATTTTCTCATTTTAACGGTACATTTAATTTAACCATTTGCCTAAAATCTTAGGTATTAATAAATTAAGCTCATTTGTATTTTTAGCAACTGCATAATATTTTCTGCATACGATGCATTTAATATGAAATAGAGAGTAAAAGACTTTGAAGTACGATGAAGATCCCATTTATGTGAAAAATAGTTTCAAATATTCCTTAAAAAAGATTTCTTTTAAGTTATTTTCAAATTAAATTCCTTACTACTCATCTGCAGGCATAATACACTCTTATTTTTATAATGTATCGTAATATTTCATTATATACACATTCATATGTAATTTTACCTTATAAAAGCAATGAACAGTTCTAAAATTATCTCAATGAATTTACCATTAGATCTTAAAATTCTTTTCTCAAATTCACAAGAGAAAAACTTCCAAAATATCAATTTTTCGAATGAGTTCTTCCTATATATCAGTCATTCACTTTCCTTAAAAAAAAAAAAAAAAGAAAAGAAAAAAGTAATGGTTATTTCTCTGTGAAAGTGTTTCTTTCCTTTATTTCCACTTTCTTCTAGCCACATGAT
Source organism: Latrodectus elegans (assembly GCA_030067965.1). Taxonomy (NCBI): domain Eukaryota; kingdom Metazoa; phylum Arthropoda; class Arachnida; order Araneae; family Theridiidae; genus Latrodectus; species Latrodectus elegans. The sequence goes on from CM057820.1 coordinate 67,631,458, forward strand.
CTGCAAATACGTACAGACGAGGGCTAAAGAACAGTGAAACCAGCAGAAAAGCAGAGCAAAACATAATAATAATAATGGCAAGAGTCAGGCAAACAGATGGCTGGAATCATTGGATGATGCTGATGACCAACTCAGATCTGCGTTTCGAATAACCGGACATAAGCCTACCCAATGCTCATAAGTGGAACACATTTTCGGCGCACTTCCATTGTGTTATTGTTCCATGAAGAGGTGGAAGTTGTCGATATTGATTGTCGACCCGAGATTTAACGGACAGTCTTCTTGACCGGTTCTGCCAAATGCAGGAAAGTCATTGATATGCAGATGGCGTGTGCACTGGAGCAGGCAGTTTGAAAGGAAAAACGAGGAATCGCTGTGAACATAGTGATCCGGTTTCCTTTCCTCTCCGGCCGTAGGGGTAGAGGGAACGGTGGCACGGATGACTCTCAAGTAAAGAGCCTCCACACACTCTCTTAAAAGAAGAGTGTCATTCTTTAAAACGGGCGACAAGGTACCTAATTGAAGAAAAGATATATCGGCAGTCTAAGTAAGACAAATAGCAATTTTCCCCGTTCGTATTTACTTCCAACCATGTTTATGTACTAAAAGTTTTCTTCTCTTTTAATTGGTGGCTCCAAATAGATAGAAGTAATGATGAATATAATTGAAGAGTTACCACGTATTTTAAAATATCCTCTCACGAGTATTCTGGGTGGAAAAAAAAAACGTGTTGTGATTGTTTTTTCTGATAAGATATCCTTGAATAATTGCGTTAAAAATAACATTTCTTCCACGCCACTTATTTTCCTGGGTTTGTGGAACATAATATAATATAATAAACAGAGCAGTTATTTTCTATAAATATAAACGATGATTTTAAAATATTTTTATCTTTTATATTTCATTTGATTAAATCTAATAAAATGATGAGTAACCTGATAGCAAAATACAATTCTTGCTAATCAATTGCAATTAATATAATTTATATTTATTTTAATATGAGCCAAAAATACATGCTCAATTTTACAATTAATTAAAGAAATAATAGCTCTTTTTTTATAAAAAACACCTTATGAAAATTTATTCTTATGTAATACTTCATAAACTTCATAAAAAAATGCTTAAGAAACAACACAAAGAGATGCGTCATCCAAATATTTTGAAGAATCTGATCAAGCAACTAATTGGAGTTTGTTATAGTAATTATACACTATAAAATATTTATTATATAGTTAATAATACTAAACTAAATTGTACATTTAATTGAGATTTTTGTCAAGCTTTTTGAATAAATGATGTATTTGATGTCTAATTGAAAACAACTAAATACATTCTTAATAAGAAATTACTATTGAAAATAAAATATGTGTGTTTCTACATAACTGAAAATTCACTTTGATTTATACTCCAGATTTGTAATTGTAAAATTAAAAAAAATTACGTGTACTATTTGGTTAACATAACATTTAATTCCTTCTACTTATTTTCTCCTATCTCTTAATTATTATTTAAAATTCTTTTGATATACCTAATTTTATTGTTCTTTCAGAGGAATTATTAATTAATTATATTTAGCAAAAAATTAGATCTCTGTCTATATGATCAATAGCATACAGAAAAAGTACATGCGTAATTTCTTTTAATAACTTACGTAAGCATATTTTTATAACGCTCTCATAAGATTTATAGGTTTTTGATTGTATCGAATAATTTACGAATTAAATAGAATTTATTCTCCGATTAATCCACCACACGGAATCAGAAAATACTGTAAGTAATTAAGTAATAACTCACTAAAGTCTAAATTAGGCATGAACAAAATACAGTTAAACTATTAGGATTTAGAAACAAAAGTATTTTTGTTTCCATGCCTTATGAACATCCAGACACTTTATGAATGGAAGTAAAAATTTGTCATCATAAATATTTTCCACCATGAATTCCTACACCATTTCGAAATCACAGCTTTGGAAGCTTTAGACTCATCACACAATACTACATTTTTTTAAGTAAGAAATAGTTGTTTACGAGAAAAACTAATGATTTATAACGAAAGTAATCAAACCACTAAATTCAAATTTTCATTTAAGCGATTTCCAGCGTTGAATACTTAATTGAGAACAGTTAAATATATTCTTAATAATACGAAATTACCATTCAGAATGAAATGTGTGCATGTGAATCTAACATAATACAAATATACCATAACTCCTCACTTTTAGCAAAAATAGAGAAAATGGAAAAACGTTTAATGTCTATTAAAATCTAATAGTCAGTTTAAATTAATTCTATAATAGTTATTAAAATTATAAACGTACTCTATCAAAAATCAAAATTAATTATATAGATTTTCCGAAATAACAAATTTTCATAATGAATTTTATTTATGATTATTTCTTTTAAATAAGTCAATAGAGAATTTTCACTTCACACATAAATAAAGGAAGATTTCTTTTTATTTTACTTCAAGAATGTTGTGAAGACTCGTGTATCACATCTGATAAAGAGAGACAATGAAGAGAATTAATGGTCATTCTTTTATCGACTGTTGTATCTTGTGACAGAAGAATGCAAAGCAAATGAAGATATACATGTTCTAGGCCAATAGAGATAAACCCCAACAACAATTTAAGGCCACGTTATCAAGTTATAAATGAAGAAGACTAATTTCTTACGTATAGTTAGTTTATTTATTTTCTTTCAATATTTATTATCTTTCTGGGTCTTTATATATTGTACTCAAAAATAATTACGGAAAAGATCATATCAATATAAGTAAATATTCTGGAGACAGTAAATTTTTGTGCCAAGTTATATCGCCAAACTATTTGCTGAGCTAATTGCTTAACTTGCTCTGAAAAGGGTATACTGAATTTATTTCATGACGTCACACATTATCTTGATAGAAAACAAATTATGCGATAATGACACTTTTGCATATTTGCCTTTTTTTTGCCATTTCCGAAGACACTGATTTCAATGCATATAACATTGTTTATTTTATTTTACTGAAGTAATAAAGTTAAAACTTTCAGTTATTTTGCCAAAATTATTAAGGGCTCTTTCTTATTATTCAATATTTTTAATAATATTCATTAAAAAAATTATATGCTGCTCTAAAAATCATATATCGAGAAAATTTTGAATATGTCTCTGTACTGCGCAAAATTAAAGATGTTTAAAATATTGTAAGTCACTGTCCACAATGTGTTGTTTTAGAAATGTATAATAGAAGTTCATTATTTAATAGGACTTCCTAGAAAGTTTCAAAATAATCAACTATATTCTGTATTCGAACTATAATAAGCATTAATTTAAAATGAGTAAATTTTTATAAGTATCTTAAATACATTTAGATTGCTGAGACAGAAAATAAAATGATAAAATCTTATTACTTTATTATTTATACCTTATTTTTCATTTTATATATAAAGTTGTTTGAGATATTAAATAAACTATAAAAATTCCACTTTTAATTTTAATAAAATACAGCTCTTCTTAAGTTACATCATTAAAATTATGAATAGTGTAGTTTGATTGATGAATATATATTTTAAAATTAACACAATCAAAATTTATAATTTTAAATTTCAAAATTTATTAATTTATTTTTACTTATTTTAAATTTGTTCCAATTCTGCCGATAAAACCCTTTATAAGTTTACATTTTTTCTAAGAATTTATTTTTTGTTTGTTAAAAAATTTACTTCGAGCTCAATAATTTACCAACATGAATAATTTACCAGAAAAAATTCCGATTCAACAAGGAATTTTTATTTCTTTGGACAAAAAAATTTAATTCATGATTCTTAATACGCATATTAATAAAATAAAAAAATATTATTGTTTTACATAAGTGTGATCATTCCATAAAAATTATGCTGAACAGAATAAATACATTTTAATTAACGAATTTTACAAATGATTAATTAAGATATTGCTTTTTTAAAAGTATTTCCATGTTTTCATACGTTAAACTAATAAAAGTAAATTGGAAAAATAATTAATTTTTCAATAATTCATTTCCATATAATTAAAACATATACTATTTTGAATATTAGATTTTTTCCAATTTTTTACTTATTATTTAACGAACTGTGAATATTTTGATATTTAGTGGAATAACAACCGCTAATTGAATGTGACATAGTTCGACTTAACTCACTTAACAAGATTGTCTTAAACAACAGAATAACATAATTTTTTTAAGTAAATAATTAATATTAAATAAATCATTTTAATTTGTTTTATGGATAACAACTAGTAACTCGTACCTGATTTACTAGTAATTATCAGTAAATTTAAAATAAAATAATTTATTTATCTAAATATATATATATATATTTCTGTGTATCAATTTCGTAAGCTATAAAAAAACGCGTTTAAGTTTAAATTTCTTTCCCAAAACACACTACAAGTTAAACTAATTTATTCTTTTCATTTGAAACGAAGTTTATGATCGGTGCTTGTAACTTTTTTCTTAGCAGTTGGGAAGGAAACGAGGACCGCACACACCGTAAAATCGTGAAAAGCATGACGGGAAAAAGAAATTTTGTAGAAATGAGAATAGAAAAAAAAATGATGGACTTAAAAAAACAAGATTCTCGCCAATTTCACGCTTTGGCGGTTTACTTAGCTCAGTTAGAATCTACCACAGACAGGGCTTGGCCAATTTTCATTTCTATTGATCAAAAGAATATTTACTTCTTTTAATATGTAAAGGGCTTTTATTTTACAAACCCAGATGTATACGAAACAATCAATAAAATTATTGACCGCAGCGATAATTACTTAACTGTTATATAAAATCTACGCAACGTAATAAGATGGAAATATTAAAATTCCATATGCCATTTAAATGTGTATGTTGAAGTATTTAGATTTATTGATGAATGCAAATGTACAAGAGTTGTTTAGTTTTTATTCGACCCAAACGCCCTCCGACATTAATTTTTTATTGGAATTATTTAATTGTGGAGTACATGTTATGCTAAGTAGGAATCAATTACCGAGTATTAAATAAGGATATCACGTATTTTTAAAAGAAGAGAGGTTAGAGTCAAAGGTCTTGCCGACATATCCATCAAGACGGGAATTAGTCACCTGACCATGTTTAGTGTAGACTAAAAAATTTCAGCAGCTTACGCTATGTTGAAGTGTTTAATTATGCTATGCCGCCTATTAAAGATTGTGTTTAACGACGACTTTAATAAAAAATAATTATGTTAGTAATTACATGCTGAGTTATATTGTTTTATTATTTTTATTTGAGAGCAATTCGCGTAACTCACTGAATAAAAGGAGTGTGTTATATGTATTAAAAACAACAGTTTATCTTCTGTTAAGATTATTAAATCTAATTAATACAAAGGAAAATGTAAGTTTATATTTGAAATAATTCTTATTAATGAGCATTTTGTAATTACCATTTTTTTCTTGTAAATTATTTTAAATAGTTAAGAAATTAATAATCTTAAGACCAGTTTTTATTTCAATATATATATATATATATATATATATATATATATATATATATATATAAACACAAACAGCAATTAAAATGTCAATAAATATGAACAAATTCTAGTAATTATGTAATTTCAAAACCATTATATAATTATGCAATTTTTTAATAATCTCTGTTTTCATAATATGTATTTTCAAGGCAAATTAACTTTATGTAATACACACAGGAATTGCATGCTTGATGAAATTTTAATTTTCTTGTATAACCTTTTACGTATCCTTATACATATTTGGTGCCAAATTGTTCTTATTCCCAAAATTGTTTGATGAAACTTCAAAGACTTTCTTTATTTATTATATGCTTTCTTATTATTTTTAATTATAAATGTAATCTTGATTTATTTTCATTACATATAAGTTAAAATTCAAGCTTATTAAATTATATAAGGAAATGTTAAAGACAAGGTAGATTTTTTTTTAATCATCATCAATTGCTACACATACATTTCATCATAGAGTTACTTCTAAGTATATCTAGTCATAATTAATTCAATAGTTCATCGTTTCATAAATTTCATTAAGATACAACATAAAAATAGAAATTTAAGCTAATTAACAATTATTAATGTTTGTTCAAAATGGCATGATTAAAATATGTATTCATATACAAATAATTGAAATCAATTAAAATAATCTGAAATATAATTATTGAATATTAAAATTCTTATTATTTTTTAATAAGAATAAGTGAAATTAAATTTAAAAAAGGATATTAGAAGAAAAATTAATATTACTTCTATGTTACTTCTATATTACTTATGTCCCGAAATTTCAAAAAAAAAAAAAAATTATAATTTGCAATAAAGGCAAACTCTAGGTGAATTATAGGCACTGAGAGTTTAAAAATATGCTTTATAAACGAATTATTCAGGTAAAACATCAATCTGAGTTTGTATGACTAGAAAAGAAAATCACCTCTCATAATGTGTGTGTGTGTGTGTATATATATATATATATGTATATATATATATACATATATATATATAGATAGATAGACTTAATTTATATTTTATATTACTTACTTAACATTTTTTTAATTTTTTTAAGATTTAAAAAAATTTTGACATTCTTACCGATTTAATCCATAATTTTCAAAAGACATTCCCGAAAGAACGTATTAATGAAGCAATGTGCAATTAAGTCTGATAAATTTACTCAGGATAAAAATTCACGGCATTTTATTAACTTTTTCTAAAAACTATTTACATAACTTTGCTTTGAAAATGAAATTTCAAAGAATATTTAATTTTCAATTAATGATTTACACTATAACTTAGCAATTTCTCTTATTGTGTTCAAAGTAACACAAAAGATAAATATTTAAGGAAAACAATAATATCAGTATATATTTATTTAGTAAGTATACTGATAGTAAAATAGTATTAAAGAAACTCATAATCGTTTGTTAAAATGTTTATAAACTTTATCATTTGATTAAATGAATAAAATTATTTTCTCAAAACGTTTTCTCTTAGAGTTTATTTTTCTTAACAAATTAAATAAATACAGATTAAAGTATAGTATTGATTAAAAATATGTTGCATAAATATACTCAATAAATTTACTAAAACTATAAGTTTCATGAAGACTGATAATATATATTAAGCTAAGCATTCAAAAATATCTATAACTTTTTCTTTCAATTTCTAATGTTTTATTGAAATTATAAATTTTTCTCTAATATATTTTGCAATTTTTTAATACTCCTTTTTTTTCTCATATAGTTTTTTTTTTTTTTTTTTTTTTAACAAAAATTTGCATACTTATATTTGGAGTTGCTAAATATATTGTTTCTAGAGCTCGTAATATATTTTGTTTCCGTGTTTATAATAAGTAAAGAGTTAGCTTTGCCTATTATATGAAATTAAAAAAAGTATAAATTTCCATATCTATTATTTGAAATAAGGAATACTTATTTTATATTTAATTTACACTGACTTTCAAAAGCAAAATTCTCTTTTCTAATCATTTCGCCTTTAAATTATATTTAGTAAATAAACTGAATAACATATATTAACATTCTATGAAATAATATAATATCTGTCCAACGATTATACTAATTATCTTTTTTTATACGCCATGTTTCCTTTTTATCTAATCAGTTGTCAAATTCTCGTTTTGTACACGAACAATGTAAGGTATTATTAAGAGTCTGAGCACGGAAATTATTTGACATCACCATCGCAAGAAAGAAAGCGATGAAAAGCCTGAGTAGTTGCCATAAATTTCAATTGGGGCAACGCTCAATTGCAGACGGACGCCAACATTTTCCCTGCACGCGCCCGTTCACCTCATGCCACGCTCCACTGCCTTGTTGGCTAACAATGCAAAGCGGGGCAAAAGGTATGGCACTCCACAATGCTCGTTTAGAAGAGCCTCCTTTATGGGTAAAGAGTGTAAACAGTGCGCTTTTAATATGTTTACGAGAGGTCTTATATACAAGGGTTTTAACAATGGCTCTTTTTTTTCCCCTTTTAGAAGGCAGGTTCACCTTTATTTTTTTTCTCTCTCCCCTAAGCATATATGCTTTTTTTTCCAGCGGAGGTGGGGGCGAAAGGGGGTCGTGTACAAAGTTACGCAATCGGCACCGAGGTCAGGATTCAAAATGTTTGAAAATTCGAGGGTCACAGTAGAGGTCTTCTATGGAATTTGAACAAGGTCATAACCTTAGATCCCGTTCAAAGCAGCTTCTTCAATGAGAAGACTTTCTTTCTTTAACTCGAAACACAATGATTCCATTCAGTTATTTTTGCTAAAAGTTTGAAACTGTGTTTTGTTAACATTTACCTTGATACCATGGAGCATGTTCTTGCACATAGCACTTTAAATTACCCTAATTGTTTGTAAGTAAATGATACAGCTTTCTTTTTTCTTTTAAGAAATTATTTATACTTTCAAACTGCGTAATGGATAACCTTATTCGTGAAATTTACTGCAAGAATTTCTAGCATTCATTGCATATATTTGAAGGATTTTTCTTAAATTGTGTCCGTACTCATTTAGTGTAAAAGAGAAAACCCTGAAAAGTTTCAAGCACTCATCTAAAGAGATATTCAAGCAGAAGGCAAAAACGCAACACGCATTTTAATTGTTCATGAAAGGATGGATCGAACTCGGAATAAACCAACCTGAATAGCACAGTCTTAACATTTAGTAATATTAATTGCTGGTACGTATGGCAATGCAAAATAAAATTAATAATCTGAAGAGAGAAGTGGCTATTATTTTGAAAATATCGTTAGACTCTGATTCTTTGTTCGTATTCCTATTTTGAATAGTAGGATAATTTCAATTTAAGATCTTAAAATGAGATAAATTAACGCATTCTCATTTTTATTTCATTCATTTACAAGTATTTAGCATTGTGAAGTGATTTTACCTTCTATTTGTATTTTCTTAAACTCTCTGATTTTTTTATATTATACATCTATCGATTTTAAAAGAGATCATTTTTATCTCCTCATATTGTGTGCTCAAGGTTTTCTATCCTTTATTTTCTCCATTACAAGGGAATATAATGAATCCCATGATAAAATGCATTCTTATACATTATTTCTGAATTCATTCATAATTAATACATTAATTAGGAATACATTTTCTGATTATATCAATGAATGATTTAAAAAAACTATAACTTAAATTTCTTTAATTTTAGTGTTTCTTCAAACGGCATAAAATAATAGGCAAACGTACCATTAGTAGTTATTTTTAAATAATATAATAATAATAATGATACTATTAAGGTGTATAATAACAATGATGATACTACAAAAGTTGGATACTTGTATATTGATTTCCCAATGTTATATATATATATATATATATATATATATATATATATATATATATATATATATATACATATATATAGATAGATAGATAGATAGATAGATAGATAGATAGATAGATAGATAGATAGATAGATATAATGTATCACATTTTTGTACTTCAAAAACACTTGAATCTTTTTATTTATTTATTTTTTTTATTTTGAGTTTGAGTTTTCATCAAAATTATTTTTATCATTTTAGAAACAGACAAAATAAAACATTTAATAAAATATAATTTAAATAATCTGTTAAAGTAATTATTGTTTAATTTTTAAAAGGAATTTTAATAAAAATATCTTCGAAAATTGGGTAGTTATTATAAAATTACAGTGAAGAAAATGTTTTTCTTAAAAAATAGTTTACCGTATTTATTTTAGCCATCAGATTTATTTTATTCATTAAAAAAAATTAATATTTTCTGAATTTTTAGATTTTTATTAACTTATGAAAATACTAACAAATACTAATAAATAAATTTTGGTTAAATGAAATATATCCTTTCCAGAATCGAAGTAGGGAATATAAAGAATTGATTCTATTTGATTTATGAAACGATTTTATTGTTTACTAGTTAAATGAGTTTTAATTTAGCATACATAATTGTGTATACAATAAGGTTTCATACAATTATTTCAATTAAAATACTTCTGAAAAAAATATTAATAGTCTAAAACTTTCATTTTTTATATAAAAAATCATTTTCAATTTTATACTTTTATTTATTAGATACTTCGTATTTATACATTTAGTATATTTATATTCTAAAACATGTTTCAACGATTATTTTTCACAAAACAGTGATAAGTTCGTCAAAATTGTATAAATAATTAATAAAGTAAAGATTAACTAATAACAATAACAAGTTATGATTTTGAAATGATATCATTAACTTTTTAAAAATTTAGATATTATTAATGAGCTATAGAGATATTTGTGAAATTCGAACATTTATTGCAGCATAAATATAATTATAAAGATTATTAAAAATATGTTAAATACATTTATTACCTAATATATAAAATAAACAAAAATTTTAAATTTTTAAATAAATTAATAAAATTTTTTTAGAAGTTGGATTTTCTTATTCTCCTTACCTCAACGTATTTTTGTGGTGAAGCTCAGAGAAAAAGAGATTAAAAAATTACAAAAAAGAATATTTTTGCTATCATTTTCATTATTTATTTATCATTTTCTTATTATTTGAATCGTTTTAATTTATATTTAAATTATGCATTCTTATTTTCCCTTTAATTTAAAATATAATAGTGGCTTATATCATATGTCGTAAAAATAATAAGCTGAATAATTTTAAATAAGCATTCATCTAAGTTAACAAATATAAAATGGTATTTGGTACTATTGTTGCAAAATGTTACTAGTAACTTACCCAAAAGATTTGCTTTCTCGTAAGACTCAGTTTAACAGATGAAACTGATTCAAGAGACATTTAGCCTGAGGCATCTTTAAAGAGTACTAAACATAAAAGAATTGAGATACTGGCTGAAGATTTTTGTTTTCGGTTATCTGGCTACATGGTGTAGATGTTTCGGAAAACCTCGGAAGCTCATACACTGTGATTTTTCTTGAGTCCCCTGGAAGACAAAAAATCTATAAACTTATCAGAACACATGGCATTAGAAAATATAAAAGATGAGTTGGAACTTGACTGCCACATGGTAGTAATCCTTTGATACGAAATAGGGCTTTCTGATGTATCTTCGAAGATGGTAGTTGAAAAGATTATCACAAAAGCAAGTTGCTTTAGAAGATAGTTTATAAATAACAGAATGGAAATCCTATATGCCATTGAGTGTCGTAAATTTATAAATTTAAAATTGCCATCGAAAATTAATATTTTATTGAAAAATAAGGTTATAAATAATCAATAATATATAAGTGGTAAATCTATAGAAAATCAATTTTCTTTTGATTCATCTCAACCAATAATTATTGACATATATTGAAAGCTGTGAAATCTTAAGATTCTGTCTGGCAGACATGCAGTGCATTTTGTTTTATCCTAAGCTATTTGTATTTTATTTATGAATATTATTTTATTCAATTTATCTTAATTATGAATATTTTTAAATTGGATATTCTGCAATCCCGTGTCAAATGAAAATTGATTATTTGTGGTACTCCCGTACTATGGTGAATAAACTTTTATCAGCGAGTTGTCAAATAAAATAGTATTTTCGGATATGTTTGATTTATCATGCAAGGAATGGGATACACGTGATATTTTCACTGAATATCCTAATAAAATGTAATTAAAATTTAAGAATTTTGATGGTTTATATGAAAAATTTTATTGTTTGGTAAATACATTGAATTTATTTTAAGTTTGAAATAATATCTTGAGAATCATATTACAACAATAATTGTGATTAGCGTACTTTGTATAAAAATAATATCTTGAAATACATTAATTTAATTAGAATTATTTAACTGAAATATTATGGAAACAGATGTCATTTTGTTATGGAATGGAAACAAGAATCATCAACCAAAATTCTTATAAATAAATAGATTGAATCGCAAATATAGTCATCGAAAAAAAAATACTAAGTGAAAAAGAAATCCGATTAAAGATAATTTAACTAGTCATTCCAATTGATAAAAAAATGTTAATTTAAGCTTTTCATTTGAAATTTGAATTGAAAAAACAGTCATCAGAAGAACCATAATTTAGATAAAAAGCTACCATAATTTAGATAAAAAGCTATTAAAAAAACAATTTTAGCAGTTTAAACAAAGTTATCATACGTAGTTCAACAAAGGAAGGAACAGCGATTTAAATAAATGTATCAAATAAGGATATAGATCATCAAAGTAGAAACCAAATCCCTGTTGAACAACAGAAGGTGGATATTGTATTTCTGGTGTCTGCAAGTTTGTGAGAATGAATGCTTATGATTTTTCCACGTTCCCGACCTTGCGATGTGGGAATAGTACCCACTGCTTATGAATAGTCCTCCAAGAAGCCAATTTACACTGCGGACATTAAAATGACTTATAATAGTCTTAACCTCTATTTGTTCATTGATTGCACTGACTCAAAGTAACATCGAAAATTTCTTACTGGGGCATAGTAGCAAGATTTGCGCCCTTTGAATAAAATATCATTGGTTTATTTGCATCCACGATTGAACAACAGGGGATGGTTGTGTCTGTGATGTTTTTATACACAATTGTTAAGATGGATGTTTGAGCTATTTTCGGATTTCCTCCATTGAGACATAGTAAATACGACCTATTATCTATAAAAATTCGTTGCGAAAATCAAAGGCAAATGTTCGAGCGACACACAAGAAATTTCATGTTAGTCTATTCTCTATTCAATATGTCATTGTAGCACCGAAAAATTTCATATTTTATGCCAGATGAATGAGCACAGAAATCCCAAATAAAATAGAAAACCAAATCTAAATGAAATATATTAAAAGGTTTAAGCAAGTAGATGGAAGTAAAATTATATATGGGTAGATTAGAAGAATACGGAATAGCACAAGAACATGAAAATAAATTGATATTTCGATTATTCAAGTAAAATTGAGAGAAAAAAATATATCAATTAAAAAAATGTCCCGAATAAGTATAAATAAAAATACAACTATCTGAATGCAAGACATGAGATATAAATATCAAAAAATATATTAATTTTTAATTTTTTATAAAAGACATGACACGAAATATAAATTCTAGTTTTGCAGTAAGTAGAAAACAACTGCAGAGTAATTTCTAGGTCGTATTTCCGTTTGTCTTGATTCCAAACCACCACAAAAGAAAAAACACAAATGGATCATTCGGAAAGAGTCATTAAGTTCTTTTTTAATTGCCTCCCAAATAAAGAGTTCCCTATTGGTAAATACCTAAATAAAGTACAAAAATGGATAAAGAAAGAACATGAATTATCTACTCAAGGATTGCAAACAAAGACAGTATTGGCGGGAGTATATAGCAACGTTTCTTTGTTCTTTGTAATAACTCTCAGATTGAAAAGTTTCAATCCTATTCCTTGGCGACGATTGGGGAAAATTGATCTTTTTCGCCTATTTATACATTTTTATTTTAAAACACATAATAGTTAACCTAAATGTTTCAAAATTATGTGAAATATTCAGCTTGTATATCTCACACTAATGAAGAAATATTTAGAAATAAAAAATTAGTTTACCAAAAGAAATGTACAATAAATTTCGATCTGTCATGTGGTGTTTAAATTTTAAGAAATCTCATTTAAACATATCAAGATTTAAAAAACTTCTTATTCTTTGTTTTATTTTAATAAACAGTATATAACTTTAAAACAAGGAAGAAATTATATTTCATTATTTACTTTTGTGATTTTCAAAATGAAGCCACTTTGATAATAAGGGAATATATTTTTGCTTTGTCAGTGTTTTTACTTGTAAATCTTTTAACAATAAATAAATTCTTTTATTCCGTATTCATGTTGAAATGTAAACATGAATACGAGAAAATTTCCAGAAATTTAATTTTATTTCTACATTTCAGTCTATTAATCGCAGAAATATCATGTAAAAATATACAAAATCCTTTTAATTCTCTTATATACTTTTATTACTTCGTTTTGTAAAGGAATTTTATGATTACATCTACATTCATTTATTGGTATTATCTCAGTTAAATTTTATTTTTATAATACATCTATTTTTGTTTTGAAAAAAAAATGTCTAAGGCTCTATATTATTGGAATTATATGAAAACATAATGTAGAGCATATGTTTATATAACATAGAAAATACGTACATAACATAGCATAGAAACATTGAAAATACATAACATAACATAGAAAATACGTATATTCTCACAAATAATCATAATTACAATCTACATTTCTTTGTACAAAAGGCCAATGCAAATAAACTATATATTAATTATCATGGTTAAAAATAGTAATATATTCAGATATTCGTTAATCAAAAGGAGGAATTTATAAAAAATACTGGTTTTCCTTTAATCCAATTTTGAATAATAATACCGAATTTGAGAAAAGATAATGTAGACTATCATGTAAAAATAATTAAATAGAGTTAAAAATATATAATGTATACTAGATCAATCATCTATTTTTCTTAATTTAAGTTAGAGTATGAAATATCTTTTCTCTTTCGATAGATTACAAATTAAGAAATGGAATAGTATCATTCATAATAGCAAAGACTATTTTTTACTACACCGTGTATATAATACAACATTTTAGATTGTTTATATGATTTTTTCCAACATCCTATTTATACATTAGACACATTTAGAAAGTAATTAATAGCATTGGATTCTGTTCACATATAACTAGGAAAGAAATGCAAACACTCTTCTCTAAGATATAGACTCTGATATATGAGATGTTTTACTCTGATATATAGATTTGTAAACAAAAAGAGCACAATATATGTCTATATCTATTGGACTGTAGCTAAGATCGAACCTGAAATACTTCATACCAAACAAATTTGATTACACAACTAATCGACAGTAAGTAATTTCAAACAGTGTTTCACTTCTTCAGGGCATATTTTATTAATGCATTTTCAGCACTTTAAGATCACTATTATAGGTTTTAATGCAATTCTATAAAATTAAAAAAAAGAGAAGTAAATTTTAAATATTTTTAGAGCGAAGCAACTTTTTAAACATAAGATAAGATTCAAAATGCATAAATTTTAATTTACACTTCAGTATAGTATTCGAACAAATAAATTTTTATATCTTAAATGCTGAAAAATGCATATTTCTTTTTTAATGATTTTTTTCTTATCTTTTCCCCCCTTCCTTCATAAAAATTGCACTTATTTCAACCATAATAAAAGAATTCTTAAATACTCTCTTTTTACCATTACGTGCATTCAGAAACCTATCACTGGTTATTTGCAGCAGCTAGGATCGAATTTGAAGCCTTCCATTTTAATACCACAGAATTTTCACTAAACTACAATAAAACCTGTTTTAAACATAATTCTTAAAGGCAATATTTAAGTCAAACATTAGAGTGTTAGAACCCAATAAAGAATGTATTTTTCTTTTTATTAAAGTTAAATGCATAAAATTATAAATATTCAGCTTGTAAAATTAAAAGTTAATCAATTATAAAAATGTGATTTTTAAATTCTTTATTTCTGATATTTTGCTTCAATACATTCAATCGATTCAGTTCTACATATATTTAATACATAATGTAAAAATTACGATATATAAGTTTTCTAAATGTGATTTGAAAACTTATATAATTATTAAAATAGTGACAAATATTATCAAATTAAATATTTTTTTCTAAAAGTCATCACTTACTGAAGAAAAACAAAAAATAAAAATATGTAAGTAAATAAATATATCAACTTATAATATTATAATATAACGATTTACTTTGTATTTAGAAGGGAAAAAATTCCTATGTACGAAAAATAAGACAAATATTTAAGATCTAATCGAAAAATAAGATTTTTAAGGCCATTTATTTGCGATCAAAACACATAATTACAAAGGAAAATTTCACGTTACAACATAACTCGTGACAAATTTAAATTGTTTATAATATTACTAACAATTCCGTACTGCAGTCAAGCATTTTATTAGTAATTTTGTATTTTGTTTCTAATTCTCAAAAGTACCTGTTAATGCTGGAACGTGTTACTTTCGATTCTTAAGACAAAGGGTCATTGGGATATTGTTTGCTTTCGGAACCAACGATGCGCTTCAAGCTGCACGATCTTTATTGTACTGCCAAATTACGCAACGCTGCTATCCCAGTTCCCAACATCCGGTTTTTATTATTTCTTAACGTTTTGTGAAGTGTACAGATGACTGATATGAGATCCTTTCTCGCGAGCCTTGTGTAACTTTGAGAAGTCATGTAATACTAAATCCATTAGAACAGGTATAATAAGCAGTTATTACGGGCTAAATACTTGTTATGAGCGTGACATAAGGCACAATACGAAACACAAGTGAAGTTAATAAGAAATACTTACAAATTAATGATTTCCTGAATGTTTTCTAACAGTTTCTATTGAATTATCGGAGGCGGCTATCAATATATATGTTCTCAATGATTTCCTGAAAGATATAAGTAAAAGGAAATTTTTCCTAAACTATAATAAAAATATAAACATGATTTTCCATTTGTATTATTTTATAACTTATTTATAGAGATTGTAAGACAGTTTATATATAAATATAAAAACCGAAGACATTTGTATAAAATTGTATTTTAAATTAATAATGTACAAATTTAATTAAACTCTCATAGAATATAAGGTAGTATCATTTTAATATGTTAATAGTATTTCATATATAAATAACATCAATTACTTTATATAAGTATAGCATTAAATTATATATAGCAATATTTTTCTACTTTTATTCTTAAAATGTAATTATAATATATCTAAAAGTTTTTTTTAATTTACATAAAAATACTAGAAATCCTTAATGTGAATAATAAGTAATATAAAAAATATTTGTATGTATTCACACACAAGCATGTATATAAAATATTCTACTATTGATCTCCTTATTGAAAATTTATAGATTCTTACGAAAATTATTGGTATACTAAATATATTTTATTAAATCATTTTTGTATTTTTATCACAATAATGAGAGAAAAATTTACGCTTCCAATTTTATAATGTACACTTCCAATTTAAATTTGTATCGTCATATTACTTGAATTTTTCCATTCAAATGTTTCGATAGTTCTACAAGTAATTACATGAAGTGCCTTTCACGAATAATTTTACTATCGTTAAAGCTAACTATACAGTTTAACTTAACAACTCAAATATGCAAATAAAATACATGCTAATCATACATCAGCATGTATTTTATTTGCATAACTGAGTCTGTGATTCCATAGACAATAAAATTCAATATGAAAACAATATCGGGCAAGAAACTTGTAAATGTTAGATTAGGATTATATAAAGCAAGATAATATTCAAATAGATAAGAAATTAATTCAAAATTTAGTAATCAATATTAAATATTCATATTTAAATCGAAGTAAATATTAGTTGAAATAAACATTATTTTTAAATAAAATAAATTTGAAATGAGTTATTTAAAATTTCTATTTATTAAATTCTTATGATATTTAAATCTAATTACATCAAAACTATTTTGGCTTATGATTACTATGTAAAATTCATAATAATGTATCTACTTGGAGTATTAATGTATTTTTGTATATGAGCGTTAGGTTATGAAACAGTTATAAATAACTTTTATAAAGTATATCAACACTTACCCAAGATTTATTATTTACATCTTATAAACAGAGAAAAATAAATTGCATTTTTAAGTTTGCATTTCTCATATAAATTACTAATTCGAATTTTTTAAGTAAATTAAAAATTAGATTTTCATGACATATTTAAATAATTTCTAAAAATTAAATTGTTTATGAAGTGACTTTTATTTATTAAACTATATAATGGATGATTACGACATAAGATTTTATTTTTTGTTTGAAATTTTTTTAATTTTTCCGTTATCAATACTGATAAAAACTATTTCTTGTTTAAACAACTATTAAACGAAAAGATAGAAAATTATAAATTTCATATTTTATAAAATACCATTATTTTATCCAAATCAACATGGGAGTTTCTTTCAAAAAGACAGACAAAAAAAAAAAAAAAAAAAAGAAAGAAAGAAAAGAAAGAAAGAAAACATAAATATAGTAAAGTCACAAAGATAATCAATTCTATATGTATTTCGCTTTAAAATACTAAGCAAACAATACTTAAAGCTGTAAAGTATTGCTATATTTTGTATGCAAGAGTACCTTTTAATATTTCTGTAATGTTTTACTGACATGCTTGATATTTAGAAACCTTTAAATGTAACATGACAAAACATAATTTATTTATATATTTTATCTTATAAAAACATTTATAGGATTAAAATATTTATATAAGTATTTATGAAAACATATTTTTACAAGTAGGCAAATTATATATTAAAAAATTTTATTTTAATATTTGCTAAAGACTAAGTTACATTTACTCACTTATAAATATCAGTGAATTAGAGTTGGTTTTAATTGTTTCTATTCAAAGGTAATAATGTTTAGAAATATATTAATGAAGTATAAATTAAATATTTCATAAGTCTTTTTAAAAGGAAAATTACTCATTTACAATTGATTAATCATCCCGTGACGTTGACGTACAATTTTAATCGAACTGTTGAAAGATAATATCAACTGCTATTCTCAAAATAACTTGGTACATAATACATAATAACTAAAATAAAAAAAATCACAATCAGTGAAACGGTATTCCATAATGCGTTGAAAAAAATAAAATAAAATTGAAATGCGGAAACAAATTCTTCTGCTCCCTATTTTTTTCACTTCTTCCCTCAACGCAATAAAACAATGAAACAAAAAGGAAACGAAATTCATTTTCAAATGGAACAGGAATTCACACCGTTGCCACTAAGAACGAAAATTTATAAAACTAGTGGTAGAATTGAAGAAAACGATAATTCCATCGGGTCATTTTTTTTTTTTTTGGCTTTTTTTGCGGGGTATGTGACATAGATTATTTGAATTTCTGATCGAGACCATTTTTTTTATCGTCGGGATAAAAATGCAAAATAAATATCACCGTTTCGCAACTTTCGGTTATGTTTTATCGCAACCGTCAGTTGGGAAACTGAAAAACCCATTTACTGTGATGAGCTCTCGGCAATCATCATTAACGGACAATGCGTCATTAGCTTCGAAATTTAAATATTCTGCCCCTCGGGCAATGCGAGTAGGTAAACACATTGACCGATGTCTGCAGTGATAAAATAATCATGAATATATAAAATCTGTACAGGTGTTATTTTATTCTCAGTTTCAGAACACAATCTTGAGACTGTTATGTGTGTGTGTGTTCTACATTTAAGTTTTCTTCAATAATGCAGATTTGAAGAATGACAATTATTCGATTATTTTCAGGGCGTAGCGCACAGTAAGATTGTTTATTAGTGCAATCATGGTTAATTAAAGATTCATGTTGTAAATTTACATAGCTTCAATGTACACAATAAGATTACGAAAAGTATTATTCTGCTGCAACGATTAATCGATTATTTACAGGGTGTAGCATTTATTAATTCTGTTCTTTAAGGCAATTTCAATTTTATAAATGTAAATTTGCATAGTTCCAATAAATGTTTGCAATTGGCAAAATATCATTTAAATGAGATGATAAATCGAATTACGATTAATGATTTGCGTTTTCACGACTTAGCATGTTCTTTTGTTTGAGCAATCGAAGTTAATTTTATGGATTTATTTTCTAAATTTAAAATAGCTTCAATGTGCATCAAATATCATTTTCAATCAATCTATTATATCAATAAAAATATTTAATCAGGTTATTTCAAGGCATGACATTTAAGAATTTTAATTATCCCTACAATTATAAGTTAATAGGTACCATAAATAAATTTCATTAAAAATTTCGGTAGCTTCAATATGAATCAAATCCTCTCATATTTTCCTACCAATTAAAATATTAATTTATATGAAAATATTTCATTTTATTTAATTAATTATTTTTAAGTGATGACATGTATGAGAAGTTTAGTTCTTATTGCTGTTATTTTATTTACATTATATTATGCTTTATTATAAAATGTCACATTTCTCTTCAATGTACATCATTTTATTGGGTTGTTCGGAAAGTAGTTTCATTCTTTATGAAAATGGAAAACGTGTAACGAGTAAATATTTTATTAAATTGTATACTCAATTTCAGTCCAACATCTTTTACCATCTTTTCGAGGGTAGATTGATTCCACATTCATAAAACGATTGGTTTTCACTAGCAAAAAACTCATTGAGGTGGGTAAAACGAAATTACTTTCCGAACAACCCAATAATATTTTACATCATACTGAATGATTATTTTTTAATATGATTATATGCCATGGCATTCTTTTAATATTAAATTAATCACTTTGGAAATACAGTATTTAGGAGGTTTGAAAATTAATTACAACTGAAAAATCATAGAAACTTTAAAAATGCTTCGTTAGAAATGTTACTGATTCAATATATTCCAAACACAAGCAGAATATCAATCTTAAGGACTATCATGACAAACTATTAGTATTAAGCGCTATTTTTAAAGTAATACTTCTAAAAAGTTTTATTATTACAGCAGTTCTGATTACATTAAAATAATTGTTAATATGCATAGCTTCAAGAAACGTTAATTTTTTTCTAGGAATTTCGCAACAGCTTTCAGCGATAGAGATTTTACTGTGTAGAAAAACTAAAACGTATTGAAATGCAATTACGTAATAAAAACGCATTGGATTCTGATGACATTACTTTTAATAATATTTCAAGCAATCCAAGAATTTTTTAAAAATTATTCGTAGTGCTCATATTTGAAGAAAAAGAAGTTATGATCTTTGTTTTCAAAAATTGATTAGAATTCATAGATACTTTAGAATTTTACTTATAAAAAATAAACAGCGAAATATCTCTTCTTTAATCCATTTAATAAAATCCAAATAAAAATTTTTAAGTAGAATAGAGAAATAATAAGATAATTTAAGAAAATTGTGACTGGCAAATTTACTTCCTCATTAACATTTTTAATTGCTTCATAAAAAGTAATCTGACTTATCTCAAATAATAAACTTCATAAAATAAATGGGGATTATGGCAAGAAATAATCTAGTATAGTTGGTATTTAAAATCTGTATTTTTTATTAAAATATTTGCATCCACTTCTATTACTCAATATTTTTCTCTTCCTATTTTTATACTATATCATATTGAAATCCCAAATATTTCTTCTAGTGATTAGTTTACATTCATTGTAATTTTCTGGCACACTAGTCAAAGAACCCTAACATTAACATTTTTCTATCTAAAATATAATATCAGCTAATTAAAGCTATTTTCGGTGCAAATATCCACAATATCTTTTTATTTTCCTTTTAAATAACAGGTTTGTGTCGAAGGAGGTGGCAATTAGAACGTAGTGTTATATAATAACTATGTTATTGGTAATTCCTGCCTGAAAAGTAGGCGACTACCGCTAATTATCTCTTTTGGATTGCTTTTCTGTTTCTTTTTTCCCACATAGTTTCTTGTGTGAGTCACAAACAAAATTATTTCCACTCTTTGAGATTATTCTCACAAATAGCTGTTATAAACTTTTCCACGTGAAATCCTTCAGTTATGCGGCTTTCCACTGCTCTTTCATTAAAAGGTGAGACATTCCACCCTACAGCAAGGTCACACATCCTTCCCTCCCCCCCCCCCCCACTTTCAAAACGTTAACAATAGGAAATTGTTTCCAAACATCGCCGACGAACTGTGTTTAAGAAACACAGTTCTGAGCAAATTTATTGGTTAAAAGTTAAGAAAGAGAATGGCATTTCTTTGAAAGTGGCATGAGAAAATTTAGAAATATGACTTATTACCTTCGTTTCGGAAAACA
Organism: Latrodectus elegans; assembly: GCA_030067965.1. Taxonomy (NCBI): domain Eukaryota; kingdom Metazoa; phylum Arthropoda; class Arachnida; order Araneae; family Theridiidae; genus Latrodectus; species Latrodectus elegans. Next base: position 67,653,293 of record CM057820.1, read on the forward strand.
AAATGTAAATTGGTTCAACTATTTAACATAGTTATTAAAATAACAAGCAATATTTAATTTTAATTTCTGCCTCTAGTCTACAGACTACAATCAAAGCTATTGGTGAACTTTTTCTGTGTTCTGAGAAAGTGCCAAAGAATTTTTAATTCGTATCGCTCGTATAGTATTACATGGTATGTAAAAAATTCTAAACTACCTGATTTTTTTCAATCTGGTCTACTGATCACATACATTTTCAAAAGTACTAATATAATTGGCTGCAATAATTGACTCAAAAAAACAAGAATTACTCTTAAGAACATAAAAAAAAAACATGACGATAAAATCAATAAAATATAAGCAATATTAAAAAAAAGAAAATCTAACATTTTGTTTTATAATATTTAGTCATTCAGTTTCTAGATTTAGATCATGGAATTGTTGTCACAAGCAGGCATTTTGTCTAAAAATGTTATAAATTTTCATACTTTTTTTAAAATTTATTAACCAATGATATGCGTTTTTGAATTTTTAGCTGGAATTCCGGAAAAGAAATAAAATATAAATATAATAACCGTGAAATATAAGTTACATTTCAAAAGAAATGAACATTTTTTAGTTTTTGACTTTTTTATTATGTGTTGACTGTTACCATCTTCTTTTACGATAACAAAGGCCATTTAAAAATATTTTAAATCATCTATAATTTTTCAACTATGAATTAATTATAGGTATTTCCAAATTTTTTATTAGACATAGAAACTATGAAGATAACAAGTATCAAATATTTTAAACTTTAAATTTTAATGTTTCAATTTTGAAACATATGAGGGGAGAAATAATGAAATTACATTATGTGTTTAATTTTTTTCTTCTTACATATATATTTCTAAATTCATATAAAAGTCTGTATTAAATCTTGAAAAAACACTCGAAAACAATATAATAATTGAATATTAGACATGATCGTTAACAAAATAATGTTGATAAATATCTTTTCCGCTTGCTTGGAAATTATTAAATATAATTATTGGTGTGAAGGAAAGCACTAACCATGAAAATGGTAACTGTACACATTTTCCTACTAACAATTCATGGAAAAGCTTTAGTAAAGCTTAGAAAATAGTCTAATAAAATTGTAAGGCAACTAAAGTATTGGCGCGTCCGGATTCGACGTTCTTGGCGCATTTTCCATAGGCTGTATGCGATATTCACATGTTCAAGGGATGAAATTTGATTATCTCCAAAAGACTCAAGCCGATTGATGCACATACTGAAAGCAGAAATTCAAGTCCCACCTGATATTTAAAAGCGGCTAAGATAAAATAATTTTCTAAATGTCAAGTACTGGACTGTGTATAAAAGCTAAAGTTTCCTTTTTTTAAAAGTTTATACATACTGCACAATCATTCTTTCCGAAAGAAATTTTTATCAATAGTAGGTTCAACGTAGATTGTTTAACATCTTTAAATTTGAAATTTTTAACTGTCGATTAGCCTTAAGAAAGAATACTTAGGTTTATTTTGAGAATTGTCTAACTCAGTCTTAATAGTCTTAATCTCAGTTATTCAGTATTTTAGAATAAATCAAACTAACTGAGATGGAAAATTATTAACAGTTAAATGTACATGATTTTGAAGCTATTTTGCTGAGACTTTGATGTTTCTGTAAACCACATTCCAACAAAAATTTATCAGGCACATAATACCTGTGTTAAAAGCATTTTAATAATTATTTAACAATTATTTCACTGAAGCTTTGCACGATAAATGTAAATAATCAACATTTTTTTCTTAACAATTGCAGATATTCTACATTATCAACGAGACTTGAATTAATTAGATTAATTTTCGAAACAAAATTGCCATTCTGTAAAGTGCACTTCCACTATCTCTGCATGTGGCAAGTGTACTTTACATATTTTATTAGTTAAATGTAAAGTGGAAATTGCCGAAATTGGATCAAGGTTAAGTCAGAAAAACGCTTAATTGTGTGAACTGTCACTATTTCCTGTTATTCATATCAATTACAATTATTTGATTGTTTATTTGATTTCCTTTTCTATAACAGACAAGTATTTTGTTTTTTCATTGCGTTCAATGTCATTTTGCCAAATATAAATTTGTCATATACTTTTTTATTTTTTTTATGTCAACAATAAAAAGATCAAAAGTCAGGTGATTTTAAGTGATTAGAATTTTCAAGATCAATTAATTTAATTGATTTGTGCCATCCATTTTACAAAGCTTTATAAAAAATTTTAAATCGTGCTTTGAAAACTAATCTCAGAAAATTTTTAATTGTTCTGAATTGAAATTTCCTGACTGGTAAAGTAGTTTCAAAATCTAATAAATTCGTATTAAGTGATAATAATTTATTACTAAAACAGACTGTAAAATATTTTTATATTTTTTGTTCTTTGTATTACTTAGTCAAAATGACAAATTATGCAACCAAGACATTGCTTAACATTCTACAAAACATAGCACGAACTATGTCATTTTCTATTAGAAATTGACTTCTGAACTTTGTGTTTTATTATTTTTTTTCTAAAATTAAAATTAGATTCTCGAAAATTTATAAATCGTTTTCCTGAAATCATTTATATCATGTTAGTAATTTCAAATCTTCACTGAAATCTGGCTTTAAGATTTTAGCAAGTTAATTATTGTGCATATATATTTGCTTTGTTTAAAGAATACTTTAACTCACTATTATCATAAAAAATTATCGTCATATATAATTGATGCACAAAGAGTCCTAAAATTTTATATTCTTTTCGAAATTTTTAAATTATAAACAAGACTGGCATAATTTAGTTCCTAAAAGGCTTATATAAGTTTTATTAATTCTAGTGAATTGTCCAACAGCCGCAAACTATTACATAAATAAGTTTGTTTGTCTTCATGGAAGACTAGACTAGGATTTTACTTTTTAATACGTCCTTTCTTGAATAGTTATTTCAAACACAGACCCAGTGAGCCTAAGACCTACATGATTTAGTAATAGGGAAAATTGCACAAACAAAGCATGCATTTTTCTTATTAATATTGGTATCAACCATTATTCAAGTATTGCTTATATGAAAGTAAATTTTCTCTCATTTATTCCTCATACAAACACCATGAAAATTTCTATTACCGACGGTAAAAAACACTGATATAATGTACAAATAAGATTAAGTAAGTGTAAAAAACAAAAAATACAAGAGAAAATAATTGATATATAATTTAATTAATAAAATTGAAATATCAGATTATATATTTAGCAAAGAAATTATGCATTTGATGGTAATTTAAATATAATCTTCTAGTTTAATTCAGTAAAACGTCATGAATATTTTGCATACTTATTTTGTATGTGATTTGCAAAATTTAAAAGTTCTATAAATCTCTATTTTTATTTTAAACAGCAATTTTATTCCAAAATGACAATTTCCGTACAGTCGTCTATCATGATATTTCATATTATATAGATGTTAATTTTATTTTAGAATAAAGTTACTATCTATAAAGCTAAAAATTATTAACTATATATAAGTAATATTTTTAAAATGTTTTAAAATTTATTTTTATTTCTCAAATAAGGGAGTTATTATTCAGATGACTTTTTAAATCAAATATAGATACATTATTTAAAATAATACTGATAATACGGCTTTAATAAAACTAATCTTATTATAAACTCAGAAATCTTATAAACTCAGAAATTTTTTTCATGGTTGCAAAATTTAAAATTTTTCAGGAAAAATAAAATCTTAAAATGAGTAGATGTAACACAAAGAATAACTTTGTTATAAAATAAAGAGAATAATACTATAATAATAACATTGAAATTTATCATGAAAAATATAATCTCAAAATGAGAAAATATAATACAAAGAAAGTAATATTGCATAACATCACACAATAAAGAATAATACTATAATAATAATACAGTGGAGAATAAAAATTATGTCAAAGAAAGATATTGGATAACATTATTCTTTGATTCACATTTAATGCTCTATTGAGGCTATATGCACTATAATGATTTATAAATTTCTTGTTTTTATATGTTTCACAGTAATATATTTTTATTATTATTATGAGTCTACATGATCCAATATCATATAAATTCCTAGTGTTTTTAAGTTACATGCTTTTAATGATATATATAGATAATTTTGCTCTTGAGACAATGATATATTTTTTTTCTGAATTTCAACAATCCAGGACGATATAAATCTCTTCTTCTAAATCCACAGGTTCCATTACAATATAGATTTATTGCATTCTTAAGTCTAGTTGATCTAGCAGAATGTGCATTTGCATTTTTCTACATCTACATATTACATCGCAACATAAATTTCTTGCTTTCTTAAATCTACATGTTTTTATAACACTAGACATTTCTTGCTCTTTTTTAATCTATTCGTTCAAAGTCATGGATTTTTAGATTTTCTGAATTCATTTGTTTCACGAAAATAATCAGTATTATATATATATATATATATATATATATATATATATATATATATATATATATATATATATATATATATATATATATATATATATATATATATATATATATATAAATATATAATATATATATATATATATATATATAAATATATAATATATATATATATATATATATATATAAATTTTATAAATATTTATATGTATAAGAAAATATTATAGTGAATGAAATAAAATTGAAATTCAAGAAAAATAAACATACTTAAATAACTAATTCAGCATTCAGCAGCTGTAATTTATTTTGAAGTCATGTGTGAGGAAATATTTTGTATCAAACATATCTTTAAATACCATTTTATTTATTTGAAAAAAACTAGTTTTTAATTACTATTTAAGTTATCAAATAAATGATATTAAACTAGGTTACTGACCAGAAGTGAATTGTAATAAACCCTTAACTGAATTCATATTTTTAATTACAAAAATAATATTCTTCCGCAATCATAGCTTATAGTTTAATAATATTTAAATAAATAATACATTTCAGACTCGAAATCTTAATATAAAAACGTCCAACATATGCTTTCTATTCAACGTTTTCTTTAAAAAAAGACATATAACGTAAGATCAATTTCAGAAGGAACACAAATGATTCTTCATGTTTTGACATGGATCTTTGTGTTAGAACAATAAACGAGACTGTTATCGCATCGTATAATGCAACTAATGGCAACAAATTTACTTTTATATTCTTTACTAATGATTCTTAAGCAAGAATATTTTATGGGAAATCTGAGTCGCTGCCCTAGCTTGAGAACCTCTCACCAAGAGAAAGGAAATGTATTCACCGACCAGCGAAATAAGATTCGTAAACAAGCCTTTCAGTTTTATTATCATGCCAAAACCGACAAAAGAACTCATTAAGTGGTTGTAATGATTAATGACTTAACTCAGAATGGGTGCAAAGAAAACGGACAAGAAATAAAGAAAAGAATTGAATTAAAATTTCTCTGTGTAAAAACTCTGATGACAGCCAAGATCTTTTTGTAGGACGCTAAGATCTCCTTATAAGTATCTCATGAATAAAAATCACATTTAGTAGCTCAATATCAATAAATGCTTCACACTACACAAGTCGGCCACCTTTTCATGATTTATGAGATTTATGCGTTAATGCAGTCTATAAAATGATAATGCGGATAAATGGATTTATTTTCATTTTCCAGTCATATTTTTGTTAAGGTTTTTATAAAAGGATAAAAAAGGCAAACGAGATCGAAAATAGTTTTTGTATTTAAATAATAGTTTCATTACTTATTATATTTATATAATAGTTTCGTTGCATACATCTACTTTGCAAAACATCATTATCTAATTGATTTCGGTTTTACCTTTTATGTTCATTTTATTTAAAACTTGTTTTTTCTGAGGAAATTCTATTGGAGAATATTTAGATTGAATTGTTGTATAAAAATAATATTATATTAAATTAATTGAGGAACACAAACTTAAGTAAATCGTAAATGAATTTTAAAAATAATTACATTATATAAATTAATTTTTGCAATTATTAAGTATAAAAAAATTACAGAATTTTCAATAAGGCAAATAATATTATTTGCTTAAAAGCAAATTTAATACACCATTTGTAATTACAAATATATATATATATATATATATATATATATATATATACCCATTTAAAATGTACTTTCGATTAGTTTCGTTCAATTATAGTTCTATTGTATCTTAAATAAATAATAAATTTAATTAAATTGTATGTGTATGTGGTGTCGGAGAGTAATGCTTTTACGAAGCCATTGACTACCATGTCCACAAATATATATTTATATCATGAAGTAGACTTGAGTTTGGACCTCAACACATGGTTAAATTGATCGATCCGACACTATTTTCGATTACATAACGTTTAATAGATTACATCTAATAATTAATCCAGTTTGTTCTTGAGATTTAACCATGACTATTTTCAACAGCTTTGCAATAGCGAGGTGAAACTGTTCCTCTGTTTTTCAAAACGTAGGATTTCAAGATGACTTAACAACGCACATGCATTTTAGCACCACAGCTCTCGATTTGAATGAGACAATCAAACCACGTGACGTAGAGTAGTACGATAACTTTATCTCAAGCAATTTTTACCATCAGTTCATTTTAAAATAATAATGCTTTAATTATCATTGCACAATTAAACTACACTCCTTTTTTTATATTTACTTGAAAAGGGTTTAATTAAGGAATTAGATTTACAGAAAGTTTGTAAATGTTACTCTTTCAAAACGTATTTAGACCAGAAATATTAATTTATTGTATTGGAGGTTAAATTAAATAGGCATTTAAAGATTATACCAACCAAAAAAAGCAAAATTTTATATAAAAGAAGTTGATGAGGAAATGAATTTGTGAATTTGTGATTCAAATTTTTTAAAGAAGTACTTTCAGTCAAAATATCGTATTAATGTAAGTATATATATATATATATATATATATATATATATATATATATATATATATATATATATATATATATATATATATATATATATATATATATATATATATATATATATATATATATATATAATATATATATATATATATATATATATATATATATATATATATATATATATATATATATATATATATATATATATATATATATATATATATATATATATATATATATATATATATATATATATATATATATATATGCTCTTATGTATACATATATGTGTGTGGGGTATACCCTACCATTTGATTATTTTAATAAAAAGATTTAATTTTTAAACACATAATACATCGATAATTTTTTTGAATAATTATTGACTTTATTTTATAGGGAAATTTTAATACGAAAATAATCTTTCGAGATTTATGTCTAACATTATCCTTTATATTATAGATGATTTCTTTTAAAAACGGTGTTCTTTAAAATCTATAAAGTTAAAGAAACAACTTCTCTGATTTCTGATGCAAAATCTTTTATTTTAAAGCTAAATTTTTTAGCAAGATTTTGAATAATAATTTTTTAATTTCTGTTTACACATCTCTCAGCGAAAATTTTGAAAATGTCTTTCAGTTTAAAAACCTATTGTCAGAATTTGAGAAATCGCAGTCATTATTAGATATTCAATGTATTTTAGGAATTAAACTGCATTATTTAAAAATAAAAAATTAACCTAATTGTCTTTAAGAGATAATTTATATTTAAAGTAATATTTTAAACAAACAAAATGAAAATAGTTTGCGAGATTGGTTGAGAAATCATTCAAAAGAAATAATTAGTAACCATGGCTACGCATTAAACAATGATGATAATATAACAAGAAATTTCCATACACACATAAAAATTAGAGTAAATCTTCTTAAATTTCTCTATCAATTCTTACATAATTTCTTGAAGCTGTTATATAAAAATTGATTTCGGAATCAAAAGAATATTTTGCGATTACAAAAAACTGAATGATTAAGTGAAGAATGAATTTACTATAGAGAAATAGAATTAACATATTCATTTAAGCGAAATATAAATATCGTTTTCGCTTTTATTTGTGTAATTATTATGTAATATATATATATATATATATATATATATATATATATATATATATATATATATATATATATATATATATATATATATATGTAATATATATATACGTAAACTTTTATACAATTACTATATATTTTCTGATACTAATTAATTTATGCGTTTCAGTTTAATTTACTATAGCTTTTTACATTCGAAGGATAATTCTACCGTGGTTTTAAACTTAAAACAAATTCAAAATTATCGCCGTCCTCCACATCTAAAATGAAATTTAAATCCACAAATTGTAAAACTGAACAGCACTGTGTTGTAATATTTTTAAATTCCTCAAACTCCCATATGTCAATCCATAAAGCGTTTAAGAAATATATTTTAATCATTTGATTATCTGTAAAATAAGAAAAGCAGAGAACAGATTCTCTTCCCTGCCACGTTCTCTCAGAAAAAAATGAAACAATTTAACTTAAGAATTTTGTTATTAATATGTTAAGATATTAATAACAATATACAGATGTGAATACAGACAATATACAAATATGAGTCATAATGTTGTTATTGATTACTTCACTAAAAACAATTTTATTTCTGTTTTGGAAGAAACAACAGTAAAAATTTTATGTAAATGTTCTTCAACTTAGAAGAAAGGTGCACAATTCAATAAAAAAAAGTATTCCTATTTTTTTTTCATTTCCAAATATTTTTGAACGAATGAAACTGATGTTTCGTTTGCCTAACAAAATTACTTTACAAAATTTTTGCTTTATAGGAAACGATATTATTGAGAGAATGTATAGTTTTGAATAAAATTGTGTTTATCTTCATTGTTCCCATTTTTCAAGCATGTTTTGATGGAAAAAATGGAAATATTCTTTTTCTAAGAGAACTACATTTCGAAATTATTTGAAATATAACAAATGTCATTACAAAAAAGATGCATCTTAAAAAAATAAACAAAAAAAAAATAAATAAATGGAAAAATTCAACGAACTGTGGCCTTATATCTGACATACTAAGCTACCTTAAGCCGATTTAAGTCAGTCACTGCATAACAGAAGTGACAGCATTATTATCTCTCCTATTCTGCTATCTTTTCTTCGATCAAATAAAAGAAAAAGGAATAGGAGTCTTCCGATTACGGCTCTTCATTTGCCGAAATTCCAGAACAAGTTACAATGTCTCTCTTTTTCTATGTCTCTTTAAAAGATGGATTCTCAATTTCTTTTAAGAAAAATAATTAATGTGGATAAGTTAAATTATTTGACAAAATTCGAAATTAGGCTATTGATTGCGTATATATTTCAGACAAATTTTAAATGAGTTTTTTATTATTTTATAAAATGTTAAATGCTTATTATAGTCAGTTTATTGTAAATATAAATAGATTGCATGCTTTTTTAGATAATAACGCTAAGCGTAATTTAGATAAATATATCATTCTTAGTCTATTATATAGCAAGACAAATTATGGAATTTAATCAAATAATCAAATGTTATTTGGAGCAAAGAAATTAAAAGGAGGGAAAATTGTTTAAGAATTTCTTTATCTGAAATGATTTTTTTTTTTTTTTGCTAAATAAAGTTATTAAAATAGATAACACTATTTAGAAACTATTAATAACTATTTTTACGTTTTGCTTTTTTAAACTTTAATCACTTTTTAAACTAAACCTAAATTGTTGGTGTGGGATAGTAATTTCGAAAATAAATTTTTGATTCTTTCCTACAAATAAATTACAAAAAATAAAAAGAGTTTAACGATTTTTTATAAGATAAATATTTTTCTAAATAAATATAATTATGGTGCATAACACTTGATATTAAAAAATAACTGAAAATTATGTTCATTTTTTATTTCCTGAATTCAAATCACTTTTCTTTAAAATTAAACAAATGCAGTATTAGTGTTGGTTTGCATATTTTATTTATTTTATTCATGGTAAAGAATTTTGCATATTTTATTCATGGTAAAGAAATTTAAAAAATTGAATATTATATTAAATGTATTATTCATTATAAATTTTCATGTAAATTATTGATAAAATTGCAAAATTTACTTTAGAAAAGGAATATAAAAAAGCAAGGTGGTACAAAACTTTTACCATGAAAACAAGAATAACAAGAATTATTTTTCAAAAATAAAACTACACAATAGAAGATGTAATAATTATTAAGTATAATATTTGAAGGTTATCAGTTTTGAATGCTAGTCTAATAAACAGATGCTGTTTTCTATCTTAATTTTTATTTCATTGCAATTTATTTATGCATTGAATAAAAACTACTGGATGGATACATTTGGATTAAAAAAAGTGGTTTTGAATATTTATTCATAAAATTATGAAAATTTCATCTGTTGTCTGAAAATAGATTATTTTATTATTAACTAATTTAAATCAGCCTAATGAAAATATCTGTATATTATATAAAATACAAAACGCATGCATACATTATTATTGAAACTAGGTAATCTTAACCAAAACATTTTAGCCTGATTTGCCTATGAACGCATAGAAATGTTAAATTTTTTTCTGAATATGATTATTCAATCAAAATATGTTCGGAATAAATAAAAATATTAATTAAAAAAATCTATTTAGAAGAAAATATTTCTTTTGAAACGGTTGTAAATTAGCGGAATTCGTTGCTCATTCTATTACAACCATTCCATTCAAACTGCAATATTAAATCCTTTTGTTTCGTTTCAGATGTGGCAAGACATCGAAAGTGTTCTTTTGGGAGACATCCACCCACAAGATCATCAAATGAAAGTTCCGGTATCCATGAATTCGATGAAATCTTCTCACTCCAACCAACAACAACCCATGATGGACCACATGCAAAAGAGGATTATGGCCCCATCGCTGAATTCCCATATGGTTACAGAGGACACGTCGTCCTCGAACCGATATGAAGACATTGGTGCTTACATGGACTTTGTATTAAGTGGTTCCTCCAGCAACAATGCGCAATCGACTGTGATTTATGATGACACTGTCAGCTTCGAGGACACTGTGAAGCAAGAATTAAGTAGCGGCTTGACTGTAGATGGAACCGAATCCATTTTACCCAACCTAGAGCCTATGGAACACACTAAAGACAGGTATTCTCAACTTAGTAACTGCATACCCCAACAGCATCTCCCACAACCGCAGCAGCAGCAACAACAACAACCCAATCATCACATTGTGTCCCCTTACACTACTACGTTGCATCCAAATATGTGGGTGACATACAACACAAATGCCAACGCTGTGATTGCGAGTCAAATGTCTCCACCAGCCTCGCCAGAAAGGACAGGTCAGCAGTTGGCGATGAAAACAGCCAATGGCATGCTGGTGGACAGCTTCGTACCGCCACCCAACATCATAGGCTCTGTCCAAACTCAGTTTGGAGCTCCTGTGGTATCCCATAGTGGACAGCATCAACAACCTCAACAGCCACACCTGAGGATGGTCACACCACCATCATCTCCGCATCTTGCCGAACTTCTCAACAATAATCGCGTCACGACGGCCGTGTCCACTGGTTTCACTGTGACTCACCAGACTGTTTTTACAAACATGGCCGATGTGCAGGACCCCCAGCAGCAGCCCCAGCAGCCAGGCTTGGTTGGAAAACCGAAGCGGGGGAGACGGGGCTTTGGTAGGAAGAAAATCACCACGCACACCTGCTCCCATCCTGGCTGTTCTAAGACTTACACGAAAAGCTCGCACCTGAAAGCTCATTTGCGAACTCATACAGGCGAGAAGCCCTACCAATGTAACTGGAAAGGTTGTGGCTGGAAATTTGCACGATCTGACGAACTGACTCGGCACTACAGGAAACACACTGGGGACAGACCTTTCCAGTGTAGATTGTGTGAAAGAGCATTTTCACGCTCGGATCATCTTTCCCTACACATGAAAAGACATACAGCTGTATAAAAAATTTTTTTCGTCAATCCCTGCATGACACCTTTTACATAGGAAATAACAAGCATTGATGTTCGCGGTTAGGTTGTCTCTCTTTTGCAATTAAGCTTTGTATTTTTAAGCCTTTTTAACTTACTCTTTTTTAAATAATTTATTTTTATATGTTTTTGTGTGTATAAGCTACACTTGCTTCTTCGGTTTCCATTCATAAAATGCATGCCATAAATTATCCAATATTTATTTCATATTGCGTATAAAAATATTAAATTTTTTGAAGTAACGGAATTTCATTAGTATGATATTTTCTAACGTAATCCTTAAGACTTGTTATTAAAAAATATTTACCTAATTTTGCGTATCTGTTTAAATGTTAGCATGATTTTCAAAAGCAATTAATAAATTATAATTATTAGTAAAAAATATCACAATATCAAATATACAATTTGGTAGTTTTTTATCTATCATCTCTGAGCTTTAAGTAAGTATTATTTATTACTAAAATATGCAGTGACTCTTTTCATCTCCAATCTAGCCTTTTTAACCAATCAATCAGTCGATAGTTGATGCTATTTTGATAAGAAATTTGTATCATAAAGATGCGACAAAAAGTGAAACTAATGATTGCGAATTTCAAGTTTTTCCGAAAATTGTTTTAGGTATTTGAAAAATTTAGAATTTAAATAGGTGATACGTATTTATGATAATGATTGTATTATATACTTGACTTACACACTTAATTTTCCTGTATAAAAATATTTATGGATTAATAATAAGGGGAAACAGGCATTCTCAATCTCAATTTTAAGCTTAAAATCATGTTTATAATTTTACTATCAAATAGAATTCCACAATCAAATTTAAAAAAATTCTAATTGATTAAACTATATTTTATGACAATTACTATTAATTAACATAATCTCTTATTTCTTAAAATTCTCCTTCTTCAATTAGAATAAAAACATTTTCTCAATTGATTAAATTGTATTTCAAGAAAGAGGATTATTATTGGCAACTAATTTTTAATTTATTCAGTGAACTATTCTATTGAAAATTGTAGAACTTCTATAATAAAATTTCCAAATATACTTTTCCTTTGTTCACAGAATTTTTAATTGTTCTTTCTTTATGTAGTTTCATAAAGTTAACATCGGAAAAAATTATATTAAGTGAGATTTCGATGTAAATCAGTTTCATGGTTGCTCTGCTGATTACATATACTGATAGTTTAATGAATATATATGTTTGAAATGCTATTTTTTTTTTATTCAAAACCGAATTTCCTACGATCAATTATCTAGTCTTTTGCAAATGATATTCCTGAGAAAATAAAAGAGTATATATATATATTATATAGATAGATAGAACTATATAGAGAAAAGATTTATAAAATACATTCATATCATGAAAATTATTTTAGATTTAAGCAAAATAATTTAAATTTTTTGTATATTACATAAAGTTTAAATTAGAGATATATTTATTTTGTTGTTATTTTTTTGTATATAATTTCTGAGGCTTTCTATTTCGTTTCTCATTTTTTAATTTTATAAACTAAAAATGTGTAGTTTTAACAACTATAACTTTTTCATTAAAACTTTATATATATATATATATATATATATATATATATATATATATATATATATATATATATATATATATATATATAATGCTTCAGATAAGTTAACAAATATGTATACACTCATTTTTAAAAATAATATTTTTATGCATATTTAAATGTTTTAAATTTTTAATTTCAAAATAACTATATTGTATTGAAAAGTAAACTCTACATTTTATTAATATTGTTTTAAAAAAGTGTGGTTTGTTTTCGTCAGGGAAATTATAATTCTGCTTGAATATTATATTAGACTGGATTAATGGAAAATAAATATAGAAGTTTATGCTCTTAAAATAACTATTATATATATATATATATATATATATATGTAATTCTCTGGGATTGTTTTGTTTCCGAATTAGGATCTATATGCCTAAAAGTTTTTAATTCTATTTCTGCAATGTCTATCTAGACCTATTTATTATATATTCATTTTTAAAAATGTGAAATTCTAATACCCTTATTGCTATAAGGATATTAAAATCTTTTAATGAGATTTTTTCCAAGAATTTATATATTTTTCAAAATACATAAAATAGTTAGAAATTTAATTTTCTTAAATAAATATTAGTCTAATATTGGAAAATATTGAAGACTATTACCAATCTTTATAAAATAAAATTTCTTATAATTTGGCTACCTCAAACCTTTAAAAATGTACAGAGTTTGTATGCCAATTAGTTTTATGTTTGTTGGTGTGCACATAAGCATTGTATTCCACAATTGTAAATTTATAACGATATTATTTGTTGAAAAAATATTAATCAAACCTATATTTATCGCTATGTGAGATGCATTAGTAACAAATACGCACCATATTTATTACAAATTTGGTGCAAAATATAACCTAAATTGATTAATTTTGTCATTCGATTAAAAAAAAATATCAACATTAATGAAAAAAATCAGTTTTTATCATTTTATTTTCATGCTAATATTCTAAGTATTAGAAAATGAGTGTGATGTAATACATTTAAAAACTCTCTTGATGTATATGAGATACTGATAGTATTATATATGTGAACAAAATTGACATTGGTAATTTGTATATAACATTAAATTAGGTGTAAAATGGTAAAAATTGATGTACAGGAAAAGTTACTCTTTTAAGTTTTTAAGGAAATCTTAGTTAAGCTGAATTTTAAATACCACATAATATGCCAACGAGATGAAAGTGCTGACTCCGTATGTAAATATAGAAATTGTTCAATGTTTTTAATTGGTATGTATTATATAAATCTAATATTCATGTGTACTTATGCAAATATATAAAATAAGTGTAAGATTTCTGAATAATGATAGTCTTGGCGCTTTATGTGTTCAACAGCTGTAGAAAAATGTTATATATATATTATGAATAAATTATGAATTTATGAATCATTTGTCTTTTTTTTATTTTTATACGTTTACATTTTTTCTATCGGTAATACTTCATTTTGCAGTCGTAAATTTCACTGCGTTGACGTTTTTGGTGACAAAATTTATGGAAAATTGATAAAGAAATTGTAATTGTTTGTTGAAAAAAGCTATTTTGAAGGCATAACTATTTTTTTCTTATTTAAAATGTTAGTAAAAAGTAAAAATGGTGGTAAAAGTAGCATTTTCTGATATTTTATTTCAGTTGGTAATAATAATATTTGGAGACATTATTATCTGAGCTGGCGAAATTGAAAAGTATCTTTCGATGTTATGGTTTTGAATTCTCATAGAATGTTACAATATTTTACTTCTTATAGGTTCATCCTTAATCGTATAAAAATATCATCATGTATTTTTATAGGTGTTTACTAGGTAAAATCCTAGGAGAGCCCACATCCTTGGCAACAAACTGAAATGAAGCGCCAAGCCAGAAGGAAATTCCAGAAATGGTTTGGCTTACCATGTCTATCGAATTAAGGTTATCAAGGTTGCCGAAAACCACAATTATAGCCAGCCAAAATCATTCGCGCCAAGGATGTGTGCCAACCGCTTACTATAATCTCTAATTATTAGATATTAAATGTAAAAGTCGCGTTAGTTTAAGTTTCTGGTATATAGGTTTGGGTGCGATTTTTTTGTTAATGAATCCATAGTAAACATTTGACTGTAATTCATATTTGTGGCTAATCATCTTGTAATTCTGAATTATAACAATAATAATTCTGAATTCAACTATAATCAAGTGACACCTGAAGTAGCTCATCTTCCTCAATTCCACTCTAAACTAGTAGAAATTTGATTTTAAGAACCATTTTAGGGGGAATAACTCTCTGAATCAAACATTCAACAGATCGAGTATCGAACTTGCTTCCTTCAAGAGATAGATGACAGCGACGTCTTTTCTTCATGAAGTTGTACTCTGTTGTTTCTTAAAAGTTTTTCAAATATATTCTGTTTTTAAACGATTAAGTCAGATAACTGCATGTAATCAACCATTTTGTCATTTTGAATTATAATCAAATGACGAGGTTGACGGCTGAGCACCTCATTCAACTGATATATTCATTGATTTCCAGATATTAAAATAACTATAACATTTACATGATTTCCAATGGAAATTTAATAAACAATTTATATTAAAAATATGTTAAGTATTATATTTTATCAAGGAACCCCTTATTAAAAAATTTCCTTTTATGGTTTAAAATTTCTTAAAACTATATTTTGAACCAACGTGGAAATTTAAGTGAACACAATTTATAAACAAAAAAGCATGTTGAGTTCAGGTGGCCTTATCTATAAAACAGATGACAGACCATGAATAAGCATTGAATCTATATATTAAATTAACTTAAATTCTAATAAAAAATATTAAGACTAAAAAAATGTAGAGAATGTAACACACATTTGAAGGTGCTAAATAAAAAAAACTTGAATGATAATAATATTTAACAAAGGAAAAAGGAAAGTGTAAACATATAAGTAAAAATTAATCAAAATGGAAATTAATCAAGGAATATTGTGTTTAACTTCAAGTTATGTTAATATTTTTACCAACAACCAATCGAAATTTTATTTTATTTAGAACATGAATACAATGATTCATAGAAGTCATAGAAAAAAAATAATAAATATCTATTATTTCCGATTCAAAAAAAATTCTATTACTCTATATTTACTTCAATTTTAAAATCGGGCCTAAAACTTCCTCAAAAAAAGAACAATAGCTCTTTTTGGAATCTATATTCTTAGCAAAGAAAAAAGTGACCTTTAGAGAATCCTTCTCGTTGTAAAATAAGGAGGGTAAAATTGGGAAGCGCAAGAAAGAAAGATCTCTGAATAGTGGCTTTTTGTACCGTAGAGAAATTATTTCTTTGCTCTGATTCCCGTCTCCATCTTTATTTTGGTGTTTATTTTAGACAGTTATTGGTCTTTCCGATCTGAAAACTGAATCTATAGATATTGCTATTTATCTCCCTCATCATCTTTATTGTCCCTGGAGTCATTATGTCAGTTCAAAAGACGATTTCGCCATAAAGTCCCCAATGCAGCAATTTATAGAGGAAGAGAAATTGCGCCGATATAATAAGTTTGGCGAAAGTGCATTTCAGGTACAATGGCAAATGACATGTTTCTTGATGAAAATAAGGTTGCCTACAATTGATATTGCGTGTCTTTTTGAGTGGTGTTTCGTTTAACAGAACTTATATAGCGGGTAAGAAGTTTTCAAAATAACGATTTATTTATATCAGTTACGTGAATGTGAATGATAATAGGTAACGTAAAATGATAGTGCATTCAATTCCTGATGATATTTAATTTAACAAAATTTAGTTAGTAAATTGTCTAGGAAGCTATTTTTATAAGTCCCAAAAATATGAAAGCTATAAATAATGCTGAACAATACCACACACTTCTTAATGCTTTGTTTTAACAAAAATGACAATAAAAAGTCTTAAATAACAAGTTATTTGTATGTATAAGAAGATAATAACAAGTTATTTGTATGTATAAATAACAAGTTATTTGTATGTGTATTTAAATTATAATGGATAACGTTGAATATTTTCATGTGCATTTCCTAATGACAATTAAATTTATATAGTAAGAAATACTTCAAAATTCATATCAGTTATGAAGTTATAAATGATAATACTTAATATAACATATGAAACTTTATTGTGGTTGATGTTTAGCTCATCAAAATTTACCTGGTAAGAGAACCAGTTATTTGCATCAGTTGCAAAGATAGGAATGATAACAGAAAATGTATAGTGTTTTTGCGTATCGTTTTAGGAGGTGTTAATTTCAATAGAAAATTTACCTGGTAAGAAGCAATCAACTCGTAAATTTAAACTACTGTCAATTGACGAGGTCGATACCTGAGCCAGTAACTTCATCTTTTCATTGTATTATACAAGTGGAGGAATATTTTGGCATACGGAAATTTTAACAATTACAGTTTATTCAGCTTTTCAGGAAGCTTTCTCTTCTCCTGTTAACCTTCTTTTGTGATCGGTATTCAAAAGGAGAAATGATTGACTGTATTTGACAGTTTCCTGAATCAAAATAACCTAACAGATATTCAGTAACGTAAAGCAAAAATGCACTGAATTTGACGCCATGACTAAAAATTATTTGAAGTATGAAATTAATTTGAGGAAAAAAAGATTTTTTTTCTTTCAGATGAGCTGGTATTTTTATTCTCAAATACTTACATTTGGAATGCATGTTCTCGAATTATAAAAATGTTATTAATCAATTTCTCTTTTAATTCATAAATGCACCATAAATTTAATTCCGATTGTCATAAGTGATACATTATTTAACAACATTTTTTCATAATACTAAATTTTATAATTTATTTATTTTTTGATAATACAATTTATTTCAAATATGCATTGTAGTTTATTACTATATAATTTATATTTGAAAGCCAATATATACCTCCTCTTGCATCAAATTACCATACGAAAGATGAGGTAAAAAATAATACCAAAATATTAGGAATAAGAAATACAATCATTTCAAAAATTTTGAAATATGAGGAAAGTATTGCTTGTTTTCGTATAAAAATATGTCTCGTTTGATATCTTCTCACAAAAGTCAGTATGTTAACCTTTTAAAATTTGTAAATTAGTATTTCATCTTTTATTACAAAATAAATACTGGCATTAACATCAAATGAAACTAAAAATTGATGAAACAATGACATAATGGAAATATATCACCTATTACTCATGTATTCGAAATGTATTTATGCCTTTGAATTGTGCTGTAAATAATACTGTATATTTCAGAATTTTCTTCTAAATGCTAAATACCCATAACAATGTAAGAATGTTCTACAAAATACCGATATGAAAATGTGTGCCAAAGTATTAAATAGCAAATCTAATTTGAAAATGTTATTCAATTCCATCTATAAAACTATTGGTAATTCGAATTTGAATTGAATAACAATTTTTATTCGAAATGATAAATATTGCTTATGTGAAAGTAATTTACAAAATACCAAATACCAGTGCAACTTTGAGAATGTTCTATAAAATACAGAAAATCATAACAAATTTAAGAATGTTCTTTCAAATACTAAATACCATTGATAACTTAAGCTCTTCTAATTGTTAGATTGCAATTGTATTGTGAGAATAGTTTTGTAGATTGTTAATAACTGATGATAAAATGAGAATGTTTTCTCGTATGTTAAACATCGTCACACAAAGTTGATAATATTCTACAAAATATTAACTATCTAGAATAATTTTAAAATGTTCAGCAAATTCCATGTAACAGTGCCAATTTCAGAATGCTAAATACCATTGCTACTTTAAGTGAACACTTTGGCGCTGAAGTCCTTGTAAATCAGAGTGGCACGTGGACGGTTAACAATACGCGTTATGCCATCACTCGCTTCACTGATCTCCCTTGCTCTTGAGCAATCTGAAGCAGTTGGTGTCGGGTGGGCAACCACCACGCCCCACTTACCACCAGCGTTCTTCGACAAAGGAAGATATTTCTTTGTTTTATTCCAAAAAATAAAAAAAATTCGCCATCTCTATTTGGCCAAACAAAGAGTGTTCCATTCCATTCCATTGCGCTCGGAAGGAGAAATAAAATGGGCAGATTCTTTTACGTTCCTGCCGAGATTTGTTGGTCTTTGAACTTGCTTCGCTCGAGACATTCGGATCCATTTAAGCTCTGTTGACTTGAATCGTGCGCACCAGGCTTGCGAGAGAAATTTATTAGTCTTCTGACCTGAGAATCGTTTTTTTAATAAGGTCTGGCGAATAACTTTAACCCTGAAGCAAGTTGCATCGCTTCATATTCAGAAGTGATTAAAATCTAATAAAAATTGTATTTTAATTGAAAATTGGAATAACTCATAGTGTTATTGGAATTATGTATTTAGAAACTTTTTGAAATTTTTGGAAAATCCATCAACTATTATTCAATGGTAGTCGTAATATGAACTGGGACTTTACACATTGAAAAACTCATTCTTACCACTCGGTGGACCCAAATTTTATGTTTAATTAGAATGTTCTAGAGTAGATTTTAAATACATTTGTCAATGATCTAATTAAAAAATTATAAATATGCTAACAGCATATTTTAAAACTCTGCTTTTAGTATAACCTAAATCTATAATTATTTTGAGGCTAAATTTAGATGGTAGTACTTAATTACATGTTTTCCATCTTCATATCTTTCAAAATCACCTTTAAAACGCTTGCAGGCAAAATTTCTGTGAGATTCATGTTTACTCTTAAACATGAAAAACTTAAACTTAATTTAAGAAATAACATCATTTTTAAACACGTATGAATTTGAACCAAAGGAACTATTTAGAGAGTTTTGAGTCTAGAGAGTTTTGATCCAGAGTAGTAAACTTTCCATGTTTTATGAAATTGATATTTTCGAATAGTTGTGATTATCACATACAATTTCACGATAATTTATGTCTGTCAAGGCAATGAATTTAACACATTTTATTTTTGAATGCTTTATATTTATAAATATTTATAATCTTAAATGTGAACAATTAACGATTAATAATAATAATCATTATTTCTTTACTAATTATTAATATTCATTAATAAGGAATAATATAAATTAAATAATAGAGATGATGATTTTCGAAAGATTAATTTTGAATTATTATTTTGATTATATAATGAAAAAAAATCCTTTCTTGTGCGATCGCTACTGGAATGCTGTATAGACTACTAAACTATAGACTTTTCTGTGTTCCCTTGTCTACTTATTCTTTCTGTATTTGTGGCACAGTGGTCTTTGTAAACACGGCCATTAGAAGTAAAAAAGACACATAATGGAAAATATATATTCAATGCTTTGATAAAATAAATCGCAATTTCCACAACTTTGAACACACTTTTGTATTAATACAATTCTAAATTTCTTAAAACATGATAAAAATTTGAATACATTTTAAGGAAAGCAAATATATTTCTTATTGGACGCATACGCTTAATGGATAGCGTAACAGTTTAAAATGTTAAAGGTATTTTGATATCTACAAAGATTGTGTTTTGACGAAGATTTTAAAAGATTATGGATTGTTTTCGGGATGTTAGGGAGATACCTAAAAAAATATATGCAGAAAGTATAACCAGATCCGGAATTTGACATGACATAGAATAAAATATTTAGTATGTCTCCTGATTTTAAAAAGCAATTAAGATTGTATCCTAGATTTTCCACTCCTAACAATGTTATCTAACCATTATGATACCATGAATATTACATGTGTGTTTGATATTTGACATTACATTGTGAATAGAATAACACCTGCTACTGATTTAACACGTTTTCTGTCGACGTTGTGAAAATGAGCTAAAAGTTGAATCCTGGAAGTAAAAATAAGTTTTCCCTAAAACTCGACATATATTTTGTAGCAAACATGATGGTAGTTTTATGACAAATATAAATTCGGAACCACGTGCTTTTGCAACTTTAATCAACACCACAATTGAAGACAAACTTAACGATACCAAATGTAGTTGTGAATGTCTCATCCAGTGCGAGCGGATGATTGGCTATGGATACATCGCACCACATCACGTGGGCGTTAAAGCGTGATTGACACAATTTAACAGTGATGTCATGGTACAGGAGACTGATAACTAGTGTTTCAAATTTTTTTAAGCATTCTATTGTGTGTTTATCTTTTACGAGAACTTTTCATAGAACATTAACCATATCATAGAACATTGACGTAATCGTAAGGTAGGAAAGGTTGTGAAATCTATATAAAATACTCAATCTTATAAATTTACATTCAGAAAGCTGAAAGGCAACATTTATCTCTCATTGTCTAACAGAGGTTAAGCTCAAATATGTAAATTTCCATTGCAAAAAAACATCCTATTATAAATCCATGACACTGCATTCTGGTAGAAAGAATATAATCTGTCGAAACAACAACAGTAAATTAGATGATTTGGTGAAAAAACATCTCCCGCAGTTTCAGCGTAAAAAATAAACTACCCAAATAAGTTTTCTAACAAATATTATGATATTCTTCACAAAATATCTACAAATGCAGTGTTGTTTCGTTGAATTTCAGAAAACAATGAATCTTTCTTAAGCATTATCAATTGTACTCCTTGTTTGCTTTCATTGTAAATAGAGCAATAGTTTTAAATTTTTTGCTTGAATCCGCTTACAGAAAGAATTAAAGGGTGCCTTTGTCCCTTTGTTGTCGAGGAGTTTACCAAAATTTTATTTGCAAGCTAACAGATAAAATAATGTCAAGAATTATCAGATATTCCGTGGAAACCGGATGGGCATTAATTTAGATTGTCGAAGTTTTTAACCTAGTTTAAAATGAGGAAATTGATATACAGGTGTTCTTTCGGCTTAAAATAAATACACATTGGAGGGTATCTTTACAGTACATTTACTAACAGCTATGGTCAATCAATAAAATTTATACATTGATTAACCATAGTTTAAAATATGTTTAATGTTAACAATAGAATAAAATAATTACATGAACGCATGCGCAATGTTTAGCAAAATATTTAGAATAGTAACTTAAATGTTGCATTAATATTTAAATAGTCTAATTAACAAATATTGCAATAAATGAACGTTTATCACAAATTTGTTGACTGATAAAATTCCCATTAGCACTTTGATCTATTTTTAATTTTATTTATGTATTACTTATGTTTGAAGTAAAAAGTCATATGTCAGAAATTAATACGGCTTTAATCTAAGAAAATTTTAATTTTTTCACTATACTAGTTGTCACTTTAAGATGAGAAGGTGTAATTCCACACAGAACATTGTAAGACAAACAATGATTTTTCATAAAGTGTAACACATCAACAAGTATACATTTATAGCACGTTTGTAATATTCTAGAATCAAAAACTTTTTTTTAAATAACGGGCCACACTTGGGTGACTAACCTTCACCACAACAAGTCCAGAAACTGCTACTTATTTGTCATTACCTAATGGTCACCTATGAACTAAGTCACGGAGGCGAGTAGCCTTATCCACCGAATCAAAAACTAAATAAGTGTTTATTAGAAAAGATACTAAGCATGAGAAGTGAGATAATAAAAATTAACGTCAGCGATGATGTTTAATTTCTACATACTCATAATATGTAATGATTTATATTGATAATACAAAGCTTAAGTAGATGCATTTAAATATTCACCTTACCACAAATTTCAGTGACTGCATACGCTATGGTGATATAATTAGATATTCACCGTAGACTATGATTCGAAGTGACCGCGTATATAATTTACATCAATGATACACAAAATGATCTTATGGAGATGTGCTATGACTACCTATTCAGCTTATGATGATGAGGAAATTTTCAAATCCAGACATAGGAAAATTATATTATCTATTAATTTTAAATGCACAAACGCAGTTTAAATTACAATAAACAGGATTGCATTTAGATAAATTATCTCCCTCAAAACTAATCACTTATACTTAAAGAAGAACCAAACTTATATTTAATAATCATCAGAGAAAGAATTAAAAATTTAACCTTTTATTTTTGCTGATCAATAGCTTCCACATTACATTTTAAGTTTCAAAATATTCTCTTAAAGGTCTCCGACCTCACTTGAAAAGGAAATGAAAAGAGTTCATATTTTTATTTTCATCTTCTCTTTTATAATCTTCATTCCTTTTTCACGACATTCGATTTCGACTGATTTCAATTGCGTATCAGATTTCTGCTTTCAAAATGGTAAGATATTTAAGTATAACTTTTCCTTATATTTTCAACGTAGAATGAGAAAGTTGTGCAACCGGTCTTCGGAAAGAAAATTTGAAACTTCACAGAAAATGAAAAAGATTATTTTTGGATGATTTATCAATCGATATTTAAAAGATTTTCAAATTTCCTTTTACAGTACGATTGTATATATAAGCAAGTTATTTTAATTATAATAACACGAATTAATTTTTACTTAATTATTTTTGATTACATCATCGGAGCATTTTAAATATTTGTTAATGCCTATTGTGCGAAGATGTTAAATATTATATTCACCGGAAGTAAAAATCGTTATTGAACTATTATGTAGACATCTAAATATTGCTTATTTACCATTAATTTTACTAAACATTTTTATTCATATGATTGTCAATATTTTAATTCATCGTCGATTTTACGCTATTTAACATAAATTTTTATGAGACCATTTTTAAGTGTCTTACTGGTGAATCTAAAATGTAGATTCAAATTCATTTAGCTGAGGGAAAAATACCAAAAATGTGTTTTATGAAAATAAGAAAATTGTTGTGTAAACATATAAATATTATCATTCTGCTATTGTTAACTGCAAGTTTCTTACAACATTATGATTGTTATATCTAATTTTAATTATAACAACACCCATTAACTGATATTTTAAGACATTAT
The DNA here is from genome assembly GCA_030067965.1 of Latrodectus elegans. Classification (NCBI taxonomy): domain Eukaryota; kingdom Metazoa; phylum Arthropoda; class Arachnida; order Araneae; family Theridiidae; genus Latrodectus; species Latrodectus elegans. The sequence continues at coordinate 67,677,689 of CM057820.1, forward strand.
TCATTGCATCTTACTATTATAAATATAACAGTTGTATATTTATCTGCTTTTGTTCATATAGATTCCAATTCATCAAAGGACTCATATGATTTCTGTCAAAGCTGAAATCGAAATTTCTTCTTGTGCAGTTACTAAGCATCACCACGCGACTGTTCGATCGAAAATTAAGATTTAAGGAGAGAAAATGTGAGTGAAAGCTTTCACTGTAATCATGCAATCCCCTAATCCCCAATCCTCCCCGGTAAAAGAAAACACAAACCACCAATAACAGAGCCGTCTCTGAAAATCTCTCGCCTGTCTCGAGACCTGTGAATGGCCTGGCACGATCGCTGCGGAAGCGACCGGCGAATCAAAGGAGAAGCCCAACGTACAGGTACAGATGGTTCATTGCATTATCGATTAGTTGTTCACTCAAACCACTGAACATTCTGACTACGTATTTATCATATTAAGATCCACGCATGCGTCACATGTCCACTCGTGTAGTCGTAACTATGGTGAACGAGCACGTAATCTTCCTATTGATTCTCATGGGTAAAATCAATACTTCACTTCAACAGGAGACATTCCTTTGTACTGCACAGCAATTTCGGAGAAATAGCGTCAATAGATAAAAAACGATAGACGCATCTATCCAAAATTCATTGCATTTGCTCTACAACAATAAATACCCTTTTCTAAATTTCTTATTATTTGATTCTATTAAGCTATATAATAGAATTAATCACTTTTTTGCAGCTTTCTTTCTTAAGCAGTTGAAATAATTAATATTAATTAGAAATAATTATGTACAGTAAATTATAAAGTACTAAAATGTTGTATTTTTAAAACTGCTACATTATATTTTTAATGTTTTAAATATTATATACGTATATACAGTATGAGATCTCGCTCTCTCTAATATCAGTTAAAGTATTTAAATTATTGTATTACTATATATATATTTATAATATGTATACATAATATATATAATACGAGACAAACATTAGAGGGGCAGTAAAATTCATTAACTCTATTAATATATCGACATATTAAATTGTTTTGTTAGATTTTTTCCAATAAATTACCACAATTATTATTGAAATATAATCATTATTTGATTCTTGGTGTCACGTAAAAGAATTAATCACTTATTAACTACCTTCTGTGTTTGAAACATATAAGGTTATACATTTAAAGTCTAATGTTCTAGCAGAATTTGACAGATCAAAAACATTCATGTCTATTAATGTTAGAGTAACTTAATGAAAACTCAGAAAACGTATTATATTATTTCTATAAAAATAATAGTGATTATTCTTTAAATTAAAAAAAATGAAAGCACATATATTTGCAAAATATTTTAGATTAGACATACATAGCATGCATTAGAATATAATGATTTCAGTTTTATAATATTTAATTAAATTACAATTTTCATGTATAGATTTCCTCGTTCTCCTTTGAATGTTCCCATTATGAGAAACAGATTTTATGCAGTTTTCATAAATATGTAAAAGATTCCATTGGATTCTTTAGGAAGATCATCATCCCGAATCCCAGTGAGTTCAAATCTAAGATCCGTCTTATTCACCAACGGTGGCTGTATGTAGTGGTCGCAATGTCCTCCGTGTGAAATGATACCTCTGGAGGTGGCAGGCCAAGTCTGGAGTTCTGCTTTTTTATGCTTGTAAATTGCTGAGATCCCCTTTCGATATTAAGATTACACACCCACTGGGTGCGTCACTATATAAGGTGCCATCCGTCAGCCCCTTTTAGTGAAGAAAGGCAGAAATTATGTAACGGATAATATAGGATTTATATTCACTTCTACAGTCATTGTTCTGTAACATATAATTTTAATAAATGCGTATTTCATTAGGAAGTTCTCTTTTTCTTAGATTGTTTCAGATAGAGTCCAAGGTTTGTGAATGCTGAACATTCTTTTTCTGGATGCTTTTGAGGTACCAAAAAATTACTAATTAATATATCTTTTAAGGAGAAAATTTTATTGAGTTTGATTAAAATACATGACTTCATTTAATTTAAATTCTCAATTTGAAATGGCTGTAATAAAGTAACTTCTTTTGAGGGGGTGAAACAAAAATATCTCCCTGTGCACCAAGGAATACACTACACAGGGCCCGAATGTACAACAAATGTACTACATAACAAATCCAAATAAATCATGTGATGAAAATAATAATAATAAAAGAAGGAAGAGAGAAAAAAAGAGATATAAAAATAAAAAGAAGTTAGATAATAGCATAGATAAATTTTTTAAGAAATTCAAAATTCTCTTTCTTTACTAGGTCCACCAAAATCGGGGGCCACCTGTTATTTAAGTTTTTGCAAAGCTCGTTCCTTTCTTCTGAAACATATGGGCATTCAAGAAGAATGTGAGAAAGGTTGTCACTCCCAGAGTTGCACTTGTACACCTCACTATTCTTAATGTGGAAACGGTGAAGATAGCTGTTGAATTTCCCATGTCCAGTGAGGAATTGCGTAATTTTAAAGTCAGTGTAGAACCAATAGTTCTTAATTCTGATGGGAACTGATAGGAAAAAAGATTTTGTCCACTTACAATTAGGTGAGGGCACAAAACCTGAGTTCCATTCTGTGATAATCTTCTCTTTGGTAGTGGTTTTGAAAAAAGACTTGGGTAAGCTGGTATCCAGTATATTTGGAAGTGAAAGAGAAGATTTGGCTAGAAAATCTGCTCTTTCATTTCCATACACACCATTATGACCCTTGACATGGGAGAAAGTGAAGGAAATATTTTTGATATCACACATACTAATTGCAGTCTGGACTTCCACAATAAGTTTTTCAAAACTAGTTATATCTTGAAGAGCCTGTAGGATGACATCGAGTCACTGCAAATTAAAAATTTTTGATAAGGCTTGCTTATGGCGTCTTTAACAGTGATGCGCAGATTTATTTGGCACTTTTTGGTCAAAATGCACGCATAAAGTTCGGATCAACACAGATCTATAATTTAAAATGAATTCCTAATTATTACTAAAAACAAGCCTTATAGTTGAAATCCAATCCCCGATCTATTAAGCATAAATCCAAAAAGCATTAATTTCTCAGTTCCCATCTCAGAATAATTTACAGAAAGTAATTGTCATTTTAGTTTACTTCATTTTTTTATTTGTTCATTTTTTCCAAAATCGTTAAATTATTCATCACCAGAGAAGAATAATATTGCATTCAGCATCTTTTTAAAGTGATTATTAAAATATCAATATTTTATTGGAGTGAAGTTATTTAGCTCATAGCCTTTGTACGTGGCTTATGATGAATATCTTTATGATATTGTAAAAAGTTCTGAGATAACTTCTTCATGGTACTTTTATTGATATGAAAAGTTTATGTTGACAACATTGAAAAGCTCTCTTTAAATTGTTTCCAAAAATGATGAATTCTACATTCAATATGCTTTGTGATATGCTTCAGAATATCACAAAATAAACTATTAAATACACTTTGAATTTATATTTGTATTGAATTTGTATTTTCCGGTTTTACTTATTGCTTATGGAATCCTGTACTCTTACTCTCGTGCAGCTAATCCCACAATTCATTGAATTCATAGTTTGTTGTTTTTATTTACAATTCTGGTGGGAAGTCATTCAAAATTTGTTTTGAACTATGGTTCTAATTACTTTTAAGCTATGATGACTATTAATCATTTTGGTCGCATGTACAAAATAAATAAATTATAGAGTGGGAAACAAACTAATCTTCAAATCTATTACTACGCTTGATTATATTTCATGTAGTATACTTTTGCACTTGACTATTCTCCTAGCACAATGTAAACTGCAAAGACATAACATTGTAGAAAATTATAAAGGAAGATAATATGCAAGAAGAATCAATCAAAACAATTAAAGAAATAAATTCTGAAAATTATTTTTTTCTTTGTGTTTGGCATATTATATTAATATTGCTCAATATTCGTGTCATAAATAAGTTTATGTTAACTAAAATTTGATGAGAATTACTTAAATTGGAATATAAAATAAAATTTATGAAAAATTGTAGTTTTTCTCTCTGATACACATACTTAGATATTAAAGTTATAAATCAGACGAACATTCCAAGCAAAATTGCTAAAACATATGTTTACCTCAAGGAATCTTAGCAAGCTATAACAATAGGAGATAATTCTACGAAAATAATATTTAACGTGATAGATGTTTATACAAAAGCATTTCTTATCGGAAATAATTATCTGCTTCAAAAGTAAAAAAAGCTTATATTAACATCAAAAGAACACAAAAGAAATGATAAAAAAAATGTATTTAGAAAAGCTATTGTCAAAATTACCAGAAAACCAGTTTTGAAAAGTAGAGAAATCGAAAAAACATTCATCGTCAGAAAATATCGAAGTTTAAAAGAGAGCATTAATGATCGATAGCATTAATCAACATTTTTTTATAAACTTAATTTTATATTTTGAAACCTGCGGTCCTATTTTTATAGCTATCGAAGACGAATATAAATAGAGAAAAAATTGTTCTTCAGTCGTGACGAATCGCACGATTTTCAAGAAAATTCTAGTTCTCTAATTCCGAATCATGAAAATTATAATTTCTTTTCATCAGATATTCATTTGTCTATAGATATTTATCCAAATGTTCAGGTTATTATGCACAGTTTTTTGAACCTATGTTTAATCAGTGCATTCAACTACTATTTTGACAAGATAAAATTTGTATAAATTTACGAACGTAAATTATTTTCATTTATTCTGTACATCTCCAGAATATTCTAGCAACTAAGCAACCATGGATTAAACATTTATTAAGACTATGATTAAATTTTAAAAAAAAGTGGTGATTTTTATATGGAAAGTAAAAACTCTACTAAAATCTCCTGTACGTACTGTTTTTATAGATTTTAATATCATATAAAATGTATGATGTGGAAGTTTGAGGAGACGGTTATTATAGTCAGATGCTAATCTTATCATTAACCATTTATTTAATGATAGTTCGTACTGTCTTTAAATTTGCATAAATAGCTTGCCAAAAAATCTATGTAATGTAACGAAACAATCTTATACTTTTAAATATATCTTCACATTTTATCAAAATTATAGATTCTCTTTTCTCATCCTTGAGAAATAAGATTTTATTTATTTATTTATTTTTTGTTAAAAAAATCTGTATTATCATTGCAATATTTGTTAGACTTTTACTTAAGACAGCAGAAGCAAATAGCTAATCAGACCAAGACTTGCAGTTTAAAGATTATTATAAGCATCTCTATAAGCAACCCCATCTTAAATAGGAATCGAATTCATATTCTGTTGTTTTATCCAGTCGCCTAAGCATATTATTAAGAGAGATCGTTGAGGAAAATGCATTGTTTTATCTAGAAATATATCTTAACAAACTTTTGAGTAGGGTGATAAAAATATATTGCTTTATATCGAAAACTCATAAATATTTCATTATAATTACTCAAAACAGTGTATATTTAACAATGTAGAACTTCTTTTACATTACCAATATCAGAATATAATTAGATAAATCTGTAGAGAAGGATTAATACTTTTATCCAGTTGTCTCAACAGACATTTAAATAACAAGTCAGAAAACATAATTTAATCAATCAGTCTCAGCAGATAGCATAGAATTTCCAAGAACACAATTTTATCTATCAGTCTCAGCAGATTGCATAGAATTTCCAAGAACATAATTTTGTCTATTAGTCTTAGCAGATTGCATAGAATTTCGGAGAGCATAATTTTTGTCTATCAGAGCAGCAGAGAACATTTTTTTTAATTTAACATAATTATCTCATCAGATTGTAAGGTAAATTCTTCATTTCTAAAATACAAAATAATTTAGAATAAGCAAATAATTTTAAAATTTTGTGTTGATTATATTTAGAAACAGAAAATTTTTAATTTATCATAGATTGCTTAAACAGAATTGCTCTTTCATTATACACAGCTGATAGTCTATGAAAAAAAATCAAGATGTATAAAGAAATTAAAAATCAAACTAAACTGATATATGAAAAATGTTAGGTAAACATTTTTAATGTAATAAATCCGAATAAATATTATATATATATGTATATAAATATATATATATATATATATATATATATATATATATATATATATATATATATATATATATATATATATAAATATATATATATATATTATATATATATATATATATATGAAATTTTTTCCTATCGTTGATGAGGAAATTTTAGTTCAAAATTCCTATTAATCTCCTTAGCCTATTTTTTCCCTGCAATATAGAAGAATATAAAGGTAATCAACCAATTTATATGAACATTTTCTTAAGAGTAAAATGTTGCTTTCGATTAATTGAAATAGAACAATAATTTTAAAAAGTTTTATCTTCCATCACACAAATAAAAAATCTAAAAAGCAAAGTGCCTAAAAAATTATTTATCATTTATATAACATTCCTGAGAAATAATTGCTAGCCTTTGATTTCTTTATTGAGAAGACATTAAAAAAAATCCTACCATTTTATAAGCACAGCAGCAATTTCTAAATATAATTCGATAACTTGTCAGAGAGGCAAGTTTTCACTAACTCACTCAAAGTTTCGTTTGTCGCAATCTTTGTTATTTTTTTCATTTTTGGTTTTCAAGCACAACAGATCCATCAAAGCGCAAGCAATTAATCAAACAGCCACGCCATCTGTCGTAAAAAAAGACTAAAAGAAGATCAAGCTTCCAGTCGGTACAGGAGACCAACCCTTTTTTTCTGCTAAATCGGTAAATGCCCATGGCACACGCTGTGGCTTCTTCATAAGGTCTTATGGAGATAATTAGATAGTGCTAAGCCTTTTCGTCAAAGAATAAGAACACCGCGCAACTGTTGGCAGAAAGCTAATGCGGAACGAATGAGCCAATGTAATTGCCTACTACCATTGAATTTATATAAAAGCATATCGGATTTTTTAAAGGAATTTTTATTAGTACTTCAATTTATTTTTAAACAGTTTACTGATACTTATTGGATTAAATTTATGATAATAGATCTAAGACTCACTATGTTTTTTCATAATGAAAAAACCAATGTTTTTGCATGATAAAAACTCCAGGATAAATCCTTATCACTGTATAACAATATAAATTCTATAAATTCATTAATACGAATCCGTCTCTTGCATGAAAGTCTCTCAGAGTAGATGTTTGAAAGTACACCAGATCTCTGCTTACTACCTGTTGGTGCTTTATGTATGAAAAGTATTCCTGGAATCCTAAAATACGTCATAAATATTTTAAAAACCCACACAACAATGAGGTACCTATGAGCTTATTCACCCGAGGATTCAAAGTAACTGATTGAGACAACTAATCTTGCCTAAAGATTGGACCATGCTGTTTTAAATGCAGGGTTCCATATTTGATATTATCAATTCTTGAACAATGAAAGTTTGAAAATGCATTTTCATTTTATAGCACATCTCTAGGAATAGTTACATGGTTGTTTCGGGGTCTCCTTTAATGTGGCATGTGAATTCCATTCATAATATATGAAAAATCTTTTATGAATATACAATTAATTTTTTGGATTGTAAACAACTTTATGAAAGCTTGTAGTATTTAGGTTATTCACAGCAAAGTGTCACATAACAGCAGGTAATAATTAATGCTTTGAATACATGTGCATACCAGCTTATTTTACTTGCCACACTAATTTTATTTAAAAAATGTTCTTCATTATAACTTTAAATAAAAGACAGTCCACGTAATTCTCTATGTCTCTTAGGGAACAATTCAAATTTTCATGGTGAGCAGTAGGAATTTCAGCTGATATTGTAATTCCCAATACATATACTCGGCACTCAGTATAAAATATAGTATTCTGATTCAGTAAATGAATGATATTACTGGAGTAATTTCATTATATTAAAATACAGAGGTTCATATTTAATACAATGACTTTTTTATCGACAGAAATACAAAAATGTACCATAAAGTCTTATGCTTATGGGTAAAGTATATATGTTTTATAACATGCATAATCAACATGGCTGTAATCATTTATTTAAAAATAATTGTAAGTAAAGTTGCTTTGTGGTGAACTAAATTAAAATAAATGCGTTAACTATTTGGTTTTACTATATATTGCATGGAGTTCTAAAGATATTGTTTCTAAAATGCGAGATAATACCTTACTTTTGTTTCTTAGAAAATTTGGCAAAAATTAGCATCATTTGTGTCAACAAACGTTTTGTATAATGTAAAATACTTAATGGGTATCAAAAATAAAATATGAGCAAGTGTATTTGTCTGTTTCATTAACGACAGTCATAAGGCATTATTTTAAGTATTGCTTCTATTAGAGTTGAATTCAAATTATAAATGAAAATGTTAACATTTGGAAATAATTTGTTACTATAATATCAAGAGCAGGTGTCTCTCAATTTGATCTTAATTCTGTACATTCACAAGAATACAAAATTAAAAAAATAATTAGTTATATTCAGTGGTAACAGTAAGAAAACTTGGTATGAATGCAGTAAAAGTATTTTTGTCTATTTTGCGCTTTTTATAATAAAAAAAAGTTATTTTTATTGTAATTCGATAACTACTGGAAAAAATTAAAACAGTAGAAAAACTTAATACACTGCTTACATAAAAATCTTAGAAATAACGTTAACATTTTCTTACAAAATAATATGAAGCATTAGAGAGATCAGATTAAATTCCTTAATGTACTGTTGTAACTGATTTTAACTTAACTGAAACACAAGATAAAATAGGTTGAATACTCAGTGTTTTCTTTAAACATTCTAGCCAGTTAAGAGAAAACTGATCAACAAATCAGACCCTGAGGTTAGCAGTCCTATCGTCATTTCATTCATTGAAGCCAATTAATCAATCGTGTTCTAGATCAGATTTGTGACATGGGTCTTCTGTCATTGATGACGTTTTACCACAGAATGAAATTCTAAAGCCAGTACGCAATCTTCATCCCTCTGACTGAGTTAGATAAATTGGGACCAGAGACAGAAGTCCAAACAGGATTCACTTGGCTTGAGATATATGTAAATATGAAACCAAGCTGACAAGAGCACTTAAATGCACAATCTTATCAATGAGCAATCAGCAGCTTCAGGCAATGGAGGAAGCGAGATGGAAGGAAGCTGATCGGAAAGACGACAGGAAATGGATGTGTCAAGCTGTTGGCAGTTCGTTTACTGAATTCTTGAAATGAATACAGCATTTTTTTAAGTATACTTATGAATAGAATTAGTATCAGTAACAAACCAGCTTCAAGTTGAAGCTTAGTATAATCTTATGACTTGTTTTTCCCTTGATTACCGAAGAACTTCAAAGTTATCACATCTTGTTGCTTGAAATTCACTTCTTTTTTATGACATTTTTTTAAATTTAAATTTGAAATGTTAATTTTATTTGAATGAATAGAATGGAATATATATTTTCTCTAATCTCGTAAATATTTTTAAATCATGAATAATATAAATGACATGAAAGTGTTTTATTTAATCAAGATACATTGTTCATATTATAAAGTGAATCATAAAAGTTTATAGCTGAAAACATTTTACAATTCAGTTTTAATAAAAATAACTCATATTTTGACTGCTTATGAACGATACATGTAATCAGAAATAGGCGCATTTGTTTTAAAGTTTCTATTTGCTCTTTTTTCGTTTAATATTAAAATTAATAACAGCATTTAATTTCCATTAATTTCCATTTTCATTAAATATTATTTAATAATTAAATTTTATCATGCCAATAAAGAAAATATCCGACAGGCTGTATTCAAATCTTGGAATTCTTAACATTGATAAGAGGGAAAGGGAGCAGAATATTTAACATATTGCGACCACGTAACAAGGCTTTCAATATTAGAATTTTAGTATTTACTACATTGTTGAATATTGAATTAGAATTTAAATGATGATAAAAGATACTCGTTGGTATTTGCGTATGTTTTTTTTTTCCGATCTATTCACCGGCAAATTATGAAATTTCATTCCGTTTGTTTCGCAGATTTTTAGCACAGCAAGGTACATAATTGATAGAAATATGTATAATAGGGCACCCAGTACATATGTTATCGTTATTTCGCCGGAAGTTGGGTCTTCATGATTTAGAAGCAGGGAATAAATGTAAGACTCCAAAATGTTGGCCTGGACCATAAAGGTTACAATTCACTAGTAGGGCATTGACACCAAGAATTTTTTTCGTATCCTATCCATCGTCAACTAGCATGACGGGTCTTCGGTTTGTTCGGAACTAGGACTCTCTACTTTCCAGATATGAGAACCTCTCACATATTTATGAAATTTATATAAAAGTTATTATCTCATAATACATATTACAAAGCTGAAAAAACGGTAATTTAAATAAATAAATATTAGAACAAAACTCATAGCATTTTATAATGTAATGCATATATATATATATATATATATATATATACATATATATATATATATATATATATATATATATATATATATATATATATATATATATATATATATATATATACATATATATATATATATATATATATATATACATATATATATATATATATATATATATATATATATATATATATATACATATATATATATATATATATATACATATATATATACATATATATATTACAAAGCTGAAAAAAACAGTAATTTAAATAAATAAATATTAGAACAAAACTCATAGCATTTTATAATGTAATAATATATATATATATATATATATATATATATATATATATATATATATATATATATATATATATATATATATATATATATATATATACATATATATATATATATACATATATATATATATATATATATATACATATATATATATATATATATATACATATATATATACATATATATATATATATATATATATATATATATATATATATATATATATATATATATATATATATATATATATATATATATATATATATATATATATACACATATATACATATATACATATACATATATATACATATATATATACATACATATATATATATACATATATACATACATATATATATATATATATGTATATATATACATATATACATATATATATATATTATATATATATATATTATATATATATATATATATATATATATATATATAAGAAAGAGTAATGTATTCTAAATAATTAATGGAAGCATCTTTATCTTTATGATTACGAATAACTGAATTTTTTTTTAATTTATAGGTTAATATTTAAAACATTTTATTTGAAATATCGCGTGCAGTGATGTTTACAAATAAAACAATTTACTTGCATATGAAAGCAATACGGAGAATATGTGAATTCATTAGCACTTCCACAATGCTGTTGAGTCAGTCAGCAAAAATTACATGTTTATAAACATTAATTTGACAATTTCGCTAACGTAATATCCACACTGTTTCTCCCAGTATTTTCATACTCCCATGTAACTTATTTTCTGTTTTATTAAATTTATAAATGAGAAATGTTTTAATTTTGATGAGCTAATTTTGTAATTTTAAAACTGGATCCTAATCATTCTGAAATAAATTGAAATACATTGTGATTTTCATTAGAGTTTTTAATGTTGTTGCTCTCGTGTGAAAGCTAGGCTAGCAAATTGGGGTGCGCTGCTCCACTTTTCCAACTGAACCGTATTTGGTGTGGAGTCCGACTTCTTCAGAACACGCACATGCCATAGGGACCCATTTATAGGGTAGGCAACCATTCACACGTCATTCACACACAAGGAAAGGAGAAAGACAGGATAGACAAAGTACATCCATGCCTGAATATGGATTCGAACCCAGAACCTCCTTATCCGTAGTCAGGCACGCTGACCACTAGACAAGTTGGCCGGCTAAAGTTTTTAATAAATTATTATAGTAAAAATTTACATATATAAATTTTTATTACAATAAATATTTATTATAATACTAAAAATCTAACTTATTTCTGCAAAATAATCGATGACCAATAGCAGTATGTTTTTCTTCTCAACTTGTTTTCATTGACTTAACGCATTTTCCAAAATATCCCTTTTTTTAAGAATTTGAGATATTTTTCAATGCTTCAAATAAACAGTTTTACTAACTTCTATAATTTTTTATTTTGTTATTGTTTTAGTCAATTACAGTAATTTGATTTAAAATTACTGTTATTACCTGTTAGAATCCCCTTTCGAAGTGTTTGGAGTTTTACGTATAACAGGATATACGTACTCTTAGAATAATCTCAATGATACCTTTTGCTCAATGGACTACTTAAATGTTCAGACATTATTCCATTTATAAAAATGATTTTATGAACTCTGACGTTCTGAAATTCATAACTGGATTCTATTTATCTTCTAAAATTCCTACTCAATATATTTCAAAGTTTTATGTGATACAAGGAACACACGCCTTTTTTAAACGAGTCAATAGATTCCAGTTTATCTAATAAGTAAAATGCTCAACCATATGATTTAGTTAGTGGATGTTTTCATTTTATAAATACTCTAAAATACCCCATCGAGTTACATTAAGATTTGATCGGGTATTTTAGAGTATTTGCAGAATAAAATCTTCAATGCAGTTTTGACCTTCATACATAACAACGCTAGATGTTAAGTAGTCCGACCTACCCGGAGGTATAAGGCAAGAAAAGACAAATCGTGGACAGTAATCCGCCAGGAGAGCACTTTGACCCCTGAGTGGTTGGTAGCCGGTGCACCAGTCACTAATCCGGAGTCAGCAACAACATTTACGCTGGCCAAAATACATAATTTCTTTAATAATAACCCAAATGTATATAAATACTTCATATATAACAAGGTACACGTTGTATTACATACAAGTCAGAATAATATTTTGCTCTTTTGTAGACTGTAGCACAATTTAACATATACTTTCATTATCGCAAGCGATGTTTACCTTTTAAATCGAAGACATGAAACGAAAAGTGTAATTTCTACACTGTTTAGTTTCAACAGAATATTTCGGGCTTCTTTTTGCCTGTTAGAAGCACAGTAAAAAGCTTCGAGATTTAATTCCAGCCACAGTTAAATAACAGAAGATGATTGACCTTTGCTTCCAACAAGCACAACTGTCAGGAAAAATCATTTTTTTTTTTTATCAGGTTTATTCACCATTTATGCAAAAAAGCCTGAAAAGTAAATGAAAGTGATATTAAAGAAAGTCTTGCAAAAACTTCCAGCTGTTAAATATTCATTGTGCGCTTCCGCATTGAGAAAAGAGAATCACAACCGATGGTTTAATTAAATACTGTTATGCAACATTTTGTAAATGATTTACTAAAACCATCGCTTGTGATTCTCTTTTCTCTACGTGGTGTCAAAATGGTATACTTTAACAGAAATGCATTAATAAAATTTACAATCAATGCAACATCCAAAACACTGAAAGTCTTAGCGCAAACATCAGATATCGAAATTCTACAACTTAAGAATTAAGCACATCTTTACCATTGACAACAGTTAATTAATATATTCCAGAATTGGAATTAAGAGCCGAGTGTCAAATTCCACCTGCCAGTCATTTTTTATTCCATAAATTTAAACTGTAAGAAAATTCGTTTTCTGTATATTTGTATTACTGAAAATGTACCTGCCAATTTTTCGATTTTAATTCCAGAGACCTGTCTGGATTATGAGGCCGGTCTGAACATTGGCTTAACAGTTTGTATGCTTCAGTCACAGATTGGACATGGTTCCAAATCTACGTTAAAATAGAGGTACCAGTCTAAATTAGTCATATTTATGTAAAAAAAAACTACCGTTGAGTAACAGATAAAATATGATTATTTGGTTACATTTATGAAGTTGCTGTAAATCAATCGTTGTCACTTACTTAATACCAGAATATTGGTAGTATTTTTTCTCATTCATCAACTTAGTTCCTGCTTGTGTTCATAATTTAAATAATAGTTACATTAAATGGATAAAATGAGGAATTTATATCGATTGTGTGTGTACGTTTTTATTTCAGAAATGAGAAATATTAAATCTATAACTGTCACGTGCTCCTCTACGAATGAAAAATTTGTGTTTTTACAAAAATAATTTATTTCTCAACATGAATAAAAAGTTTTTTCGAAATCAACTTTAGAAAATCTTAATCAAAATAGGTATGTATAAATAGATTCTCTACTATCGCATTTTATACATGAAGAATGATTCGGTTGGTTTTCCTAATGTTTGAAATGCATTAAAATCATAACAAACTTACGTTAAAGTGGTTGATATTGACACCAACGAACTTCCATGTACCTAACTCCAAGAAGCTTTACCAGTTCAATGGGACGTCTAAAGTTGTGAATGAATTCTTGAATTGTTAAACCGAAGTTCATAGCTCTCTAAGCATCCTTCTACCAGGTCAGCTTCTGCAAATATATTTTAATGCAAGCAATTATTCCATAATCACAGTAGAATGTTATTTTCTTTCCTATTTGAGGAGATATTTTTCTGAACTATGGCAGTTAACTTAAGTGATAGGTAATTGATTTGCGTTTTGTTTTTAAATTCAGATTTGATGGTTGTGATTTCCACATCGGATGTGAATGCTTGCATTGGCTGTAGATCTACTTTAAACTGTAGGTTCCATTAGTACTCATGGGAAAATATGGACATCTAATGACATACATACGTACATAGCGGTGCAGACGAACTCCTCACTGTATTAAAGTTTAATGGGTTTGGAATACTCACCTGTCAACAAGCGGCTCGTAATTTAGAACCAGGGTCAAGTAATGAGGTCATCACCTAATCTTGCACTTTTTCTCTATGTACACACCACACCAGTGGTAGGACCAGTGGCAGATTAGCGAGGATACGTCTCTAACACACATAGCTTCAGCAATTTATTGAAAGAGAATGATCTTCGAATGACAAGCATACTGAACTAAATTTTTACAACTATTACAACACTCTAACTTGCTGTTGAATTGCTAATTTCGGCATACTTACCCACTAACATGCATTACCTCCTTTAATTTTTCTATATCTTATTATATGATATTAATTTTTTAATGAGAACTTCCATCCTTTTTTCCCCATGTATCAATTGAGGTAAATTGAATTCTGAAAGCATTTATAAGGAGAGAAAAATCAATTATTCAAAAAGTGTTTACCACACGGATTAATTCAACAGTTCTTGTAATTTGCAACATTGTATAACATGTAGAACAGTTGTCTACACACATCCACGAGAACGATCCGTCAAGTGTACCTGTCTATTGTAGTTAATTAAAAATGCTTTGGGTGCCAAGGTGTAAATGAATACGATCACGTCCTTATGTATGATGTTTTCATAAAAAGAAAGATACATTGTTTCATTTTCTGAAGTCAAAACACCAAACTGATGAAACAGTAAGCATCTGAATTAGTTTGTTATTTTATAAGATAGATGATGCACCTGGAGGTGAATTAGCAGATTGTTTCTTAATACTATAGGCAAAAAAGACATTAATATTCGTAAGAAGTAATACTAAAATCATCCATTGTAAAATTTAGCAAGTGAAGAGCATTTTTTGCCCAATTCATCATCTCCCCTCGTTTTTCTTTAATGCATTTACATGCTTTAATCATATAATGTGGAAGACCAAGCCATTTTTGAGGAATTGACTTTGAACAGAACTCATTTCAAACTCAGTGACTAATAGTGAGTGTGTACACTTCTCATAATTATACTATTCGGTAAACTGCAAGTATATTTAGTAAATTGCAGTAAACTCATATTTATACTATTCGGTTCCTTCCGTTTCTAAGTACATTATGGTCTCTATGGTCTCTTTTTGGCAAATAATAGCTGGTATAATTAGATGCAGAGATTTTGAGTTTCTTATTCGTCTATGCCTTTGTAATCTAAAAGATGCAGAAATTTGATTGCTATCTGAATATTAAACTTTTATTTTTTAATGAATGAATTTTTTAAATGTTATATATGTACTACTGATTAATAGCGCCTAGCTCGTAGCCGAATGATTGGAATTCTGACCTTCAATTCAACAGATCCTGTTTTTGATTCTATCCAGTTTTCGATGTTAGTAATAGTTTGGAGTCAACTTTACATTTCATGTCCAAGTTTTAGTGCTAGTGAGCACAAAATGGCCATTGAGTAACATATCAAACCAAACTAATTGATTAATAAATTTAATTTTTAACTGGAATAACCTACTCATGTCCACCAAACACACGTAAGCATAAATCAATTCTACCCGTAATTAAATAAAAGGGGAGATGTTCTTTTCTTCCGTTTCTAAGTACATAGGAATAAAAGCCCAAGTTTTTCCGGTTTTCATATTTTGCAGTATATGAATACGGCCCACTTTTTATAAAAAGCATTTTGCAAAGGATAAAAATTTGAAATGCATATGTAGTATAAAACTGAGAAAACCTTACAAAATTTTCCGGCTGTTAGGCTGCATTATTCCGCGTCATATTATTCAGATAATTTTTATACTAGTATTACACTTAAATCTATTTCAAGGTCTTACAACGTTATATTAAAATTAAACATTTAAATTTAAAAGCTTCTTATTTATAAGTTAATTCTTAATTCTTATGAATTTTATATCATCTAACTATTATTATTTTTCAATGATTATAGTCCGTGTTTTTCAATTAATTATATATATTTCTTTTGTTATATTGTTGATGTAAACCCCTTTTTGTGCTCTGATTTCAAGGATTTATCTGATTTGAAGTATGGATAGTATAACTAAACTGCAGAGTATATATATAACTGAAAACTTAACAAAAAATTATCAAGTTTATATATACCTTACTATACTTAATCACAATGTTTATTATCAAGACTAAAGTGAATTTTTTTATTTGATTAATGTTTTTATTTCCCGATAACAGATGATGGATGATGGCACCTAAGTACTCTATGAACATATTTATTATGAAATTCGATATTTCAACTTTCAGACAGTTTGAGATAAAGCATTCATATAGTTCATTATTATTCACATTTACGAAATTCAATCAGATAAGCTAATTCATGCTTTGTATCTCTTGTTTCATTTTACTGAGAAAGGATTCTTTTTTTTTTCTAAGTCATCAATTATCTAACTGAAAATACCTCCAAGGCAAAATGCATTTTGAATAGAGCAAATGAGTTTAGAGAAAGAGGAACATTTGGCTTTCCAGTTCCAATGTCTGATCAAAAAACGTCATTTCCGTTACCACAGAAAGCGGATTGTGCATCTGATTCAGCTGAGAATAGTCATAATAAAATCCCGAGGAGGTATATATGAAATCAAATGTCTCACCATTGATGTGAAGTGAAGTAGAAAATGCCAACTCTGGTTCCCACCTCGTCACTTGATTGTACTTCAAAATTATGAAGTGATTGATTATGTTTAATGAGACTTCGAGTAATCTAAAGGAATAGTTATAAGTATTTCCTGCTAATACCTAATTTAAATTCCTAATTAACAGACCGATACCTGAGTGATTAGCATTACTGACTCCAAAGCTGTTGGTCTCGGGATCGAATCTTAATTCAGGCATGAATGTTCTTTTCTCTCTATTTCTTTGTACTTTATTCTGAGATGATAAATTAATGTAGCCTACCCTATATAAATTTTGTAGTCGTGTGCCCTGGGTAGTTCTACTCGCCTTCGTGACTTAATCCACAGGTGCGAAACGGTTATAAATGTAACAACACACAGATGCCCAACAACTATAAATGAGTAGCAGTTTCTTGCTTTTCTGATGGGAAGAATTAGTCCCTTAAAGTTTGCTGTTAAAAAAATTTAAACTCCTAACTAAGGTTTATTTTGAAAAGTTTTATGTAGACAATTATGTAATCAATCATAAATAAATATCAGAATATAATAATTTTGTAAACTGTTATACATAAAATGAAAGTTTCTATTTTACTATCACTATAAACTAAAGTAAAAAATATCCTGATTAAGCCACAAATTAGAATTTAATCTCTATGAACCCCTTTTTCCCTCAAACAAAGGAATAAATATTTAGAAGAAAAATGCATTTTTAAATGAGGAATATGTCTAGAAAGAATAATTGCTTTTCAAGTTTCGACTCCCAAATCCATTCTAAGAAATTTTATGCGGGCAATTATGTAATTAATCATGAACAATGTGAATAGTAGTGGGTAAATAAAAAGTTTATATGCTGTTTGGCATAAAATTAAAATTTCTGGCTTACTAAGATTATTAGCTTTAAAAAACAGAAAATTACTCGAAATTAAGCGAAATCACAGCTCAATTTCAGTGGATATAAGCCACTTCCATTTAACAAGTCTATGGAGAAACTAAAAAAGATAAAACTTAATTGCACAATTATTAGAATCTTTTACATTTTAAACATGAAAGATTTGCCTTGGGGAATGAGATGCCCTTCTTATTATCCTGATAAAATTTGAATGTAAAATATTTAAAAGTTTATCCATCATTTTGTGTCAAATGAAATAAATAATTATTATAATTCAGCTTTCATAACCATCGTTTAAAAAAATAAGTTTAAGATAGAGCTGATAAAATTTAAACTTGTGGAAAACTACCTTGATCCGACAACATGTTGGAAACCTGATTATACATTTTTTCTAAGAAATCACCTTCTTTCTATTTAGAGGTATGAATAGAGTTTTATCGATATAAATCAGTGTGTGTGACTTTAATAATAAGTGGATTATATTTCAAAGATACTTAAAGAGTAAGTCAAATAAAAAGAGTATAGTTATAAATGTGTGTTAAAGCATTCCCTTACATGATTTTATTACTGTTACAATGTTTTAACCATAAATTTTCAAGCATATCTCTAGTAAATGGACTAAAAGTGTTTGACTTGGTTCATCAGAATAAAAACTCTTAAATCATCAGAATGCTTTTAAATTTTTATGAAGTTTTTATAATGATATTCATAAAATGTGTGCTTTATAAAAAATGTAGTTTGTATCGATGTATTCACATGTAACATGCATGAGGAAATTAGAAACACAGCATGTGTTTTGCGTTGAATGACCATAGTATCCTCTTGAAACCTTTTATATCCAATACAAAAGCTCTGTTACAACGCCATGATTCTTTTACTACATTTCTGAAAGTTTCTCAAATCTAAATTAAGATTCTTAATGAACTACATGCTATGCTATAATTGAAACAATACTAAATATTTTATAGCTATAATATGGTTTACTAGATATTTTCAATGATTATATTATTATTTATGACTAAAAATACTCACAGTGGTCAGCGAATTTGATTTATAAAAGTCCCATTTAATGCAGTTATTTTTAAGTTCGTAACAATCTTTAATAACTTTGTAAAAAAAAAATCATTCACTCCACTAGGCTAATCCAGTAATATGTTTTTATCAAAATGTCTGTATCCAAGTCATAACGAATGTTCATTATAAGATTTTAGCTTATTCAGAATTCCAAGCTTAAGATTTTTATATGATAATCTCTCTTCCCTCTATAAACAATTATTTTATTCTTTTACATTGGCTTTATGTTTGCCGATACATTATTCATATGTAAAAGTCATTATTACGCAGTTACTGATATAACCAAAAAGTAAACGTGAGTGATTACTTAATAAACTGATATAACCAAGTTCCACTCTTGTTAAAAACTAAGCACATCTTGTTGAAATAACTACTATTACTTATATTGTTCTCATTTATGATATCTCAATCCTCGAGAATGGTTGAAGGTGAAAGAAGATTAAAAAGGGTGATAAGATGGTTAAAAGTTAATCACGTAACGAGGTGAATCAGTAGTGAAAACGGATTTCAGTGATCACTTATATTTCTGTTATTTTTATTTTCAGATGAAACATAATAATAATCTTTCAGATGATGATTGAATATTCAATTTGAGTTTCTCCTTCACTTTCAATGAATTGTATTATATCAAACTTTGGTATTTCTTAGGAAACCCCTTGAGAATCCTGAAAAAAATATTCATTTATAAATTTAAAATGTTTAACCAAAATTATTCACAATTTACCTTTAATTATTCATAATATAAAAATCTAATTATGGATGAAATATTAGATTTATGATTGCTTACTTGAACTGCTGTTTTCTTTGAGGTACATTTCAGAAGTATATTAGCATCTCAGATATCCGTTATCCTTCATTTGATCTGAAATTATAAATTTACACGCACACACACACATGCCACCATCTATCAAAGAATGAAGAAGTATAACGGCCCTTCAATGAAGAATTAAATTTGTCTATATATATTTACATTATTAATAATGAATATTTATTTAATGTAAATTTTACATATACATATAATTTAGAGAAGTATTATGTGTTAGAATTAATTATAGTGAGAAAAACGTTTATAAATCTATCAAAACTGAAAGCAATTGCATTCATTTTTACCTAAACTTAACGCTAAGAACATTCTGATAATTTATGCCTTGGAAACATCTATATAAAATTTAACTTGAGATATAGAATTAATTATATAGAAACACTATAACAAAAATATGGCATTTGTTTATATACTTAACTTCACTTATGAGTGTTATTTCTATCTTGAATAAAAATTAAGGAAATTTCACGAGTGTGTAGTATAATTAAAAATGAAATATTAAAAAATTTGAATTGTTATCGATCAACTCATTTTATAAAACAAAATATTTTAACATGAGACAATTTATTGAGTAAAACTCTTCGTCTCTCCTTAAAATTTAACAAAATTAAATAATTCTTTCATTTCAAATGGTATACACACTCTATACACAGTATATATATTATGAATTCATAAAAATAAATTATCTGCATGCTTAAAATTCTTCTATTTCTTTAAAATCCCTATTTTATTATTCTTAAATATTCCTCAGAATTACAATGAAGAGCATTTCATACGTATTCATGAATGTTGGTTCTTTTAACTTATATGATTCTGTGTAAAACTAGCTGGCAAATCAGATGACTATGAGTCAAAAAATACCAGTTATAATCCATAGTAGTCTGCTCGTAATCTTTTAACCCACTGAATGATAAGTAAATATGTATCTCCTTTTTATTTACGGTCGCAGTCTTCTTTGTCTAAAACATTGATATATGTTTATACAAAAATAGGGAAACAAGCCTAATTTTAAATGAAGTGTGAGGCGATCAACAAGTTTCAGTTTTAAGACAGGCAATAATGTATATACAAATTAATGTATCATCGATGTGATTGTATAATTACTGATACCTGAAAATGAGATTATTGTGGCATAGCTTTATTTTCAAGAATGAGTGAAAAATGCTGCTATGCTTTATTAACAAATTTTAAGATTTTAAATGCTTTTATTTCTGAGAAATACAACTGCTAAATTCTGGAGAAATTATGACATGCGATTAATGTAAGATATCTGAAAAAACTATGAAAGGGAAGGATTTTTGCTTTTAATAACACACTTCCCCATTTCAAAATGTCGAAACGAAGAAATATACATTCCATGGTTTGAAACACTTGGACACCTTGATTATGCTCTAATCTCCCCCGATGCAATTTTTTCAATTTAGTTCCCTTTAAAAGCCTTTTGAAAAGTCAAAACTCCAGTAAGAAAAAAGAAATAATTGAGAAATTATAGATTTCTATAGTTGCAGGGAAAAAGGAATTTTATGTAATTGATATCAGCAACTGTTGCAGTATGTTTAAATCGAAACATTGTACAGCAAGCTTCTCGTAAATGAATATTGTTGTCTGGTAAAATGTTATGGCATACTGTGTAAGAAGATGAAATACTTATTATCGCATTTCCGAATTCATTAGAATTACAGAATTTCTTATCTCTTACAATTAAAAAACGCACTAATCATGGTTACCGAGCAACTGCCTTGTCCCCACATGTCTGTCACCTCGGTGAATGAACTATGACATCATGTTACAGTGGTAGTTGTAGATGTTCATGCCATCAAATCTTACTTAACTAAATGCCCAGGAGTAAAAATGCTGCTATTTTTGTCATAAATTCTTGATCTGGGTACTGATTTTCTAGCATCAATACCTCCAGATTTCATAAAAATGTAATCATTTGCTGTATTAAGCATAATTAATTTCCTAAATATCATTCTGTAATTAAAAATGCTTCCTTATGTAGCAATTTTAATGATGAGTAGAATGTATACGCATATTTATCTATATAAACAGTTGAAACTGAAAAGGTTTTTCAGCAACAGACTCGTAAGCACTATCCTTTGAATGCATTCCACGCAATTTAAAAATAAAATTATGGATTACTCACAGATATGGTTTAAATATGGTAGTTTACACAAAATTTTCAAGCATTTTATTTAAAAGAACTACAAATATGTTTTTTTTTTATGTTATCAATTATTTAGTTTTCAAATATTAATCTACATTTTCTATAAATATTTTATTGCTAAATTATATGAAATAAAAAAACTAAAAAAAATATAATTTTCAAAATACGATTGGACGAAAGAACTAGAAATTTAAAGAACCTTCAAAAATTCTTATTTCCATACGCTACAGTTCATTGTGACACTTTTACTATTCTGAAAGTGAAAATAGTTTTCGATAATCAGAAGCGAATGATTTTGATCGATCATCTTGGGAAAGACCTTAATACAACACTATCTTCAGAAAACCAGATTTTCAGGGTGGTATAGTGATATTAGTTAATAATTTCTTGTTGAAATCAATTTCAGTTCTTAAGGTGTGGTGTTGATTTAATGATGATAAAAACTTAAATCTCTTAATCAGTTACATTTTTGTGCTTTCAGGGAACTTATGCGGATGCTGAAGAATGTTAATACTTTCACATATACGTTCATTAACATAAAACTCTCCAAATTTGCAAAAACTTTTTGGCAAAAAGAGAAGTAATTAAGCACTAAATATATGATTTCAAAAATAAATTTTAAAAATTTTAATTAATGAAAATAATTAAATTTAAATAATTGAATCATAAAAAGTAATTTTAATGTAGTTAAAAGGAAAGCAAAATTAAATTAATAAATGGGAAAAAATTATGAAGATGAAGGTGACAAGAAATCTGATCCTTCTTATCAGTGAACAAAAGGAAAAGCAGTTTGAAATTATTCATGAAACGATCTAAAGAATAATAAACACAAATTATTAATTCTCATTACTTTCTAGGAAAAATATGCAAATAAAAACCAACAAAAGAGAAACATTCTGGGGAAGACATGAAATATTTTTCAAGTGAAATGTAAGGAGCAAACCTTATTGTAATATAAATAAGTAATATATAGATTTTAAATATCTCATTAAGATTGGAAATTTAAAAATATAGACAAATATATCACCCCTTATGACTGATAATTAAACTTCAGTTTACTTATATACAAAAATTTGTATAAAAAATTTTTTGTTTTATATTGAATTATATGCATACAAAAACATATATATTAAATAATTGCGTTTATTAAGCTTTTTTAATAAGGAAAATATTTTTTTAGGAAATGAAATTAATAATTAAGTTTAATTAAATTCTTCAATTTAATAAATACCGTGAAATTTATTAAATTAAATTTCAGGATTGATGTACATGTTCACATTACTCTTTTTAGTGTGCATTAATAAGTCATATATGTACAGCACATAATAGCAATTTCAAATCTGCTAAAATGCTAAACTTAAAAATGTTAGTTATTTTACCAGTGAATTCTCGTTTATAAAATGAATAAAGCCATAAGCACATAAAAGTGTTTCGTTTCATTTTTCATTGAAATTAATAATCTTCGGAATTGTGATTGTACGTGACACAGTTGCAAAAAATTTCATCATTTAAAAAATACTTTATTCATAAATAATTATTTAAAATGCACTTTATTCTAATAATAAAAATATTTTACTAATTTTCCACTACATATATTAATGTTTACTAAACTATTTCACTATAATATAGTAGTAATTTTTTATTATAGTAAATGCGATTTGATAATGAAATATTTAAAAAAATCCCTCTTCCTTTTAATTTTAACTAATTGAAATATAATAAATAATATTTTGATTTTCCTTTAGCAACTTTTTAACTATCATCTCATCATAGGAATAGCCATTTTTATATTAAGGCAATAAAACTGCCATTTTCTGTATTTTTTTGGCAGCGTATATCTTTGACTACCTATTCAAAAATAAAACCAAGAGTCGTGACCGCAAATATTTAATTGAGAAATGGTAAAGCAGATACCTATCATCAACATCTGTGAAAAGTAACGAGAAAATAAAATCACGTATCACACGCATTTCTCGATCACATGATATCTAATACATATTTCCCCTCTTCCTCTTCCCCTTGTATCATTACAAACTCCATTATAAAGATAGATATCTCATGCCATATTTTTAAGGACAAATGTTGATTTTTCGTCAAAACTTCTTTCTTGATAACTTTTTCGAAGTGTAAGCAATGATTTTATTTTCTTTCTGCCCACTATATTTTTACTGTTTTTTATTTAATCTTATTCCATAGAGAAGGTTCGGAAATGGTAGGATGGTTATTGACACACTTTTCCTCGCGAGCTAACAATAGTTAGTTTATTACCAAAAAAAAATCTGTAAAGATGTTATCACATTCGCTCGCGCAGGTGTGTTTGCCTTGTAGCTGGAATTGAAAAAATTAGCTTTTTTCCATGAGCAGCTGCCAATGCAGATTTTTTTTTTTCTGCAGCAAAGCTATTGCCGCATAAATCGTAAGATTACAATTGACTTTTATTTTTATAGCATTGAAAGAGAAAATTACAATCTGATATTTAATAAAAATAAAACACGTGAATCATACAAAACATTCGAAATTAGAAAATATTTTTAATATATTAAACTATATTATTTAGATTAAAATTTAGTTTTCTTTAAATTATATTGTCAGACATTGTTATAATGAAACTTTTCACAATGGTTAAATTTAAAGTTTAGAATTATATATATATATATATATATGTATATATATATATATATATATATATATATATATATATATATATATATATATATAATATATTTAAAGTACAAAATTAATCTTAAAATCTCCAATAAAATAAATAAATAAAATTGGAATTTATTAATTATGATAATTAATTTACAGAAAAAGATTATGACGATTTATATTTGGTATTTTAAATTAATAGATAAATGGATCCAATAGGAAATATTATTAAATAAAATTGTGCGTTTATTTAAATATAATCAAATTTATTAAATTACATTTAAATTATTATGCGACTTATTCTAAGATATTTCGATTAATTATGAAATTTTTTGTATAATTATATGTTATTAGTTTTCATATATGAATTTTAATTCTAATTGTATTCGGTTAAACATTGAAAAGTTAATTAAAATATATCTATTGCTATAATGAAAATAATGAAACTTGTGAATTAGGTGAAAATTCATTATAAAGATTGCTCAAGATATCTTGTAGGTTAATAAGTAATAAAAAGTCTTACCTAATGAATATGCAATTATATTTACATATTTATATAGTTAAAACTATTTTAAATGTTATCCAAACAATATTATTTTAAATCAACATTAATATTTTAAATTAGTTCAAAAATATTTAGATATGTGTGTCTTTTACTTACAAACTTTGATTCAATTTTTTGGTTTAGAAATGTCAAACTAATAGTTAATTAAGTTTTATTTAATGTGATTTTGGGACAATGTACCTTGAAATTGTACAATCAAATTTCTTTCGAATAAAATAAGGTGAAAACTTAATACATGCATAACTTTCTCAATTACTCACTATATTCCATTTGAGTGAAAGAAATTTATAAAAATTAATTCCTACTAAGGAAATCAGTAAATTAATGAATTAAAATTAATTCAATTATTGATCAGCATTTGAAAATGTAAGTAAATAATGATAAAACAAAATTTTACTTATTAAGGTTGCATTCATCCATTTTAATTAACAATCATTAAATTACATGCACGCTATCATATATGCTATACTAAAAATGGCATTTTATATTAAATTTAAGAAAATATTTTTTGTAATATTTTTGCATTTTTGAAACGGAAACTGTTTAATTTGAATTCGTCAGTCATTAGAAAATAATTAATGAACTTATTTGTTGATATGTTAATTAAAAGTACATATATAATAACTGCAGATGTTTGCTATATGTATGAAGAAAACTTTATCTGCAACTCTCTTGACAAACAAAACATTATTTGCATGTATTACTGTAGTATGAATAAAATGTTAACTAAATCAAGTACGACATACATGAACAGAACATTATTCACAAGTATACTGAAATCCAAAAGCTAAGAAACAAACACTTTTTCTGTACTTAATTTGCAAATGTATGAATGTAGAAACACCAAATTTAGATAACATATGTGCAAAACAGATATGAATTGATTACAACATACATAGAAGTTTACATAAGAAAAATAGTTTCCACAAAAAAGCAAATTTTGCTGGAAATCCCATTTTTGTTAAAATAAATAATTACAGTTTTATGAGATAAAATGTAAAAGAAACATAATAAAAAGAAGTATTAATAAAGGATATGCTCAACCCTAGATTAAATGCATGCACATTCCATGCTCTCAATTAAACTGCCGGTTACCGAAATGGGAAGCGAAGAGGTACGGAGTAAGCTATTTTGCACTCTCATACATATCATGAATGATCAGGAATCACATCCGGATATCTCATACTACTCCCAGTTCCTCCATGGAATACAAGCTGGTCAGTATGACCATAAAGTGAGATCCATGCCCAAACTATTATTATTAACTATTAACAAACTACTACTACCGTTACTGTGTCTTTTCAAAGTATTGGAATGATGGTATCTACTGCTTTATTGCCTCCAGATCAGCACACGTCTTAAACTGCTCTTTCGTATGAATCTGAACTCGTCTGTAAAAAGTATAGAAGCTCAACATCGCACTGAGGTTCAGGAAACACATTTTCTTACTCAAGATAAGTGGGCACTCCTCTTTTGTCCAGTGAGGGAGTCACACACATCTGATCTACTTACACAGGGACCTGCATGGTGAAGAAATCTTAGCACAGTACTATATATATATATATATATATATATATATATATATATATATATATATATATATATATATATATATATATATATATATATATATATATATATATATATATATATATATATATATATATATATATATATATATAGTAGATATTCATCTTCCTTATGCCACAAAGTGGCCTGCAACAAGATGCTGTACATATATACTTCTTCTCTTTCGGGACGAAAGAGCCATAAAACGGTCCCGTGCAACTGTTGCAGCTCTTTGTGAAACATATCATCTGGGCCAGAAACTTTGGTTTGATACTAATTCCAGAGACGATGAACCACACTACGAAGCACATATGTAGTAGCTCTTTGTGAAATATGTCATTTGGGCCAGAAACTTTGGTTTGATACGAGTACTAATTCCAGAGACGATGAACCACACTACGAAGCACATAAGGTGCCTAGCAACTTCAGCATGAAACATACTCATTCCGACCGACTGAATTGACAAACGGCTTCTCTCAGACATAGCGGAACCCTATTGACTATTATCAACGAATGTGTATCTGCTAACAAAATTTGAAGATCAAAAAAAGTTACAACGTAATCATGAAATCCTTATGTATACTTATCTTTCTCTCACTCACATGTACCTGTTCTTTTCTATCCAAAAAAGAAGTAACTAGCGTTTTTACATAAATTAACACGCACACATGAGTTTGTTTTTATCATTTACATAAACTATATATTTTGTTTTTAATGTCACTTTTATGGTGATTTTCGAAAATTTATTATTTTTTAGTTTTTGAAGTCCAGTGTACTATTTGACGAATAACAGATTATTTTAATCATATTTGAATATATATTTTACCAATGAACAGAATATTATTTGCAAGTATTTTCAAACGAATAAAACAACTACTACTGGTAAAAAATATACAAATAAGTACTATTTAAAGGAACGGTATTTTCAATAACATACTGACTGAAAAAAATATGTTCATCTTATAAAACATTATTATGAAATTCAAAATAAATGATTTTTAACTAGGAATATGAAAAACTTCAAATTTATTAATTAACGAAAAACTATAAAATATTGTTTAAGAAATTAAATGCTGTATTTTATATCTTGTTATATATATAATCACACAAATAAAATAAAAAATTTCACTAATATAATCGAAGAAAATTATTATATATATTTTTATATTTTTTGTGGTTTATATGTATATTTTGTATATTCATGTAATTCATTCATATAAATAAACAATCTTATAGTTATCATCCATCATTATATTTAGCAGTCTTCTAATACAAAAATTATATATATATATGTGTGTGTGTGTATCGTTTTTTAATATATAAATTTTATACCGGCTTGTATTAAATTTTATATTCATAAAAATTAAACAGTATTGTCTATATAAATTCTAATTTTTCCTAGCTTTCTTCACAGACATTTAATTTGCAATAATTACATGCTATATCATCATAAAGATTTCAATATATCTTCTGAGATATTTATAATTAGTGTAATGTGATTATAATAATCTAACTGGCTGTGAATATAATGGTTGAAGTTTGTTATCTTTAACACAATTAAAAACTAATATTAGAGAATCCAGTGCATGGAAAAACGAGAATCCACAAATCGAAATTTTTATATAACTGGAATTATTGATTTCGATTTGACTCGAGTTATGTGTAAAAGTTAACATGAAGTTAATAAGATCAACTGTCTTTATCTTTTGTATCGAAATTTTATTACTATGAATTATAAAAATTTATTTAGGCGAACAACATTAGATCACGAAGATTTGATTCCAGTTATGAAAAATCATTATATAAGAATCTTTATTTTAATAGACTGATAATGACTCTGACATCATGAATAATCTCTATGATGTTGGTCCTAACATCAAAGAGAGAATGTTAGGACAAACATTTTTAGGCTACCATAAATTGAAATTTATTCAATTTAAACAGAATTTCTATCTACTTTGCTAATTTTAAGCAAAATTTAAATGGAGCAGTAGGATATCACGAAGCATTGTTAATAGATTGAAATAATAAAGGGATTATAAGCAAACTTTAGTATGAAATTCATGGGATAACCAATATTTGACTATTGAATTAAACGTTTTTTATATAAAAAAAATCAAGATTATTAACAAACATTATTACAAACTTCGTGTCTGACAGATAAGATATAAACTTTATCAGATAGTTCTCTTCATTATATTGAAAATTCATTTCAAGACAATTTTTCTTTAAACTAATGGTAAAATTAACTTCATGAACTTATCCAATATTTTTTCTTGCTGTGTACAAGGTGAAAAAGAAAAGTATTGAGTATTGCCATTTTTGATGACTCAAAAGAACATGCCTATTTTTAGTCCTCAAAGTCATCAGGCATCCAGCATCTTCTGTCAACGTGTGTCCAGTTGCGCAATCCCCTTGAGGTTATACTTGGGGGTTTCAGAATCAAAGAAGTCCGTGATTGCAGGGTCAAGTCAACTTCAATGGTGAAAGATTTTCCACGAAGATGATTATTCAGAGAATGGAAGAGATGATAATCTGATAGTGAAAGGTCAGGTGAATGATGAGGACTGCACAAAATTTCCCAACCAAATCGCTGTTAGCATTCCTTGTCACCCAGCATTATCGACCAAAAACAGTATATCTTTGCTGTGCTACTCCTTCTGTTTGCAACGCCTATTGCACATGTTCTAGTTGCTGCGAGTACATGTCTCCTGTGATCTTTTGGCCCGTTGGTAGCAATTCATGGCATACCATTAGACGACTAGTTCACCAAACATCAGTTTTATCACAGAGGAACAAATCTAGCCAGCTGAATTTATGACAAAAATGAATTGCCGTACATATAGTACTGTCCCCAAACACTTGATATATTTTGAGACTTGATGTAGCAGCTGATAACCATACTGTGAAGTCGTAAAGCAAGCAACATCAAACGATCTCTTTTGTACCTAACATACATTTTTTTCGCAAATGTGTGAATTATAATTGATAAATGTGTGCTGTGGACCTGCTTTTATGACTGCTGATAGTCCTATTCTTGACTAATCAATGTCTCAACAAGGTTATACTCTAATTTAACTACTTATTCTCACTTTTTTCAAAGGCAATGCCAAAATGGCAAAAACATTTTTCTTTGTTTTATATAAAAGTTTAACATAATAGTGCTTATGTAGTTTTTTAATTGAACAGAATATCGAGATCTTTTAAAATGCTTATAGTGTGTAAAAATTAATAAAAAAAAATAAATTAATACATAAATTTTTTTATCAAAATTTTCGATACAGATAACATTTTTTATTTATGCTTATAAAATTTTTTATATTTATTTAAAAGCATTTCTTATTCTTGATATTACCAAACAGTTATTTTCAAAATATACATTTACAAAAAAAATTTATTATTTTTAATACAATAACAACAAAATCTTTAATGTTGCCATGAGTGAGGCATTATTTTTAAGATTTGAAAGAGAGTGTTAACAAATATGGCAATTATTAATTTAAAATTCTATTAATCAATGAAATTTTAAAAATTTAAATAGTCTTTGCCAATTTAAACTAACTATAAAGTGGATGTTTTGTCTTGTCTTTTACATTTTGCTCCTTCTTCTAAGCTATTGTCAACGCGTAAATGACTTGAATCAATGGAAAACGACTTCTCAAACCGATGCTTTGGTCCTTATTTAAAAAATCGTTTTATTAACAAAATGTACTTCAACAACATTCTCAGACATTCAGTGATGGATTTCACTTTGTTTGATGCCTCTCGAAGAATGCGATTTGATGGCAAGCAGCAAATTCATCAACAAGTCGGATTTACAACGCCGTCTTAATTCGCCTAATAATTGCGAAACTAATTATGTGTGACGTAGATGAAACGTTATCTGATATCATGGATACTTTAAATCAATGAGAATTGTAATAAAATGGCGTAATCATGATCTGAACTGAAAAAAAAAGAAATAACCACTTTATGATTAATAATCAAAACTGCTTGGAAGTATCCTAAAGTTAACTATTTTTTTATAAAAAGGTATCATAATTTAATGTTTTAAAACGCAATATTCATTAAACATAGTCAAATAAAAATTTATCTAAAACTTCTCTTCTGATTTGTATGCGATATGAAGAAATGACCACCTTAAGTAGAAGGTTTTAAATATTTATTTGAAAAAAATTTCATATCCATAAACATTAGTACTAATATACAAAGCTTACATATCTTATTTTTAGTGACGAAATTCTCACAATTTCATGTAAACTATTAACAAAAGGATATAAGATTTACTACCTTTGAAGAAAAACAGTCACGGCTGTTTATGCAAATACCCGAAACCGACATGAAACAAAATACGTGTGAGTGCCATTCCAGAATTCTTAGTCACATCTTGCGAAACATTCCTAATTAATCTAATTGTCTGAATAGTTTAACAGATCATGGAATAAAAAGATCTACCACACAGAAACTTATAATACTACCATTTCTAAATGCGAATAACTTGGTAAAGGTGACAAAATGAATAGGTTGGCATCAACAACGAAATGTGACACAAACTGCAAATATTTTTCTCATGACACATGGAATGCTTCAGAATTACTGCGGCAAACATTTAGATGTTTACATTGATAAAAAAAGAAAAGAAAGAAAGAAGAAAAAGCATGCAGAGAAGTGTCTCGTTTCAGGTAAAGGTGTCATTTATCACGACTTTTTTGGTTCACTGGCCACTGATAAGTGCCTGAAGGTGAAAGGTTGTAATTTCTCCATTTAAGCACCATTCATTATGTTTATTTGGTCGCCAAAGCGTTGGAAAAAGTGTCATCACTTTGAGACTTGTTTGGGAAAATCACTTCATCGGCATTAGGAATCTCATTTACTAAAATAGAAAAGGACAATCTGCAAGACATCCATTTTGTTTGCTCACAAGTTTATTTTTATCAATTTTATTGCTTTGAAATATATTAACAAGTGAAATTTTAGTTGCCGATATATTTAGTTATATATGTCTTTAAGCACATATTTTAATCTCACGCATACCATACAATTTAAATATTATAAATTTTTCTATAAGCTAATAACATTTAATTAACTTACAATATTTAAACTGCATTATAAGTTAAGAATTTAATTCCTAAGATACTTCGCATTAAATTTTTAAAAAAATATATTGCATTACTTATAAAAATGCGCTTTTAAATTAAATAATTACTTATATTAAGTATATAAGTAGTTATTTAATGTAACATTAATTTTACAACATTTTCAGTTGTAAAACTAACGTTAATTTAAATAATTTCAATGCAGATAACGATAGTTGTTCCAAATAGTTTCATTTAATTACTATATTAACCTAATTAAATTGTGAAGTCATTTTTTAAGAACTGTGAGGTCATTTTTATTTTATATTCTTTAACACATAAATAAGAGAATTTCTTTTACTTAGGAAATTTCATAATCATTAAGTAAGTAAAAGGTAACAAAACTTATATTTCTATTACTGAAATAGATGGAATGTAGAATAAATGCAGGAAAAATTTTAAACTTTCAGTTTAAATACAGATTAAAGAAATTCAATAATGTAAGATTTAATCAATTTTCGCTCTCAAGAGAGTTAATTGAACTAAGACCACAATGTGGTTTAAATCAGATTCTAAACCATCCACTACAAATACCTATATTTGGATCTGAATACACAAGTTTTTCAATGAAAGGGAAATGTCAGTATAGCATAATTGTTTAATTTTCATGATTTTACAAAACTAATCATTTTGCAGGTACTAAATTAATGATTAAATTATTCTTTCAAACTTATATCTAAAATTTTTGTTATATTAATAAGTGCATGATTATTTTAAGAAGAAGGAAAAAATGAACATAATTTTATGTCTTAAATTAACTTAAAATATTTTCTCATTGTGATGAACAGTGTGATATCATAAACTACATGGTGTTTTGGGTGATGTCGTGTCTATTTGAAGTCAAGTCAAATTAATCCATGTGCCAAAATCTCGGCCTTGGTAATGTGTACAATTTTGTCATTATAGAGATTTCCCAGAAAGGGAAATTCGTCAATGATTGGTTGGTGTTGTGTCCATTTCAAGTCAAGTTAAATTACTCTATGTGCTAAAATCTCGGCCTTGGTAATGTGTACAATTTTGACATTATAGAGATTTCCCTGAAAGGGAAATTTGCTAATGATTGGTTGGTGTTGTGACCATTACAAGTCAAGTTAAATTACTCTATGTGCCAAAATCTCGGCCTTGGTAATGTGTACAATTTTGTCATTATAGACATTTCCCAGAAAGGGAAATTCGTCAATGATTGGTTGGTGTTGTGTCCATTTCAAGTCAAGTTAAATTACTCTATGTGCTAAAATCTCGGCCTTGGTAATGTGTACAATTTTGACATTATAGAGATTTCCCTAAAAGGGAAATTTGCTAATGATTGGTTGGTGTTGTGACCATTTCAAGTCAAGTTAAATTACTCTATGTGCCAAAATCTCGGCCTTGGTAATGTGTGCAATTTTGTCATTATAGAGATTTCCCAGAAAGGGAAATTCGTCAATGATTGGTTGGTGTTGTGTCCATTTCAAGTCAAGTTAAATTACTCTATGTGCTAAAATCTCGGCCTTGGTAATGTGTACAATTTTGACATTATAGAGATTTCCCTGAAAGGGAAATTTGCTAATGATTGGTTGGTGTTGTGACCATTTCAAGTCAAGTTAAATTACTCTATGTGCCAAAATCTCGGCCTTGGTAATGTGTAAAATTTTGTCATTATAGAGATTTCCCAGAAAGGGAAATTCGTCAATGATTGGTTGGTGTTGTGTCCATTTCAAGTCAAGTTAAATTACTCTATGTGCTAAAATCTCGGCCTTGGTAATGTGTACAATTTTGACATTATAGATATTTCCTTGAAAGGGAAATTTGCTAATGATTGGTTGGTGTTGTGACCATTACAAGTCAAGTTAAATTACTCTATGTGCCAAAATCTCGGCCTTGGTAATGTGTACAATTTTGTCATTAAAGAGATTTCCCAGAAAGGGAAATTCGTCAATGATTGGTTGGTGTTGTGTCCATTTCAAGTCAAGTTAAATTACTCTATGTGCCGAAATCTCGGCCTTGGTAATGTGTGCAATTTTGTCATTAAAAAGATTTCAAATTGTAGAGATAAACAAATTTTATATAAATTTGTCATTATAGAGATAAACAAATTCGTCAATAACTGTAAACTTCTTATGATGAGAAGTCAGGAACTTACAAATCTTACATGTTTACTATGAAACATTGTTCATTATACAAAAATTATGTCGCAAATTTAATAATATAAAAATTAAAATTCAGTTATCTTTAACTTCAAATCAATATTGATTTTAATTTACGTATTTAATTCCTATTATCTATAAAACAAATTTGCTTTGGCGATGAAGTCGCCAACTGAGACACATCCCACAAACTCCAAGTATTCTTTCATTACCAAAACTTTTTTCAGTTACCGTCTTGCGACCAGATGCAGAAAGGTATCTGAATCCTAAGCAAGCTCATTGGATATGTAAAAGACCGGTTTGTTCGCGGCGATATATCGATTGTGTAATCACATGCGATCACCTGTCACTCGCTGATCAACTGATGATAGCTCTCGGTTGAAAAGCTGATGACAGCCGCGAATGCAGAATGAATACAAGCGTAATTATCCGGCTGAGGAAAAAAGGCAAACATTCATTAAACAGTAGGACATGCAACAGCATTCATAGGCAAAGGGCGATGGAGAAATAATTACCGACCCAGTCTGAAACAATTTCAATTCGACTATCCTGAACACTGATATTCTGAAAAATAATTAACAAAAGAGAGAGTTGGATGTATATACAAATATTTATATATGTATGCATATAATATACTAATTTTTATTACATTTTTATTATTAAATTAGGAATTGTGTATTGTTTAGTTTGCTTTTTGTCTAGTACATCTCAAAACAAAGGGAAAAGGATATCTCTCCATATATACAATAGATATCTTAAGAATATATATACAACATTAAACACTAATATCATACTTAAATAGTTTCTAAATGATGCAGATTAGAGCATTTTTTGTTATTTTTAATTAATATTTTGAGCATCCCAACTACTGAAAATAGTTAAGTATTTCACAAAAGTGAAACTAATGATAGCTTTGATTTTTCAAAGGAATTCAGATACTATGAAATGGTACAAATATTATAAGAACTCAGTTTGACGAAGTAGAAATGCGTTCCCCGAAGTAATCGGGAACATTATATAATCTCAGAATCTCCTAGTAAATAAAAAATCGGGGCTTTAAATAAAAATAAATATTACATAAATATTTGAACTCATTTAATATTATGATTTTAGTATACTGAGTTAAATTTAATTTATAAATCCTACAAATTGTCCAAATTAGGAACATTACTATATTTTTCTAATTTTAAATCAGTCCTATAAAAACAATTTTTCTAATTTTATACATTAAGAATTAGTTACTATTAATAGGAACTATTATAGGAATTTTACTAGAATATATATATATATATATATATATATATATATATATATATATATATATATATATATATATATATATTTAGATATATTCTAGCAAATTACATATAATGAATTTGATAAATGTTGTACGAGAATGCTGTTTTTTCCTAATTTTTTTAAAAAAATGTTTAATTTTTTTTATAAATTTTTAATATAGAAATAATAGAAAAAAAATTTAATGGAAAAATAGCCATTTTTTAATAGAAATAAAGTTGAGGCTTTATAACATTTGATTTATTTATTTTTTCCAACGGCTGCACTTGGGTGACGAACCCTATGCCACAACAAGGCCAGAAACTACTATCCATTTGTCGTTACCCAGCGAGCACGTGTGAACCAAGTCACAGAAGCAAATGGCGTTGCCCGTGCCATACCATCACAAACCCATTCATACGGCGGGCCACATTCATACATCATCACAAAAGAAAGGACAGAGAAACACAGAGAAAACAGAGAAAGAAAGTAACATCCATGCCAGAACCGGTATTCGAACCCGGGACCCACAGCTCAAAAGTCAGTAAAGCTAACCACTCAGTCATCAGTCGGCAACGTTTGATTTATAAATCATGTCATTAGACATATCTTGATATTTGACACAAGGGTATACAGGGTATACATGATAGCGGAAAAACTAATAAAAACAAGGTTTGTTGAGGATTTTTACCACTGTTGAACAATGCAAGATGAATTACATGCTTTCGTCAAGTCCCGACTTTCCTATCTTATCATTTTCCTACATTAATAAGAGGGCAATTGGAAGGATCAAAGTTTCTCTTGCGATAGGTTAACAATAATTGCTTATCACGTAGTAAATTGCTTTACAGTTGAAAGTTGTAATACGCGGTTTCTATAACCTTTCAGAATAACATTTCCTTTAATCCTTTCAAAACTTCCTGATATATGCACACTTTTCCCATTATTTTTTTATCTATAATAAATGTCACATTAACATATTTTATGGCATATTTATTTTTCTATGTTAAGTATATTCCTCAATTATTTTGTATAGCCTTTAATTTTTAGCAACAATAATTTTTCTATGTATACAGAAGTCATAGCTATTGCATATATGCTGTATTTATTACTGTTACTGCATTACTATTGAAGTGACAATTATGTAATTAACTGATTACAGCATTACAATCGCAGTTACAATCAATGACTCGCTGTCTAATTTAAAGCTTTCTTTGAATAACAGTATTTCATCACCAATTAATGGCTGAAAATTATTCTTATGTATGCTATATTTTAATAAGAATCCATCGAATATTCAGAATAATATTTTTAACAACATTTATAAAAGACATTTAACAAAAAAAAAAACGCTTCCTAGATGCGCAAAATTATTGCTTAAATATGGGTAAAAAAATCCATTGTCCCCAACTATGTTCAAAAATACGCATACAGCACATTTCATTTGTTAAAAAAAAATGATAAAAACAGCAGAAAATGAAGAATCCAGGCGAAAAAGCAAACGGTAAACTACAACAATCGGCTGCTGCGGTTGACAGTGAAATCAACTCATCCATTAAATGGGCACCGCGTGGTGGTGCAACAATAGAGACGCGTGTGGATCCCAACCGCATGGTGTTCCACTTCACTAGACCGAAACCCCCGTCGGTCTTTTTCTACCCCCACCCCTCCCAAAGAAGGTGAAATGATTCTGTTAAGAGTAACCCCTGTTTTACTTCCCTCCCCTGCTGCCAGGTATAACGATATACGAGCTCAGTTTAATTTACCTGATGCAAAGTCCCGGGTTCCCGTCCCTTGGGAATTTTTTTATGCGCAGGTGTTGTGAGCGTAGCTTCGAGAATAAAGCATTAAGTATATTAGCGCTCGTTGACTTCGTGGGGGCCATGCACCAGTAAAAGGAGAAAGCGAATTGTTGAGTCAATTGAAAAATTTCCACAGATACTTATGGCTCTAGGAGCTGGTAATAAAATATTTTAGAAAATACTTTTCAATTTCGCTTCTTTGAGTTCGTTAAAATGGA
The DNA here is from genome assembly GCA_030067965.1 of Latrodectus elegans. Taxonomy (NCBI): domain Eukaryota; kingdom Metazoa; phylum Arthropoda; class Arachnida; order Araneae; family Theridiidae; genus Latrodectus; species Latrodectus elegans. The sequence continues at coordinate 67,715,303 of CM057820.1, forward strand.
TTCTTTGGGCTTTAAGTTTGGTGTAATATTTTTTAATAAGTCTCCAGAGATTATATGTAAATGAAAGTTGTCAATAAAATATTTAAGTATTTTTTTTAATTTCTTCATTTTAAGGAATGAAAGAAATAAATCTATTAAGATGTGTTCCTTGCATCAAAAGTACATTAAAATAATATTTTTTCATAAATTTTCATATAACCCTATGGCTGTAAAAATTTTTAATAAAATATTTTGAAAAATTCTATTGAATACAATTAGAAAAAATCCTGGAGTTTATGATTGGCAAACTGTATAGAATTGTCATTGGTATGAAATGATTTATAAATTATCGTTAAAATAAGGTGTTTTATACATTAAATCGATTATATCTTTATATAGTAATACTAGATTAAAAGTAAAATATTATACAAAATCATAAAATTGATTGTATTGAAATTGTTAAGATTGATCGAAAATTTATTATAAAGAAAATTTTGCATTGTAAAATTAATAAAAAAGTAAACATTATATAAAATGTCCTTTATGATATGAATTAATATTTTGCACTGTTCCTTATGATGTAATTTCTGGTCACTAAAGAACGTTTTTACAAAAGTTCATGATATTAATACTTCTGACAACGCAAAGTTGATAAAATGAACTTTGTGAGGCCTCTAAAAAAATATATCATAACCAAATTAAATCGAAAAAAACTCACATTATTTATAATGTAAATAAGCATATTGGGACAAAGCATATTTTTCAATTAAAAAATATATATCCTTTAACCACATTATTTCGATACTGAGAAATACAGGTATAGTAAAATACAGGTCGGGAAAAACTGTTTTGTGTTAAGTAGACAAAAATTGCCTTTTTTAATAAAAAAAAAGAAAGCGGAAAATAAAATAAAAGTAATGTTGCTTTTCACAAAGGCAAAAAAACTTATTAAAACAAAAGAACAATTTTAAAGCTTTTTGTTATCATCCATAAAGAAAATTTACTTTCAGGGAAATTTTACTAGAAAATATAAAAAATGATATTCCAAAGATTCACCTAAACCTCTTGTTGAATTCTATTTATAACATATTCCTACAGTCAAATTCTGGTTAAGAAATATATTACTATAAGGTACATTTTTTGCTATATTTAAATAAGATGAAAATTTATAATCAATTACCCATCGCTACGTTGTGTAGTTTTGGAAAAAAAAGATGATATTTCCAGTATTGATTTCATAACTGAAGTCTTAATTTTGTAGAACTCTGTTTTAATAACCTAATCAAATCCCCCCCCTTTCGGTGTTATGAGAACCCAATTGAGCTGGATATAGTTATCAAATTTGGGGATGATAGCACATTCAATGCAGAATAATCAAAGGCTGATATACGTTAAACGTTTACAGGGTCTATTAAACCGTCACTGTTGTCATACTGATGTCTGTGAAAAAGGATGACTGATCAAATGCGTTGGCTTCCATTTTTAATCTTGGCAAAAAATTAAATGTGATTGTCAAAGTTTAATGCCTTTATTCAGCGTAAAAATAGGTAACCAACTCCATTGGTGCGATGTTTAGAGGGTTGCTTAAACTCAGGTCATTATTTCGTCACTTGACCATGAGTTTAAAATTATAATGCAATTGTCTGTTATTAACAGCTACAGCCAGTCAAATTAGAATGTCGGAATTGCAATAATCAGTAATAATTACCTAACCAGTCCGACACAAAAACAAAATAATAAATATTTCATATATTTTCAAATGTAATCATCTTAAAGTTACTTATAAATCCACTCAAGAACAATAAAATCTATCAGGAGAACTTCAAATATAATTCCAATCGTTCAATGTATTCCAAATTTGGTTCAAAATGAAAATTAACAAAAATAACTAACTTGGATAAATTTTTATTTGCTTATAAAAGTAAACGTTAATTTCCTGTAGAAAATATACCTAAATACATTTCAAACACTTTACCCAATAAGAGCTAAATTAAATTGTTCCAAATATTCATTATTTGTATTAGGTCTCATTAGAATAAATATGATAAAATCATTAAAATTTATCCGTTACTCTTAAATTTCATTGCAGTGCAATTAACAATAAATTATCATGAATTAAAAAGTATATTTAACTAAACATATTTATAACTATCTAAATTCTCTAAAATAATCAAGAAAATATATTTCACATTATTTAAATTTCAAAATTTTGTCCCACATGGAAGTAAAGTTAAGTAGTAGCTCAAGGAGGTGTACACAGTATATATATATATATATATATATATATATATATATATATATATATATATATATATATATATATATATATATATATATATATATATATATATATATATATATATATATATATATATATATATATATATATATATATATATATATATATATATATATATATATATATATATATATATATATATATATATATATATATATATATATATATAATTTATAAATTTTATCATTCTTCACTTTTTTAAATGAAAAAAAAAGTTCAACAAATGAATCAATCTACTGATACAAATCGATTTAAAATTAAGAATATTTTACCAAACGACATTTATTCTCTGTTCACATAATTTAATTTTCAATATGTCAAGAAAAAAATTGTAAAATCCTTTTTTCCAACTTCAACTTACTTGATCTGTAGAAATTAAATGAGTGGAAAACCCCACTTTCCGAAAAACCGGTGCCTTTAACAATAAGGCGCGTTGATTTTTCAGCAGCTCGAAAACACCTAGGCCATTTTGCAGATCGAGAACAGAGTAAACGAGAAAAATACTGGAGGGGGGTGGACTAAAACTCGCGGTTAAAACTGTGTTTACGGTGCAACCCATAGCGCTCTTATTAATCACCCAAAGTAAAAAGAGCCAAATGCTTCTCATCTTTTTAATTCATCCCGACATTAATAGAGCGGGCCCTATAACAACCAATTTTTTTTTTTTTTTTTTTTAAAGGGATAGGTACTCTTTTATTGCTCCTTATCTTACAATATTTATATAATATTGGAAAAAAGTAATTTTCTAAATGGAATGGCATGCGACGATTATTTGTAAGGATTGCTATAAAACTTGAATTCATTACATAGGAAAAAATTAATTTTATAATTGTTTGATGTACTTTATTGATACTAATTTAAATAGAGTGAAATGTTTCGTTTAATATCATTCCATAAAGCTTAGCAATGTTTGTAAAAAAAAAACCGTCAATATGGTGATTACGAAACGACTAGTCTGTTTTGTTCAAGAAGAAAACAATTCTTTAAAATTTATATAGTTTTAAATGATGAAATAAAAAAACCAAAAACTGCATATTATATTTTTATTGGTCAGTATTGTGTGTGTGTGTGTGTGTGTGTGTGTGTGTGTGTGTGTGTGTGTGTGTGTGTGTGTGTGTGTGTGTGTGTGTGTGTGTGTGTGTGTGTGTGTGTGTGTGTGTGTGTGGAACGAGATAACAATATAATATATTTGGTGCAGTAGTTTAAATATATGTGCATTTGAATCCACAGGCAAAAAATATATTTAAACATAATACACTCCGGCACATTTTATCGTATTCTAAGAAAAATCTATATTAAATTTCAATGCATACTTAAATAGAGTATTTATCACATATTACTATAAATGGGGAACACATTATTCAAATCTTTATTTTGATATTAAAGAATCAATATTTTTCATTAAGTCAAAGGTTTAAAATCTTTAAAATTCAAACATTTTTTTCCTTTTTTACTCAGAAAAATAATTTAAAATGTTATTTGCCATTAAGTAAGAATTATTTTTGTTTAAAAAATTTTTAGTTTTACTTCTTTTTTTTAAATGTAATTATTTTGGAAATAAAATAACCTGCTTCGATTACCAAAATCAATAAATTATTGACCATCACATACTTAATTTGAATTATTCATAACAACTTTTGATGTAAAATATTAGTATTCTATTCAGTTATTAACATTTGTAATTTAATATAATTATTTTAAAAATTTATCTTCTTATTTTACAAAATTTTATAGTACATTATTAATAAGCAATGAATATAACGTTATATATTTTTAAATATAGAACCACAAATTTATAATTATCAGAACACACAATTCCTATTTTATCCATTAAGAATTAACATTTATCATAAACTGAAGATTAAAAATAATAATTTAAGCAAATAATTCTGTTTTGTTTACATTTTGAATTGCTATATTTCATATTTGGAATCACATAAAAAAATGGAAAGTATACATTTAGAAAAATAATTCAATGTGCATATTTAATTTTTTTTTTCTGAAAAGAATTTGCTTTGAGAACTGTTACAATTCAATTTTGTTATAGCTTCTTAAATACAATTATATCGATATAATTAAAATCCTAACGTGTGTAAGTTATATCTCAGGCCAACTTAAAATGAAAAGTAAATTTCTGTTTGAAATTTTGATTACATCATTTGAAATTATTTAATTAAAAACCTAATAAATGCTGATTTGAATTCCTAGCAAAATTCTTTATGTCGTGATGTAATATTACTCTTCTGAACTCTTCTCGATTCATGTAAGAATTTTGTGGTTCATTTTCTTGTTTTGATATTGTCATCAACGCATTAATGTTAAAAATGGATAAAAACATCTGTAACAGATGAATTCATTTCTTTCTACATTCTCTCTGTGGATTTTTTTAAAAATCTATTTTTTTCAATTTTTAAGAAATAATTTTTTTCAGCTAATGCGTTTTCGACTTTCGCAATACGTCACCACACTAAAATTCTTTGAAATGAAACCTGGACGAAAACTGTCTTGAATTCGATAGCTTATATATAGTTTATTATAGTCGAACTATCCAATTCGATAGATTAATTTAAAAATAATTTTAGAGCATTAAAGATTTCATTAGATTTATTTTTAGTGTAATTCATATATTAGATTGGACAAATTGATTTACACAGAAATCTCTTTAATCCTAAAAGCACTTTGTAGGATCCCTCCTTAACACCCTTAGCAGCTTGTCCTTTTTGAACATCGTGCCACAAAACCAAAACAACCTGAACACCCTTGGTACTTTAGAAGACCACGTTGGTATCACTGGCTAATATTTCGACGAAAAGACAGACGATTCTCACGGTTTTCGACTAACCACATCAAATTTCTTTTATATCTTCCAGGAGAGAGGAATTCCCCAGATTGTCATTGGCTTAAGGCTAAACAGGCCTACCATTAACATATAAGCAGGAGCATGGGTTTTTGATTCTCGAGATTTTATAGGACCCATTCCTATTTTTAGAATTTCTTAGAAATTTTTGGTTTTATAGAAATGATGTAATAACGCTACATCGTTTGGGATTAAAAATAACAACAACAAATAACAAAACTTTTTATTATTGCATTAATTGCATTAATTGATCCTTATCTATCTAAATAATGTGCCAATATTCACCAATATTTTTAATGTTTTGGATCTATAGTATATTTAAAATAGTGAGAGTGCTTGTTTATATATCATTACATTATTATAAACTATGTAATTAAAAGAACATTGATAATCAATATCTACAATCCTTATATAGATTAAGAAAATATGTAAAATTTTGAGAATGTTTATCATATATCAATATACAATGCATTTCCAAGAAGGTAAAACATTAATAATTCAATTAATTTTACGTTGCTTAGAATGTAGAGAAAGTTTAAAATACGGAGAGAATGCATTTTATATTTATGAAAGCTCAAACATTAGAAATAAATAGTAGATAATTGATTACTACAATATTTATGATGATTAGAATGCAGTGAACATAGAATAAATGTAAGGAACGTTTAATGTTAAAAATTTTTAGAGAGAGTTTTCTCTACATAAGGTAGAAGAGCGTTACCATACATAATAACAGTTAATAGCATGAGATATTTATAATTACTCTCTCTATCTGAGCTCTGATAGTATAAACACACAAACAGATTCATCATCAAAGTTTTTAATGTTTATATTGTACAGAATGCTTAAAAATTGAGAATGTATCTTATTTATCATTACTCTGTTATTGATTATGAAAGTAAAAAGCATTAGTCACTTCATGATAAATGCTGCAGAAAATAATCAATAAAAATGAGAAACGTCTATTATTTTAAATAACGTTCCTTCCATGAATAAAATGTAAATTAAATGTTCCCTACATAAAAATTGAAGCATCTCAATACTTCGAAATGTTTCTAATTTCTAATTAGTCCAAATCATTGGCTGTACACACACACATTATATATATATATATATATATATATATATATATATATATATATATATATATATATATATATATATATATATATATATATATATATATATATATATATATATATATATATATATAGTGGAGATATTACCGTATCCATTCTTACCGTTGAAGTGATCCGTCGCTAAGATTCTACAAATCGTCACCAAAGTTAATGATAACACCAAGATATCCTTAGCTAATTTTGCATACATTTAATTTTTACATGCTATCAATTTCACTCTTTTTAATGATTTAAAATTGAATAATGAATTTAAATTTGGTTCTCAACTACAATTTTTTTTCCAATGGCAGATTGTAGACAGTTACACAACTGCAACAGAGTCTATTAATCTATTGTTCCCTAATACCAAGGAACCGGCCAGACACAGCGACCTCTTAGCCACCAAAGCGTTGCCCCAGGTGCACCACAGGGGATGGGCCACCATTGCACCCTCACACATGCCATAGGGACCCGTTTATAGGGTAGGCATCATTCATACTTCATTCACACATTCAAGGAAAGGACAAATAGAGGATAGAGAGAGAGAAAGTACATCCATACCTGAACCGGGATTCGAACCCAGGATCTCCCTATCCGTAGTCAGGTACGCTGACCACAAGACAAATTGGCCGGCTCAACTACAATTTTAATAAGATAAAAAAATATTTCTTGGTAATTATTAACATGATTTTACACAAAATAAATTGACAGAATATAAAAGTACAACTACGTATTATAATATTAGAAGTATTTAGAAAAGTGAGAAATCTATTTTGATTTCAGAGTTATTTTCGATTGTAATATATTCTCTGAGGGGAATCTCAGATTTATAATAATTTTTTTTTATATCATTCTGTTTAAAATATTAGATTTGTAATTTGCATAAATATTTTATTGATCAACTGTAATTAAAGGTAGATATATGAATTACAAAAATTATAAAATATTTAATCGTAATAAGGAAATATAAACATTATAACATTAAATTTCGGTACATTTTAAATTTTTTGTATTTAATTTTTGTTTTCACATTTGTTCAGCAAGAATGCCAAAATACACTAAAAACAATAGTTTGTTTATTTCAGTTTTCTCTTCTAGCAGTAACTATACTTTTAAAAAAACTTTCAAAACATTGATGATTACAATGAACTACTGAGCTTAAAATGTAAAAAGCACATTAAAAATATCTAGAATACATTATATTTAACATTATTTAATAGCTTTTACAGAGAAAAGGGTATTTCAATAGTGTTTACAATGTTTCATATTTAAAAATCATTTAAAATATCGAGAATATTTTTAATTTCTCAAAGATGGAAGAAACGCAGACACAGAAGGATAGGCATGGGTTATCAATATTTATAATGATTAGAATACATAGAGAGAATATTTAAAATTATGTATTAATATTTCTAATTCGTCTTAAGCCAGTCTCTACTTATATACGTACGTAAATCTTTTTAAATACTAGATGAAGCTTCAAATATTTCTTCTTTTACGATCAATTCTGGAGTATTTGTGAATGTTTTTAAACGAACATAGAAACAAAGAGAACAGAAGATAATATCTATATCGCCAGTATCAAAATTAACAGAAAGAAAATTAAGTTATTTATTATAAAGTGCCTTAGTAAAAGAAAAGTGTTTATTTAAACTTTAATAGTTTATGAAAAAAAAAACATTGTATAAACTTAATATTCAATTTCAACTGAATCGAAATTGCGAAACAATTAACCATTTCAAGCACCATTTTCAGAAAAAAATGGATATGAAACCAAAATACCAATCGAATACATTGCTTTCGAAAACTTTTATTACTTTATTAAAAAATAAATAGGTAAAATAATCCCCATGCTTGTAATCCATTCACTCACTCAAACCAACATTACCACATCACATTAGCGGTTCAAATCGGCGACGGTAGCACAAATTACTTTAAAGAAACCCGAAATATCAAAGAAATCTCTCTGGAGAAAATAAGCTATTTACTTGCTCGGAAAGCCAATGTTTATTCGAAAATATTACTTCAGAAATGACCTTTTATGCAAACCTTTTGTTCTCGAGAAGTATTTATTTACTTTTTGTTGCACTTTTGTCTCCAGGAGGGAATGGGTTTTGATCGAAGGTCACAGAAGTTCTCCAATTGCGGTTGATTGTTTCGATCCCATCGCCTTGAAACAGCGTGCTTTAGACGAGCGTTAAAAGGGAATTAATATTCAAGACTTTTATAATCACATCATTGGACAAATTATTTTTTTTTTCTTACGCAGAACTGCAAATCTAGATTGTAATTATAGAGTATCTTTTAGATAGTTACTGTCTCATTGTAATGTGTTTTGATTTTAGTAGCCATGAACTATATTCCTCGCAAAGATCGTGACTCTAGGATAATCTAGACCTCAAAGCTTCTTGGAGGGCAAAAAAGGTTAAACTGAAAACATTTTCATAAATAAAACAAAAACTATTCAAGAGATATTCAAAAATTCATCTGGCTCCCAAGCAAATAGAATTTTATGCAAGCAGAGAACTGTTACAAATGTTAAGAAAATTCGTTAACAAAGAAGTCTTTATTAAATAAAGCTCTTTTAAGACTGACGAAATTCCGACAAAAGTAAAAACCTGTCCAATAAATCAAAAAACATGCAGACGAGGATACGTCAAAATATATTGCTTTCTACTTATTTCTTTACTCTGTATCCTACTTTATATTTTTCATTTCTATTCAAATGTGTATATTTGACCTAATGATAAATTTAAATTCTTTCATGGAATTGCATCATTCTTTTATGATTACGTTTATCTTGGGCAAATTCCGTGTGATTCTAATGGTTTAAAATGATAATGGCCCATTGTTAAAAAATAAAGGTACATTTAATATCAAGTTTACTTTAAATTTTATATAGTTCACTATTAATATTGCTGTAAAGTTAATAACATTTTATATGATTTTTGTTTTTATAGATGTAGTTTACATAAAAATTTAATTCAGTATGAATATTTGATAATAAAATTGAGTTAAATATATTAATGTAAAATGATACAATCTGAATTAATAATTGCTATGTAAAAATAATAGTAAGTTGATCTATGAAAGAAAGATAGGTGAAATTCTCTTTATCGTTTACCAGAATTAGATGTTCTTGAGAAAGAGAATACTAAATAATCAATTTTTTTTAATGATTTCAATAATTCCGTTAGCAAAAGACATCATTCAATGAAATGTTTTTTTTTGTTTTGTTTTATCCAAAAATGTTTAATCTATTAAGAAATTTAAGGGATTAGAAATTGAAGTCTCTGAAAAATATTGACATACGTAAATTTCCAAATTAAGTTTATTTGTTGAATTGTTTTATCACTCTCTTCAAATAAAAATGTTGATCTTTATTCCATATTTTGACTTCAATTTAGCAACAATAATTGTAAAATAATTATTTTCAATGTAAAAAAATAATAATAAATAAAATAAAAAAATTGGATTCAGAAAATTAATGTAAAATTTCGATGACTTTCGTACTCAAAGTAGACATTTATACTAAAATATTTATAATGTTAAAAATATTATAACTATTTCAAAATCCTTGTGGGAAATTATAAGATTATCTTAAACGAAACTATGATTATAATTAAACTTATCAGCAAAGAACGTAAATACGTGATAAAACTCTGGTAATTGAAGTAGTCACGCCGTGTAAAAACTGCATTAACACATTTAATTATGAATTATTGGTGGACGTTATTACCTTTATTAACCAAAAACAATACATATTTCAATATCAGTTTTTTAATTTTTTTTAGATATTGTTGTTTTGTTCTTGCTTTTTATAAAGTTCTTGATTTTTCTAAAAAAATATAAGTTTAAAATATAAATTTTAATATTTCATATATTACAGTTTACCCAAATTTCATAAAAATCCAGTTAAATTTCAGTTTATTACAAGTGGATGTAACACTTATGCAGATAAATTTGGAAATTTATTTTCTTATTATTTAAATATTATTTTAATTAATGTTACTAATTTTCAAAACGCATGGATAATTAAAAATGATATATAAACCTATTATTGAATTTGTTTCTTCTCATAATATTAATGATGTTTCCTCCTATGACTTCAAATATTTATTTACTAGCAAACCACTCTATAAAATTTTTTATGCTATTATGTTTTACTTTTATGATTTTAGTTCAATACTAAATATTAATTCAAATTTTTGGAAAGATCTCTGTAAATTTTGCATTAGCAATAATTATATTTTTAATGGAGAAAAAATTTATTTACAAGTAAAAATCATCCCTTAAGGGTCAAAATTCTTAAGCCTATTAACAAATTTACTTTTACATTATTATGAAAAAATTTTTATTATTCATATACCTTTTGCATACAAATATGTTAATGAGTTCATAATTTTCAATTTTTTAAAATTTGAGAAAATTTACAAAACTATCTCTCCTGAAGAATTAAAATTAATTAAAACAGTGATAATTTTAATACTGAATATTTCGGATATTTTGTTTACTGTTAACATGTACTCACATTTTTATAACAAAACTAATGATTTTAATTTGAAAGTAAATAAGCGAATTTTTTGGAACTCAAATATTACAATTAAAGTTATATAAAAATGTTATTTTCAATCAACTCTTAATATAATTTTTAATGTATGTAATAATTTCAACATTATCAATAAACTGATAAAAAGGCTGGAAAATATTTTGACTAATAATAATACTTCAATTAACTTTATTAGACACCATTTGGCTAGTAGAGCCTGAGTATAAGAGCGAGGTAACTCATAATCATAAACTATAGAAGGGTCACCGAAGCCTTAAAGGTCTTATAAGAAGCTTGAAGTACCAATAGTGTTTACGCTTATAATTTTTCTTTAAATTTATTTATTTACATTTCTTTCGGGTTTGGGTCTGGATTTGATTTTGATTACTATAAATTTCATTGTGTATTTTGGTAACTATGGATTTAATATTATATTTTTAGTGTGGCTTTGAAGTGTATTGGTTTCATTAAGACAAGCTGTCTGGAACCAATGAAGAAAAGCCTTTATGCCAATATGGTTAACACACCCCCTGAAGAACCTGAGCATGTTGGTACTTAGTTCCTTTTTCCTTTTATTCTATGTTTCTTTTAATTTAAAACTATCTATTGAACATGTGTTCCATCTGCTTACTATATTTTGTAATTTCCCTTTATTATTCTCCATTTAGTATTTGATTAGTTTTATAAAAAAAATTACTATTAATTATATACATATATCTATCAACAGTTGAAACACTAATATTTAATACTTTCAACTGTTTTCCAGCGAATTTATATTATTTTTTTTGCTTTGAATAAAAATAACGTACCTTAAGTTCTTCATGTTTTTAAAGATTTCTCTAGATTTTTCTGTGACACAAAAAATATACAACTATATATGATGTAATAACTTAAGTTTAAGCTTTAGATCCATTTATTCAAGCGGCGAGTAGAAAGAATTAAAATATTTGCATTTACATTTTCGAATTAATTATTTAAAATGCTTCCTTTTATTTATTTCTCTACCACTTTTTTAATTATGTAATTTGTTAAAAGGACTAAAATGTATGACTTTAATAACTTAGATAATTTGCGCTTTGAATTGTAAAAAGGAACTGTCTCAATTCATAAAGCTAGAACAAATATGCTACGAAATATATTTGAAAGCACATTGTGTCGGAAAACCTGTCTCCAATTGTAATAATAAAAAAATAATAATAATAAAAAACACTCATTTACAAAAAAAAAAGGAAACGTTATATTGCCATTATATTTGTTTTTCTAAGGTTAATCTTTTGTTCATATATCATCTTTTCAAGAATTTTCCTCTTAACTAGTAAAAATTGACAATAAATAATGAAGATAGAGCCATCATTTATCAATTTTCTTAGAATTTCGGGAAAACATTAGACGGAGCACATTTGATGAGCGCTTCGAAGTTAATCTTCGTATAAATAACTGGAAGTTAATTGACTTTTCGCCAACTAAAGTCCATTAATAATCAATCCGCAACCAAAGAAAGACACTAAACTTAACCAGCAAGTCATTCATCAAGTATAAGAGCTCTATGTACTTCAAGAAACAATTGAACTTTAAACTGCATTGTGTTGGTTTCCTCGCACAGGTTCATTCATTTATTCTAAGAGCAATTTTCTTTGTTGTTTCCTCTTTCAGATCCTTTCACCAACTTTTGGTTTGAGATTTACGCCCACAAGTTGTCTTTCGCCCACTTTCGTGAGGAACTAAGGCCATCAGTCATCGCCAAATTATGGCTTGATACGTCTTCATATTATTGGCGAGTGGCCCGCACGTGGTAATGAGTTCAACTCGCAAAAAAAAACCTTATTTGGAAGCTTCCTTCTCAGACTGCGTGTCCTGATACCGAAGAACCTGCTTGCCCGATTTACGTAATCTGCATGAGGGTGAGGATGAAAAAAAGTTGAAATTTTTCCCCGAAATCCTATGAATGCTCTGAGAACCTTTAATTTGCCAAGCAAGAAATCTTGATTCTAACTTCCTTGTTTATGGTTTATCAAACGAATTAATCGCCAAAATTTGTATTGATTTAATCTAGTTAATCGTAATTTCAAGACCCGCTTCTCAATTTAAACGATGCTCTCATTTGATTAGACATTAATAAAAATTTTCTTTTAAAGGAGTGCAAGGGTTAAAAGAATAAATTTAAATTGGACGAAAAAAATAGTTATCACGAAGAGGAACTAAAGAAATAAAAATAAGCAAAGACAATAATGAAAATAATTATGTTTTTAAGTATACATATTAAAGTTACTTACGTTTTTATCATTTACTGCATTTACAAATTATCCATTTACAATTATTAAAGAAAAATTTCACATTTGTAATATTCTGTATTGTTAAAATTGAAAAAAAAAAATCATTACACACTTTCGATTAATATTTGTGACGAGGGAAATGTATTAAATGTTTACTGTTTTAATTTTTTTATTCGAAATTTTGTAAAAATTGAATGATCGACAAATATTTTGACCAGAATCGAATGAAACTCACATAAGTTTCCCAATTTTGAATTACAATTAAGGAATTATGCTGACACCTTTGTTGATACAATATCATTTACATCACATTACTGTAGGGTATTCAAATCAACATTATTCAACATAGTAGGCAGTTTTAGGGAGATAAATTCTTATTATGAAATCACACACACACACACACACACAAGGATCAAATCGGATGAATGAAGCTACCAATCTAGCAACCGCATGCTATGAATTCGTATACTCTGTTTGATACGAATTAGCAAAAAGTTCCGGTGATTACCCTACCAAATATTATGTACTGCCAATAGCATTTGAACTTTGTGTTCTAATTAAGACTGATGTGAAGACACCGAACAACTCAGGATTTAAATTAAGTACAGAAATATTTATTCGAAAAACATCAATATACTAGCAACGATTGGATTGTTTCTAAATTGTAAATTTTTAATACGAAAACTAAAGCTGGAATATAGTTTTTGTATTAAAAATTGATATGGGAAATCGTTAGATCGAGAGATATTATTTACATTGATTTCTGAACAACTATAGGCATCCATTCTACAGTTGGAAGTCGAATTTACGAACTGTTGGTCTGGAAGCATTAATATTAATGATTTACTGAGAACTCTCTAGCTCGAGGAAAATTATGTGTGTGTGTGTGAATTACTATATTAAAATAAGTTGCCAAAATAATATACATAGAGTAAATTTGGGCATGATTCTTGATGCTTAGTACTTTTGGAGCACGATGTCTGATAGATGATTGTGATATAGAATTTAAACACCCTTGCAAATATCTACAATTCTTATGTTGAATTAGTTTCACATGAAAAAGCACTTTGGCTAAATTTTCACTCAGAAAGTGGATGCATGCAGTGTTTTGAAATTTACTTATATATATATATATATATATATATATATATATATATATATATATATATATATATATATATATATATATATATATATATATAGAGAGAGAGAGAGAGAGCGATTGTAGATCAACCAACTCTTATCAATTATAAGATCCTTAATAATGTTAGTTCTTATATTTCTTAATTTGTAATTTTTAGCAGTTCCTAAGTGATTTTAGGGGAGTAAAAATTTTAAAAATGCTTAGAGGTAGGTTTTAATCTTGACCTTTCTGAAACAAGATCTGTTGTATTAAATATACGGAAAAGTTGTATCGACACCAAAGTAGTAATTTGAAAACTCCTTTAATAACTGTAAAATGTATTTCATGATTTACATAATTGTAATCAAGCTAGAAATGAACTTCCTTGTAATAGTGAGTGCTATTTATGAAATCCATAAAAAAATGCTTTTTTAATGTCCGAGATTTCTTAAGTCCGATTTTACAATTCGGAGCACTCGTCTAGTTCTCTGGTTATGATAAAAGCAATTAATTTTCCACAAAGAAAAATAACATCACTAAAAGCTTATTTTAAATGTCAGAAAAGAAGCAATATAGGCGTGGCGATTGCTGACAAAAAGGAGAAACAATAAAAGATTCCGAATCTGTAAGCTTTTATGAAAGCGGGAAGGTCTGAGGGCATCACGATATGCCCATGACATTTTGAAAGTCCTTTGGCGAACATGGCGAGAGGGTATGAAAGAATATAAATTTTCCACCAACTACATATCAGATGAAGATTATTGATTGACTTTCCGTAGCTATTGTAAATGAATCTATGACAGCGCCAGAGAACAAATAACTGCGTAATTACAATAGACGGTATGCTTGATTACAATGCGTATGATACTTGCTGTTGCCATCAGAAATCTTTGGGGAAAAAAGGGAGCGCGAGGATAGATATCTTTGTTTTCAACTCACCTCTTTTGTTTTGCTGTTGCGTTACCTTGATGTCTCAATTCAGCAGCTATTTGCATACTTTCTGTGAGCAACTTTAGGAAGCTGATTCCAATTACCGCCTTTGCCAATAAAACGTGATTTAAATCTAAACCGCTTCATTTTGAGGAATATTCGTCACGTTTTTACGTGAGAGGAACACGAAGCTTCTAAACGTGTGAGAATTTGAAACTTCTCTGTGTCCTTGTCATCCTTAAAATCAGAATGTATCGATTATAGATCAGCAGGAAAATATTTTACCGCAAATAAGAATGGTGGGAAAAAATACATTTTTTTACTTGTTACTTTGAAACTAAGAGTTACTTCATCACGTATAAAAACAATTGCTAGTTAATAATTCTCTCATCAACAAGAATAAACAATAGAATATTAATATCATTTATCAGATAGTTTAACATAAATCTAAATGAAATTGATTTCCGAAGGCCTTTTTAGGTTCATAAGGATACATTTAAGTGTAGCAAGTGAGAAAAATCTAAAATATCCCAACACATGCACTTAACAAACATTAATATAAGAGGAATAGAATATTTAAACCCCCATTTTTAAGCAGTGGTTATAATCCATTTTACCAAAACCAGTCAAAAACCAGAATCAATTTGCAAACTATGGTGAAAATAAAGCTGAAATATTTGATGCTGCATAGAATATTGCCATAAAAGCTGAAAAAACGTTTATGCTTTTATGGAAATATTCAAGGTTTTCGCCATTCACAACCTATTTGCTTTTAGGAAGAATTTTTGTACATAAAAGCTAGTCACAAGAACAAAAGCAAAGGACTCCAAACACCAATTTAATGAATCTGTAAATGGTAAGTAGAAGCTCAGCAATGATTAGAGTCGGAACAAGAAATTTTCTCCCCAAAGAGTGAGATCCAAATTCTGACCACAGAGAACCTTATATTGAGAGATGTCTTTAGAAAAAAATGGTGGGTAATATGCTATGAAATTAAATAATCATTTTTATGTAAACTATTGGATGGGAGTCATAATAACCTAATGGAGCAAAAACACATACGTATAATTTGTGTCATTATCGTTCTCATAAAAATAATTTTTATACATTATACAAAATTATTAAATATGTGAGAAATTTATTATTATTCCATTTCTATACATTTCCAGAATTTTATGTATATTTATTAGAACAAACGATTGATTGATTTTAATTTTGAAATTTTTTCTGTGATTTTTTTTTTCTGTTCTATACTTTTTCTAGTTCCAATATTATAAAATTTGTTTTCTAATTCTTATGAATTTCTCTGTTTGCGTATCATTATGTATGGCTTTAAAAGCTTGGAGATCAATTCTTAATTCAAAATAAATATTTTTATAGGGATAATGCATCAACTTATTTCCAAACCAATAATTTACTTTATACACACAAATAATGAGCATTTTTTTTAAAGAAAAATGCTCTTATCTGGATTGTATTATTACAAAAATTAGGCTAAGATTTTATTTATTTCTGATTCTCTACATTCAAAAAGTTCGTTATCATCATTCAAAAAATGTCCTATTGTATTACTATGTTGATAAATAACTCAGGGTTATTATTTTATTGATTCAAAATGAAAGATATTTAAGGAAGAATGTGATTTTTGAATAAACAACATAGAAATATTCTATTGGAACAAAATCTCTTGTCGATAATCAACATTTTTACATAAAATTTTTA
The DNA here is from genome assembly GCA_030067965.1 of Latrodectus elegans. Taxonomy (NCBI): domain Eukaryota; kingdom Metazoa; phylum Arthropoda; class Arachnida; order Araneae; family Theridiidae; genus Latrodectus; species Latrodectus elegans. The sequence goes on from CM057820.1 coordinate 67,732,153, forward strand.
TTTTATATCAATGAATAAAACTTCGTCGATACGATGACTGAAAAAAAAGAAAAAACATGATGCTAAAAATATGCCAAAAATAAGAAGCAAATTATTACAAAAAGTTAGGAAATATTTAGTATTTTCAAATATAACTCAAATGAAAAATGATCAATGTTTAAAATGCTTTTTAATGGTTCTTACAAAATTTGCTTAAAGTAAATTTTTATATTTCTTCATATTGTTTGATATAATATAGATGTGGATAGATAGATAAGGAAACAATAAGAAATAACATTATAAGAGATTATTATTTAAAATACAAATAAATTTTTTTAACTAATTTGCAAACTTTTTAAAAATTTTCATGCAATAAAACTGTTTCTGTAAGGATCGAGAAGTGTAATCACACTAAAGAAGTCTAACTAATTCTGATAATTACTACGCAATTTAACGAGTTTTTCAATACAATCAAAAGTACTTACTCTATTTGAAATTATCTACTAGATTATAGTATTTTATATTTATAAAATACGCTATTTTATTATAATATCATACATATTTTATTATAATAATATACATATTTTATTATAATAAAATACATTATATGGGAAATTATAAAGAAGCATTTAAATTAATTAAAAAATAATAGTTTTTATTATTTTTATTTTTAAAAGTGTATGGAAAATCAGGTTAGAGACATTTTATCAATATGGTATATAATATACTTTCAGGAAACAAACAACCATAAATTATTAAAAAATGTAAAACTCTCTTGAATTTATTCTAACATAGCTTGTAAAATATGGCAGATTTTTTTAAATGAACTTAATTATTTTTTATTCGATTTATTTAAACTAACTCTACTTAATGTCTTTTATTATTATTTTTTCAAATAATGTCATGGGGTATAAAATGTAAACTATTGTTTATTCTTTAAAATTTTCAAATCCAAACGCTCTTAACATTATTCTCTTTCTTACTGTTAATTTAACTGGATAGATAATAGGATTACAAAAATGTTATTTTCTTTTTAATAATATACGCATTTATAAACTATTTCTATATCACTAAAGGATAATTACAGTAGAGGAATTATGTAATCATTAATTTGAAAAACAGACTTATAGACAATATGGAATTTAAATACAAATCTGTCGTAAATGAAGTGATTAATGATATTTAAAAATGCAAATGATATTTACGAAGCATATAACTTCGTTTATGAGTTCTTAATCATTGTTAATCACTGGTTAATCTCTGCTTGTAGAGTGATTAGTAATGCAAACAAATAGAGAAATTAATGACCAGTAAGCAGAATAATTAAAAATTGATTTATGAGAAGCAGCGTAAGCTGCAAACAATGTAATCAATCAGGACAACCCCCATTATGTTAATTATTCTTTTAAAATCATATTATTATCAAGTTAACTGCCAGATTGTTGTATGTTTACTTAAAATTCACCTCGAAGTAAAGCATTTTGGCAGGATTTTGCAAAATTATTTAATATACTAAAATAGGCTTTGGAATCTGAAAAAATTTAATGCAACTTTTATTTAAAAACAAGAATATTCATTGAAAAATATCCTTTTTTGATAAAAAAATATTTTGATTTTTATTATTATTGTTTAATATATGTATGTGTACGTGTCTATGTGTTCTACTGGATACTAAAGAAGTAAGAGCAGGAAAAAAAGTAAATAACAGAATTTTATTTATTGAAGAAATGAAATGGAAATAACAAGTGGTTTAGTTTTCAAAATATTCGCTAGCATTCTGTTATTGATGTAGACGGGTTTACATACTCCCTTCTATAATTTGAAGTAATAAATAATATACAGATTTTGCCATGACCATTTCTACTATCGATGATCAATTACGAATTATCATCATGCTTGAAAGACATCTTAATTCAATTACTGCAAGTATTCTCGTGAACAATAGAAAACATGACATGACATATTTTGATATTACTTTTCATATTTTTTTATTTAGTGTTCCATGACCTCCAAAAGTAGGATCACAGTCTTTCAAGAAGAAGGTTATAGGATCAAATCTAGTCACTGTTGGGAAGCTTAAGATAATTATTTTGTCTTTGTTTTGTTCATGCCCATTTCTTATGGTGGCTGCTTGGGAATGTTTTGAATTTCCTATTTTTGTGTCTAGATGTCTGTAAAATGTTCTCCTTTATATAGGAAGATCATAGACTCAAATGTATTTGTTGTTGAACAATAGGACATATATGATGTCATTTTCTCTCTTTCTCTCTCTCTCTCTCTCTCTCTCTCTGAAATACACATCTACTATTAAGAATGTCAGAGAACTTTGAATGTAAAGTCTTTCAAGTAATACTTTGTATTTAAAAGAAAAATATTTATTTTGATAGTAAAAAATTTCAATCCAGTCTTTAACTGTTAGTCAATACATTGAATAATTTCAATATTTTATGATTTGTCACTTGGACACTACAAGGCAACAACCAATCGAATCGTGATATTCTAGTGTATCCATCGTCTGCTGATTGAATAAAAAACGAATCTTTTATTTTAAAAATAAAAAGAAAGACATCATTCACTTACCAACTATGCGCTTATTTCCACTTTTCATAGATTAAACACAAGCAAAAATAAAACTAACTGAAAATATCCAAGGATACCTTCTAATCTTTGAAATTAATCAGCGGAGGTACAAAAATAACATACGTTTGATAATCGAAAATTGTATATGAAAAGAACGGCGAACAATTATCCCAAGAAAAAGGACGCCACATTTTCAGTTTTCATTACAATAAGTAAAGAATATATTAGTTCGGTGAATGGCTGGGAGAAATGTATAGCCGATGCCATAGAGCACGATGGCTGAAATATGGAAATGCTTTTGAAATGGCACTCGAGGGAATATGCCATCCGTTCTGAAGCTCATCCAAAACGATGGATGATGGATGGGAGACGGAGTCACTTATTTTAGCGTTGAATTTCCAGTCTCCAGAGACATAAACCGAACGTTTTAATAACAATCATAAAAATTACTGCGAATTCGAAAGACTGGTTATTTGATGAATAGTGCGTTTAATTTCAGCTCTCACTCAAAAAGGAAATTTTTTTCTTTTTCTTTTCTTACAGATATCAGGTACTTATCAAAATGTCGGAACTACTACAGTCAGAAACGAGAGAGAAATATACTAGTAAGTTGGAAGAAGAGTTTTTTATTTTACTGATGAAGCAGCTTCAAGGTTCTTAATGAGAGGAAAGTGTCGATTACGTCATTTTGTTCTACTCATCCATCTAGAGCTAATTATATAGGGGTGTAAGAATTATTTCGCAGTATTCGTCTTTCAGAACATCACTGTAGCAGCTTCATTCATTATAGTTCAATATTGCCACAAATTAATAGGTTTCTTTCAATTGCAACTATTGTTTTTGAGAAAATTCAGTATGAAATTACTATTTAAAGAACTATTTGTCAAAAGAAAAAATGTGTTTTAATTTTTTTTCAATGTTTCATAATTTAATCATATAATAAATTTAACTATGTTTCCTTTTTTTTATGTGTTAGGAATAAAATCAAATTTAATTGATTATTAATTTTGGTATTACAGAAAAAAATAAAACTATTTTGTTTCCTAGATAAATTAGATGGATTTTTATGTTAAAAGATCCGAGATATATACCAGTTATTATGTGCAGGAAAATGGAAGCTATCATTGATACCACAATAAAACGAGAATAATGAAATAAAATCTTGCTACAAGGAATCATTGACATAGACCACAGTAAATCAATTTAACTGGTCTTGATGGAGATTATTTATTTTAATATGATAAGAACTTCTTTTTTTAAGAAAAATTTGAAAAAAATAATTATCTGCAGTAAGCTTCTTGATATTAATTGGAAACTTTTTGTGTTTTATTCAATTCAGTCTGCTAATCCCCAATGGGTATGCCCACTATTTTAAAAAATATTTAAAAAAAAAGATAGTGTAATTAAGATAAAATAAATCTGAGGTATGGAGTTTCTCCGGATGTTTTTAAAATATATGAATAGAGTTCATCTTTTTCATACTTGTCATGAAGCACTGGCCTGGTAAAGAAAGGTGTCATTCATGAATCCAGAAGTTAGTAAGGCCAGTATCTGCTTCAGATGAAGCCCATTTAATTAAGAAGGTATGTGTACGTTCAAATTCTCTGTGGTGTCCATGATTTGTGTGTTAGCGTGATATGAACTAGAAAGGACTAGCAACTTTTACTGCCCTTAGTTGGAAGAAATAAGCAACCTGAAACATATAGCAATATCTTGGAAACTCATTATTTATAAAATGAAAATATTAAATGACATAAACTTGAACATTATAAAGAAACAAATGCTGTTTCAAATTATATAAATGAAATTAGAGGAGCCATTTCTACAATGAACTTTAAATCTTCTTATTTTCATAAAAGAAATGATTTTAATAAATCTCAACGTCTCTTCATACGATTCCTCTTCTATTGTAGATGCATAGATAATTGTTGTTGATGCTCCAACATGCTTTCCTGTTCCCAAACCTGAGTTGGGATCCACCTGTTAGATAGAAGCAGTCGGGTAGGAGTCTTTGTAATTCTGATGCAGGGACAAAGTAGAAGACCCCAATACTTGACTTGCCAACCCCTAAGTTTTCAATTCACTTGGAAGACATTATGACCACAACCTATTTAATGTGCTCCAGCTACCATTAGTGAACACGACAGATCTTTTGTTAAGCTGGAATACAAATTCTACCTCCTCCGATAATGAGATTGGTGACATAACCACACAGGCCAACATGGCCTTGATTCATTGATGGTGTAAAACAATTACAAAAAAATCTTCTTACATACTTCGTAAGTTCTCTGTTAGGTTGATGTTTAGAGATTAAACTGACCATTACAAATTTCAATATTGTCCATCTGGAACTATTAAGTTTCTCGAGTGGATAGATATGTTGTGTTTTTGGTACTTCCTATTATCTCGAGCATGAAATTCATATGGATAAAGGTGATTCGCAAAGAGAATTTATTATGCTTTCGAATTCACACATTTAACCCAAACTAAACACATTACAGTTAAAACCGCGTCATTATTAGCAAAGTATCTTCTAATTTTTCATAGAGGCACCACTTTATTGGTGTCTCTGTTGTGATCATACCAACAGCAATTCAACCACTTGAACTAAATATCACTAACATTTTTCCTTGTAAAATAACTGTAAGAGTTTTGCAAATAAATAAAATAAGTTTTAAGATAAGTTGAATATAAATAAATTGAAAAATAAGTTTAAAATAAATAAAATAATGATAATTGTGTTTTAATTATAATTACCAAATGTAAAGCTGTATGCGGGAATATATTTTACAAAAAAGAATGCTTTTTAAGATAAAGAATTCGCCGAAAATTTACATGAGTATTAAAATGGAAACATATGAAATAAATACTTTTTAAAACTTTTAATGATTTAATGACACAATTTTTTTTCTTACTGTATTATTTTTAAATATAGATTAATGTGCTTTGATCTTTTTTATTATAACTTCATAATTTCTAAATATATTAGATGCTATGAAATGTCGATGGAATATTTTACCAAATATTTTCATATATAAAATCTGCAGTCATTTTTAATTACTTACATCTGTGATCACAGACTTTATTTAATTTTTAGTGAAAAAATATTATTGCATTTTGTTAGATAGGCTACATTTATACTTAAGATATCTTGATCTTACGTTAGATATTCATGAACTCGACATAAATTTGCATGCATTTTTTACATGTTATACATACTGATATATTTTGAATTTTTCATATAAATGCATCAATTAATCGAAAATATTTCTGATTTCGTAAGCTTTTTTTATAGAGTTAAGAAAGGCTTATTTTAAAGACTGAAAGCAGTAGAAGATCAATAAATAAATGTGACCTGCTATCAAGCTATATCGAAATCGAAACCATGTCAAAACACATTTATTTGTTAATACTTTTTAATTATTTCAAAATTCACTATTTTTAATAAAATGGAATTTGGATTAATCTGCCATGAAATTTCCAAGGAAAGCAATTTGCACAGAACATGTTATCATTTATATATGTCTGTGTATACGTATTCCTATATACTATAAATGTTTATTTACATCCTCAAAATTTAGCTGTGTCTGTCAGCCTAACTGAATTATATTCTAGCAATATCTAAATAAAACCATATTAAACTGTGAGACATAATTTAACTTTTTATGGTGTGGAGTCATCATTATTATAAACTTTTATTACATTTATGACAAAATATTCTTGTTTATCATTTTTCTGAAAATAAAATGAATATTCCTTTTAAATCAAATTTTTTTTTTAAAGTTATCGTATGACCTAGACATCAAACTAGACATTCAGTTGTGTTGCTGTTTGACTTAGATCTATAAATGTTAAGAGAGTACACTTTTGAATCAAATTAAGAAAAAGAATTCTGCAACATTTAAATATCATTTGAAACACGAAATAATTAACCTTGTAGCCTAAAGCTGTAGTACATTTCTTTTATATTCTCCAGGTAAAATGCTTCTCAAAAAGGTTCTACACAAATTGTAAGCCATATTAATGTGTTAAACGGAAATTAAGAAAACTTTTGCTCGCTCAATTTGACACACATATATATATATATATATATATATATATATATATATATATATATATATATATATGCAGAAGAAGAAAAAATAATAAAAACATTGGGGTATCATTAAAAAATTTGTTTTTTTATCGCAGTAACACTTATTTTCAAGTAAGTGCCCATAATTAACAAAACAATTTGAAATCTGTTATGCGACACTTAAAGGATTACCCAAAGAAAACCCAAAATCGGAGAACCCTGATTCAACGAGTTGCTTAAGAAGAAATAAAATGAGAGTAATAAATGTCTTCTTTAAGTTATATAGGTGAAATTAGCGCTTATTTTAAGAGCCTAAGTGTACAGAACTGCTCTAATTAACATTGATGAAAATTCAACCTAATGTTTAGCTTTCATTAATAGAAGAAATTAGAAAACGAAGATGATATCACAGATATCACCTTCAAGTGCAAATATATATTTATAAAGTTAAACTTACATTTATAAATATATATTTGCAACTATTTATTTTCAAATTAATTTTATTATCTTATTATTTTTAATTACACATTTAATAGTTACAAATACATATTTGTGAAAGTAATAAAAAAACTATCAAATAAAATTCTGAGAAATTGTGTGTGTGTTTTATCTTTTTTCAATACATAAATAAATATGCAAAACATTTAGAATACCGATGTTTAACATTTGGCAAAATGTGCCACTGTGTGGATAGCTTAACACTTGAAATCTACTGTAAGAATTGAGAAATATTGTAAGAACCTATTGAACTTATGTACGTAATGCTTTCAGAAAGAACTTTTCATTGTGAACTTTATTCTCCAATCACATCTTAAGGAAAATATGAAATTTCTTAGGTACAAACTTCGGCAGATGTGTATGCAGAAAGTAGAAATGCAATATCTATCTCACTTCTTTCACTAGTGAATGAAATTAGGCTTAGATAATTTTATTCCAAATATGGTTATATCAATTATCTGCAGTAAAAACCCTGTAATAATACAATTTGTTTGTTATAAATGAGTTCGCTAAAACTGGACGGAAAGAGCATATATTTATTTTTCTTTCTACTTAGATCTGTCTCTGACATATCACAGATATAATATAATTAAAGAGTGGAAATAGTATACTAAACTTCTCATTAGTATTCTCATACCACCATCATTAGGTTGTCACGCAAAGATTGTGGAATCACGTATTATTAAATTCATCGTTGACATTATTCATATCTCCTATTTTAATGATAAATATTAAAAAAAATGCCTTCATTTCTTCCAACAACGGATTAAATAAATGCAAATTTTTCCTGTATAAGCAATGTAAGTGGTGATAAAATTTGAATTGCAAAAGTGTGTAAAATGTAAGTTTTTACATACATATGCATTTTAAATTATAATTTGTGATATCTTGTAAACTTTTATACTTTTCCATGAATCATCAAACTTCATCCTGCTTTTTGGAAGTTAATTTTTTTTTGTTTGCAGGCATTTCATTAAAACAAAGTTTATTTTTGAAGCAATTTTTCTTGTTCATTATCAACGTTAATCTAGCAAAATTAATTCATACATCAGAATTTCACTGAAATAGAATTTGGAATAACTTGCTTTTTCACAAAGTTCATAGAACATAATCTTTTATGCATACATATTTCCAATGTGTCAGATTTGTTTCAGAAATCTCGTTTAAATATTAATAATAAGTAAGAGATTCTTTACGTGAGCAATATATAACATACTAACAGAAGTCAACTTAAGAGCTTTGAGCATACTTCGCTTTTTGCCTTTAACATACTTGCTGCATTTGTTTCAGGGAACTTGTCATAGGTAGTAGGTTGTATTACAGGGTTCTTTAAAGAGATAACCCAGAAGACTTGCACGCATCCTTAACAAAATACAGAAAGCTAAAACGCTGTCTCATGTTATTCAACGGAGACAATATTGTTCTATGTGGGAGAACGCTATGTTACCATGATTTAACAATGATAAACCCAAAAAGTTTTTGAAATTCAAATGAAAGTTTATTGCCTCATCACTTTACTCTTTCCTCTCTGTTTGAAATAAATAGAATACTAATGTGTGCGTGTGTGTGTGTGTGTGTGTGTGTGTGTGTGTGTGTGTGTGTGTGTGTGTGTGTGTGTGTGTGTGTGTGTGTGTGTGTGTGTGTGTGTGTGTGTGTGTGTGTGTGTGTGTGTGTGTGTGTGTGTGTGTGTGTGTGTGTTTTAAGTATTTTGGATTTTTAAAGTCATTGAATTAACAAATGTTTTAAATTATTATTATTAATAAATATAAATTGTCATTGAGATATGTGCAACTCACTCACCTCAAACTACTAAAAAATTAAGTGTTTTGGGGACATTCAATTTCATACTAAAATATTTTGCTTCATTTATATTATTCATATATATTAATATTTAATATTTCAGTTACACTTTTTTATAGTCAAAATGATATAATAGTGTTTAGCTCACCATTTTTTAAACTGTGGAAGCAACCTCTTTGAAGAGAAAAGTCACAAGATCGAAACCAGTCGAAACTTTTTTGATATATGGAATATCTGAAGTGTGTATGTAAAGTGCGAATATTGTCATATTCATTAAAATCTGACTGCAATCTTGGTGTCTTAGGCCTATAGAATAATAAAGCTGCAAATTTTTTAATTAACCCTTCAGTATTTAAATGACAAGAGGTTCAAATTATAGGATTTAAAATTTAAACTTTTTCTTAAGATCTGATTACCCTGGTTTGGGTATCTGTATGTTTGTCTCTCTTCCCTTCTCGTTTCACGTGAGTAAAACCTACAGTTCATAGAATAGTTAGAAAATTGTGAAATAGAATTCAATTATAAAGCTATTCATATCTCATATCAAACATTTAAAAAAAAAAAAAAAGAAGCGCCAAAACAGTTTAAAAATAACTCAGTTAAGACTTACAAACACACAACCAGGCTCAATGCCTTAATTATCAAACACATGCTACTGTCATGATAAAATAGATATGGAGATCAATAAATCTGGCGCGATGTATTTCTTAAACTATGATTGTACTATAACCTCACATAGCAATGTAACTCTTCATTAGAAAACTCTGTTTCACCAGAATTTGTATTCATTTATTTTTCTTATTTTAAGACTTCTAAAGCCATTGGTTATTTCAATAGTCTAAATACATCATGCAATTTAATAAAACGGTTTATTTTTGTTAATTTACGATCAATATTTAGACACATGAGATTTAACAACGGTGATTTACATTTCAAACCACGCACACTGAAAACGTCATTGAAGAAAAAGGAAATCAAATGCATGTATTTTTAAACTAGAGACATAAATTTAATCCTTTGTGTTTGCCAGATATATAGTAGAATTTGTCCCACAAATAAGCAAACCGCTTCTTTGTTCCGGTAATGGTAAAGAAGGGAAAATGTATTATATATATATATATATATATATATATATATATATATATATATATATATATAAGAATTAGTTAGAATGCACTATAAGAAACACATGCAAAATAAAATCCATATAGATAACACTGTTTTGCTGGTATTGTTTCCTTTTTCAGATTTTTCCCCGAGTTTTTAAAATTGTCAAGAGAATTCGTATTCCATAATTTGGCAATTTTTGTTTTAATATTTACACATCTACTTTCAGAATTTATTATTTTTATTTATTTATTTATTTTATTTCAAATAATAAACACTTCTTCTTCAAGTGTGACAAATCCTCAACGAAATCGGCACAATCTCGACAAGCGAAAATTTATAAATTAAGTTGTTCAAACGAAACGAAACCAACGACAAAATAAGCACAAACTTTTTAAGAGTTTTTTTCTTCTCCTCTCTACGTTCTAACATATCGGGGGAGAGAAGAAAATTTTCCCCTTTCTGTGTTCGTAAGTACGGGAAGAGCACAGAAGTTAATCTGTGTTCAGAAACTGATAGGCACCGCAATTCTTTCCCATCAAATGCCTGATATCCATGTGTTTTCCATTATTGTAACTATAATGTCTGGAATACTTGCACGTGTCGTTCCTTTGTTCAAGAATGAATCTCATACTCAGGCGTTATGTAAAAAAGGATCAAAACATTAAAATTATTGGGTTATAAAAAATGAAAAAACGGAAAAGTAATTATCAAAAATAAAAAATAAAAAAAATTTAAAATTTAAGTTCGATAATAGGAGTTGAAAAAAATATCATTGTCTCAATAGTTTCAGGGATTGGACTAGTCAAAAGTTCATAAAAACGTGAACGTTCATAAATTTGAAATTCCAAAACATTAGTGTCTACTATGTATGCGTGTATGTGTGTGTATATATATACACACACATACATGTACATATTAAAAAATTATCTTAAAAATACTTTTCATGTTAATATAAATACAATTAAATAAGCCTTTTGTTGGGCTTGAATAAATTTAAATACAATTATTGGTTTCTTTTTTTTTTTAAATAAAACAGGCAATTTATCTAAAAATTAAAATTTCTTTAAATAATCATTGAACTGTCCTCACATTTACAAAATAATACATTTCTCACAGTCGAATAAAGGAAATTGTTTTTGTTATGTCATCTGTTTATAATTATAATGGATAATTCTACACAATTAATTTATAAAAATATCAATGGATATTATAATGTATGAATTATATAATATCTGATTCAATATATTATAAATTATGAAAATATTATTTAATTTATGAGCAAATTATGCGAGCAAATAGTTTAATAAATATTTTAACATACTTAATTTAAAAATAAAATTTTTAAATAGTTTAACTTAAGGAATAAAAGCGTAAAAGTGAAATTAATTCAAAAACAGTTAGAAACCTAAATGGTAGGTAAGTTCAATTTGTAGGAGGTAAAACAATGTCTAATAATAGGTTTAACAATTCGGTCGTTCCGATATTTTTCACTTAAGGTAATAAAAAATCTATCAGCAGGCAATTTAGGTCAGCCCATAATTCACACGTTGCGCAAAAAAAAGGAACAGCATTTTCAGAAGATCGTGACATTTCCGAAAACCATCAAAAAGCATTCGACGCTCTCCTTAAACTCACAGGCCTCCGTTCTGCAAGACTTCGCATTAATCTGGCAGTTCCTCCATAGTTTGTGTGCGGAAGGGCGAAATAAATATCGCAAAAAAAAACATTGAAGGCTATAATTATTTTTCGTCTTCTGGAAGGTATAAAATTGTCATTTTGAAAAGTGATTAAAACGGATGTTGCTTTCGTTCCGAGTTCTACGTCGCGTGCGCAGCCGCAGTTTAGAGCTAGGGCTTCATAGGAAGTGGAACTTCCATTTCCCTCGCTTCCTCAGGAAGGGAAAAATGGATGGCGTCGCGGCGTGTTGCGACCTGCGGCACGTGACGTTGCCACAGGTTACGCGACTCTAATCAACACAGGATTCATTGTTTTCTCATGAACGCTGATGAATCAACGCCGCTGACGATTCATTTTCGACGAAAGAGAGCAAAATATTTGCTGTTGAAACAAAGTTTCTTTTCTAAGAAAATGGTGGCATTTCTGGTCTTTGCATTTTACTATAATATTCGAAATATGAGAACCACGGTACCCTTGACAAGGAAAGGCATTACACTCGTGACTCTGAAGTGGCGGGTTTTATAACTGACACAGCCGACGATCATCACACAGAGTTTGAGTTAGTTAAATGTTCAGTGAATCTCATTTTTTCTGGTTTAGGGCATAGGATAGATATGAATGTGCAAACTTAGGTGTCACTCCCGTCACTTAATAATGGTTCAAAATGGTGGAATATTTTACTGTATTCAAAAGTGTGATCATCATAAAGTGCAACTGGAAACATAGTTATAATTTCTACATAATCTATTCTCAATTTAGAAGCAACTGATATAGTTTTACTTTCACATGTAACACTCTTCAAAAATTTCCCATCAACTTGTTTTGCTTTATAAAATGTATTGCGACATTCCTTTAAATTTCCATGTATCTTCTAATTAATAAATATCAGTGTGACCAACTAGAAGAGTTTTCAGTCGAATTATGTTTCTCTATTATTGCATCTTTTAACAATTTCTGTAGTTAAAATCAGATTAAAAATTGTTGTTGGTGGCTTATCCTCTTTAAAGATCTGACACTTGTCAGATCAACTCCATTAAATTGTTGACAGTTAAAAAGTCAATGACTAGCAAGGGATTTGAGGATAAATCCTCCCGGGAAAATCCGACGCAATCCAGAATATATTTCTGTGTGGCTGGATGTTCACAGCATTTCTTACAAGTGGGATAAATTTTTGTACCACGTTCAAACGATAAACATTTTAGATGTCCACTTGAGAATCTGGCTAAGGGAGTCTGAGATTTTCGGTCATATTTTGTTTCCAAAGGAATTCCAGGAGATGTTTCAGGGTTACCATTGGTGTGTTGGTAGAATTTGCCAAATTGAATTAAATCTAGATTTTTCATTAAAGTTCCTGATATGTAAGTGATGAATCAGTGGACGTATCTTCCTCACTGCCCTCTTTGGCCAATTGATCTGCAGTCTCATTGCCACTAATATTTACATGGAATGGAATCCACTGGAGATGTCAACATACTCTTGGGAGATCATTTTCAATTTCAGGAGAATATCTAGACTTGTTTCATCCTAGAGGGCCTGCCACTGAGATGTTGCAGTGCACTGCGGCTGTCTGACAAAATCCAATGTTCTCCAAAATCACTGTTGCTGGAAATGATAGCAGCAAGTCCCACTTTAATCGCTATTTACTCACTTCTGAAGACTGAACACGTGTCAGGGTTACGTAGCCTTAGCTTCAGACTGAGGGGTTTTAATATATACTCTGCTCCCAGTACGGTCTTTTGTACGACTACCATCGATATGCATTTGCACTGCATCACAGGGAATGCAATTAATAATTTCTAGTGCTAATTGTCTAAGATGATCTCCGATGTGAGTTTGCTTGTTTGCAGTAGAATTCAGATTAAAGTGAAAGATGACTCTTGGGCGAATCCTCTGAGATATCAAAACAAGGTTTTAAAGATTGAGGTTTGACATTGAGCAAATAGGTTTTGAGATTCTGCCAGGCTAAAAGGGGTACATTTCTTTAATCTTTACATATTGTTATTTGATCCATAAATAACTTGTTTATATTACTTAACTGAAAAGGTTACCTAAGCGAATTTTGGACAAATCTATTGAAGAAAACGATTACAAATACAAAATTAGTTCAAGTTCATGGTTGATATCAAACATTGATAGACATTTGTGACATTAACTAGCAGTAATTTGACTTATACTAAAAGAAAGTCTATATGATTAGATTCTTCTTTATTTTCTTTAGTTACAAGCATTAGTCTCGTTAATCATTTATCTTATGATGCATTATAGCTAATTGTTTCTTAACATCCAGCTAAGGGTTTCGTAATACAATGACGCATGTAGAGCAATTTCCATTAGTGACATCTTGCAAACAAATCATTTGCAGCCTTATTTAATTGTTCGTCGTAATTTCCATTGAAAGCGTAGATGTTTTCAATCCTTCGGATTACTTTTAATTATAGGTCTCAATAACCCCAATCTGCAAAAATGGAGTAAAGAAATAAACCAACCATTATACCCGATAGATTCTTAGATCTAATAGCAATTCATTTTTTAGATTTGATTATCTTTTGTAGATTAGGCAAAGACTTCTATTTGACATTACAAAAATATTGTATAAAATATAAATAAATTTAAAGTTTAAAAAAACTACCAACTTAATTAAAAATTTGTTTAAAATATTTACATTTTAAAACTTAAATGTTTTTAATTTTTTATCGATATTATAAATTAAAAATATGCTTCGATTCAATTTAATCATTAGTCTAAGAGCTGCTGACTAAGGCACTTTAAAAATCCATCAAATACAACAACACTCAAGAAGAATTTTTCATGGTGAGTATGTTCTACTCTTGTATCAAGAATTAGGAAACCACTTACTGAAATCTGCAAGTCGAAGTAGAAATCCATATTATCTTCAAGAACTGTTCGCAGATAATGAGTTATCCTCACGCGTCTCATAGGTGGTAGTTAGAAAAACTGTATGATGCACTAATCATTTTACAAATGTAAAAAAAGGCAAAAGTGACATAACTACCCTTTGTTTTCTATCAGTTGACAATTTTTTTATCTTAGATACTTAGCTCCATAGATTGTGATCTCCTTAATAATTATTGTAGAGGGCTCTATAATCAATTTAGTAAATACCGCAACATTTATATATATATATAAGTGTGTGTGTATATATATATAAATTGGAACACATTTTAACAAAACAAAATCGGAGAAGAGACTAATGTGGAAATGTGTTGCTCTTGTGTATAGAACGTAACAGATTTAATATAAATATCAATCACACTTTTGTGCTCTTGTGCGGAGAGTAAAATATACTATTGTAGGCGTTCTTGTTCTTCCACTCTGGTTCGAGATTACTAAAGAGTAGACTTCATTTAATAGACATGTTAAGCAGAAATGTGTTATAAATAACATTTCTAACCGCTTATGTTCTTACCAACAGTAAATTATAAAACGTAAATATAAATATATAGAAGAACTATACCCAAAAAAATTTTTAAATTACTTCGTTTCTTATTTTCAAGTGAAAATCGAGTTCTCTTTATGCAAAACATGTAAATTAATCTTCTCACTCAATTTTTTTCTAAGAAAATTTAAAACTTTATTCTTAAAAATTCAAAATTATATTTGCTGATTGTGTGTGCGTGTGATATTTGCTTAATCAATGACCAAGTTTGTTACATATTGTACACAATACTTTTGAAGCACAGGCAACTGTTTATTCGATATTTATTTACTTTTAGCTTTTGTTTGGTTAAATAACGCGTTCCTGTTTACTAAGTATTGCAATATATTTTAATTTAACTTATTATTTTTTTCTAGTTCAATACTTAATAACAAATAACTGAGATTATTTTCCTTAAAAATTAAATTTGATAAATTCTTTTGTTCGAAAATACATAACATCCTCAAGTAAAAAAAAAAAGTATTTGCTTTTAGCATTATTTACTGTTTATTTAATCGGAAATTAATTCCAAAAATAAAGACTTATAAAATATTATTAAGAAATATTTGTTCTTAAAAATTTCGGAAATCTGGAAATATTTGCCATGAGTTTTTCACTTATTGTTTTATTTCTGGAAAATAATAAAATAAATGATGAGGAATTATTTTAAAACGTCAACAGTAAAGAATGATTATGATTTATATAGAAGATTCAGAAAATCTATAACATAGCTCAAAACAAAACAGAACAATCATATTTTTATTTGCTTTATAAAGTTTCTCAAATACACAAAGAAATAAGGTGACTCTGGAATATACACAAGCTATGATATTTTTCTCGTGTTTTTGATTTCGTGCATTTAATACTAACATTTTAAAGTTTTTTCAAAGAAATTATAGATTTTCACAGCCTTTTGTAAGTGTTATACTTTTTAATGAATACAATAAAATAATTATCAAAATCATAGATCATACATTCAAAGGTTTCACAATTTTCTATTAAATTTCTCATTGTAAACGATAAGTCATAACAATCATTTTAACTCTCGCACTCAAAATACTCCTTTCTTGTTTATACAAACATGAAAACAAGTAAATCAAATTTAAAAATACACAATTTGTTTATTTTAAAATATAATGTATACGCTATATGTCTGAGAATATTCTTGAATAAAAAAGTTTTACAGATAATTTCCAAGATTAAATAATAATAAGTACAAATAATGAATATAACATAGCTTCCCACGAGAAGTTACAATCTTAAAAATGTTATTTATATATGTGTGGGCAAAATAGTTTTATCTCATTACTTAAAAATATATCTTATTTTAGTAATTTAATATAGTTATATGTTATTATATAAAATGAAGTTATGCATTCTATATTTCCTTTAAGAATTTTTTTTTTAGCTAGAAGTTACATATAAGTAGTAATATGCGAAACAGATGCCAAATTCTGAATATTTTTGGCGATGAAAAAAAGTTGCCAAGATGACGTTTTGTTAAATTCATAATACTAGGGTAACCAAAATAGAATGTTCTCCGTAATTTTTGTAGCTCTACATATATCTATGACGTAATAAAAACCAGGTTACCAGATACTTAAGAAAATCCTTTAAAAAAATACCTAATTCAAAATTTGGCATCCTGGATTATACGTCATCTGTGCCTAATATGCCAAATTCAAAATTTATATGTCGGATACGTAAATTTATAACTACATTTTATTAACTATATCCTTAATCAAGGTGCATGTTTGTTCAATATTGAATAAACACATAATATTTGTAATTAATTCTCCCAATCACCACAAGCAGTTAAGTTAGTAGGAATTTCATTTCTAAACACGCAGAAAATAGATGACATCATGAACTATTCGGCAATCCATGATTGATAATTTCAAAGAATAGATGAAAATCGTATAACTGCACTGCTGCTAACTTACGAGACAAGCACTCCCAACTCTCCTTATGAGGCATTCCAAAGGAATTAATTCAAGTGAATAGACGTAAGAAATAGCTTACCTTCTATTATCTCCTGGAAATGAATTATTTTGGTGGTGGTCAGGAAGTATTCTGCTTGATCCCTGCTTCTAAATTATAAATACCCAAACACTTTCGGGGTAACAATGGCGCAGCCAGTGGGTGCGCCACAATAAAAGATGCCATCATATTCGCCCCTTATAGTGTTGAAAGGTGGAAATCCCAATAGCCTGGTATTATACAACAGCATATAATAAAAAAAAATTATCTATATTGTTTGCTTAACTTATTTTTAATATGTTAAAAAATTTAATTTTTAAAAAGTGTTAAAAAAGTCGAAATTTTAAACTTGTACTTCATATCGAGATGGTAAAACTGTTATGAGTATTCATGAGGAAATAATTGCTTTGATGTTAAAATTACTTACAGCTTCAATTTTCGTTAATATAATGAAATACACAATATCATTCAAAATAATTTACATTATGTGTAGGTTAACACATTTTAAAGTACAAAAATAAGGAGCTTTACATTTTAACGTAAGATAAATAGGAAATTTTTTTTAAATATTCTAAAGGTGGAAAAGATGAAAGTTGAAATATCTTTAAAAGAAAAGTTTACGTATTTCATAAAATAAGTTTACATTTTTCATAAAATAAAATGTTTGTAATTAATATTTTAATTATTTAAATATTTTATAAGATTTAAGAAAACATAAATTACAAAATTACAAATATTAAAATAAAATTTAAATACTATATACATATATATATATATATATATGTATGTATATATATATATATATATATATATATATATATATATATATATATATATATATATATATATATATATATATATATATATATATATATATATATATATATATATATAATTTTACATAGTATATTTAAAATACAACGAAATGATTTAAATTAGGAAAAAGAAAAAAGGAATATTTCGAAAAATCTTATTGATTTGCACAATCTTAAAAATAAATTTTATAAAATTAAAGTTTATTAGAGACTCAAAATATTAAAATTTAACTATATTTATGAATCCTAAGGATATTTAAGAAAAAAGCGTTATTAAAATCTAGCATTTATTTTATATTTTAAATAAAGAATTCTAATGAACCCATATACAGTGTTTTCTACATACTTCTGTTAAACGATATTACAAAAAGGACGATAAAATAGCTTACCAAAAACGTGTTGAGAACAGAAATCGTTACTATAAAACGTTGACCTCTTATGACAATTAATATTTTAGGACGTATTATTAAAGATTTAAGGTGAATTGTAAAAAATTTTACTAAATTTTAAAAGTTAAATAAAATACTCATCCTAAACTCCTATAGCTTCTACAAAAACAAGATTCAATAATGTCGAGCAAAAATTCAAACTTGTCAGTTCTTATATTTATCGACATATATAAAGGAAGTTTTTCAATAAGTTTCTTATAATGAAACATATATATATATATATATATATATATTTTAAAGAATCTCAAACTCTCTTTCAAGTTCTCTTTTTTAAATAACAAAATTAAACATATGAAATCTAAATCTTGAAAATAGAAATGCCTATTTGCATAAATTCTGGATTATATATTTATTGACAAATAAGTGAAAGCTTATGATAAGCTTAGTCATGAAAGATTGAAAATGTGTTAATGAATCAATAGAGCATTTTAACCAAACCCGTGCAAAATGATCTCACAAAATAGGATTTCGAAAATGCTAAGGCGAGAATATTTTTCAACAAATATGAAAAAGCATTGGCAATCCTAAATTTCAAGCATATGTGAATTTAATTAAATTAAAATCTGCAGTGTACAATCTTTCGAGTGAAATAAGGTGTCACAATGCCTACTACTATAAACATTTATTTAAGTTTTCCTTGACAGTAAATAATTCGCCCACTTTGTACAATTTCAAAACAAAGACAATGGCAATAAATTAAAACAAGTTGGCAACAAAGTGGCTTCTCTCTAAGACAATAGCTGCCATTGTGCAAACAAACACAAACTCAAAACTGGAATAATAGTAATTTTTTGCTACAGGTGAGGGAAAGTAGCGTATTACTCTGTTGGTAAATAATCATCCCCTGTCAAGAACTTTCTTTTTGTTAGCTGTAAAAGCAAGAAGGCCCTGGTGTTCATTATAGCGTACAAAATAACAATCAGGCTCAAGAAGCTAAACAAAAGACTATCTCCCTGCACCGACAAATGGAAGCATGTTTTCACTTCGATAACGCTCTGATATGAAGGCATTATGTTTTCTTTGATAAAATAATATTTTTCATTCCCTTAGACTTTGAGGCCGAGCGTGAGTTGGCCGCACGATTTAATTCACTTGGAAAGAAGAAACGCTTTCAGTAAGCCTCAAGAACATGGCGTATTACTCGCTACTGATCTCAAAATCCTGATTTATATCAATTTTAATTGGTTCATCAAAGTACACTCCCACTTCGCCGGACCTTCTATTAATGAAAATTCCAGTCAGATTCCGAATAAATCAGCTGCTTTTCATTGTGTTTCGCAATACTAGTCTTAGTAAATCAATAAATGCCACGCCATTTTTTTTCATCACCAGTGATATTTCACACTATGATGTGTTTCAACAATTGGCAAGGTATTATCCATCCAATTATGTCTTGTTAGTCAAACAGGATGCTCATGGTTTCAGCATTGATTGAAGCAAAATAGCTTGTATTTTATTCCATTCACATACATAGATTTTATTTTTAATTGGGTGAATTTTCAGTGTATCTTTCTTATGTATAATAAAGTTATTCAGTGAATAATAAAGGACTTGAAACAGTTGTCATTTTGTGACTAGTAACATCATTTATGATTGGTTAAACTCATTTTATGTGGGTCGATTTTTTGTAGAATATATTACGTGAAATTTATTATTCATTTAATAATATAATAAATTTAAAATGTTTACACTTTATAAATGGTATTTTATTCTTTCATTTTATATAAGAAGCAGCTATTTGTTTATTAACTATAATTCTATACTTTATAGTTTAATTTACACTATGTTTGATAACACTTAAGATTTGTAAAAAGATGTTACTTTTATTTAATATATCTTTATTATATATGTGTATTTATCATTAAGCGCAGATGAATATTAACATTCTATTTTTCAACAGTGACTAAGAGTAAAACTGGTCGGTATATTTTATTCTGAATCGTCCAATCACGAGATCTAAAAATGCTTAGTAACATAAATTTGACTCGATACAGCATAATTTATTGATTATTAATTGAATGCATTCTTAAATTTATTGTCGTCTATCATGTTTTGTTTCTATAGCGGAATATTGCACAAACGGGTCTGATTTACACACTACATAAGAGGGACTGCAGAAATTCTCAATCTTACTAATTTACATATAGAACGTGAAAAACCACATTGTTAAGTAGGTATTAATATGATCTGAAATATTTTATTCTCAAGAATAAAAACTTACTGTTAGACCATGAGGACTTTTTAAATATATTATGGTTTTATACTAGCACTGCATGATGGTTATTCTAATTCTTGAAAGCTATTGTAATTTTAAGGAACATTCTTACTTCCTTTACTATAGATAGGGGACAGTATTCTCATATTTCAAGAATAGGAAACATAATCACGCAAGCTTTAAAATTTAACAGTTAACTTGAAAAAACTCCAAAATTTTTCCATTCTTAGCTAAAATTTCAACATTTCAAGTCTTCACAACTTTTAAAATAAAATTTTAATTAATTTAATTCCTTCGTCTTGATACTAATGATTATTTGATTGATACTTACCCCTTGGATAATGGCGAGTGAATTCACTTTATTCTCTTCTTTTTTAAAAAAATCTTCTGCTTAAAATATAATTTAATAAAATTTAATCATCTAATAATAAAATTGTAATTAGATCATCTATTTAAATTTCTTCTTTAAAATTCTTAGCATTTCATATGAAAGTATAGTAAGTTACCTTGGTTATAGTAAGTTACCAAGAAATATTTAATCAGATTGATAGAAATATTCTTAGATTAGAATTTGACTTTTCCTAAGAACTATCTCATTCGATTTTGCTCTAAGAAACACAATATTGTGATTTTTTTTTATAAAAATTAGTTCATCTATAAAATTCATTTTTTTAGAGAAAAATTATATAAAATAAATATATATATATATATAATTTACTGTAAAATTAGTAAATTATACTTCAATTTACTGTAAAATCAGTAAATTGAAGTAAATTTTAACTGAGAGCTTTAAAAAATTTAAAATTAAATTTTTAAAGATTTATTGTGGAAGTCGTAAGGTAAACTTTCTTGGTGGCGAGTGAAAATTGCATGTTTAAACTTGATTATTATAACTGTTAAACCTAGAATATAATCGTTTTAGTTTCTGCATACATGGTTATCTTTGTCATACTTGAAACTTTTCTGGGTTTTATCCTTTTTGATACGTGAAATTTGTTTACAATCTACTAAAAGTCAGTCATAGGTTCCATTTTTAGTAGCTCCGACATGTACATATGTATATTTTTTTATGCCCGGCGCCCTTAAGCCTTTGACCTATTCAGCACAATAATGGGCGAAGTGATGACATCTCATGTAGTAGGGCACCCAATGGGTCTGCTATCTTTACTCTCAAAAGCGAAATGATAAAGAAAGGCAAACACAAAGAAAGAAAGAAACATCCATGCCCGAACCAGGATTTGAATCCAGGACCTACTGCATAGAAGCTAGGGACACTAACCTCTCCGTCATCGGTCGGCTCACATATATATATTAGAAATTTAAAAATGTTATTTGATTCTTTAGATAAATTGCAAGCCTAAAATGCCAATCATTGTTTTCATCCTTATTTTAATGACTCTATTTGAAGCACCATATCCATTTATAAACATTGTGCCATAGAGCCTAATTAACCATTTAATGACTTTATATGGTTATTCTATTCATATATATATTTTACTCTTCTTAACTTTAAATAATTTAAAATAAAACTTTGTAATATATATTTTCATTTTATTAGAATGCATTTCCCCTCAATTATCTATGCTTGTAATTATTTATAATATGTATATTCTATTATAAAAAAAAATTTTGGCTCAAAAACATTTACGAATTGTGCTTCATCGATTGTGTTATATATTTCAATTCTTATCCTCAAAAATCAATTTGATGTACAAAAATTGAAAACTATTCAACTTCAGAAACGTAATAACAACCCTAAATACTTATCTTGTCATATATGTTCTGAGAGACTGGTACAGCAAGCACCCATCATTCATCCCTGAAAAGACAGAGCATCGACTTAATTAAACGCTCTTTTAAAGAAAAGAATCGCCAAGGAAAATCATCAGAGAAGAAAAGAAAGCACCCAGCATCAAAGACGGAACATTCCGAATCCTATTATTGTATCAGAATCCCAGAAAGGCGATTAAATCTCTAATTGAACCTTTCTCGTGTCATAAGTGACCGCGGAGGGACTTCCAGCTTTGGTTGCGTGGACCACACACGTGATCGGGCAGATGGACAACCCTTCTTAAGGCACTATTATTACATCTGCATCAATCAATGGAAAAAGAAAAAACATTGATAAGATTCAGATGCGAGGGCACATCTATGAATGAGCAAAATGAATTTCTGGATTGTGGTCGGAAAACGGGGGGCGAGATGTTCATAATTGCAACATGCTATCCTATTATGTTCATTAATGCTGGCTGCTTGCGAATGTTTGTCTAGTGTTGGTGGGATGGTTTGAAATCCCCAGAGGCAATATGTTGTAAATGGTAAACTACCAGTTCTGAGTTTACTTTTAGAGTACGTGAGATGAATTCATTCATGTTCGAGCTGCATCGAGAACACAGGGTTCCTGTAGAAAAACAAATAATTATATTAATCTTTTAATCACTTCCACGTGATCAGATAAAAATGGCCCTAACAGGACACAGGGAATGATAATTGATGGAGAGGAGAATTATCGATGGCAGGCAGGCATAAAAATGATGACTTGAGTTCGGTTGAAATTATAACAAAATCAAAAAACTATTGAAGAACCCCCAGCGAGATGATTCGAAGCTTGTAGCTTCTTCAGTTTGTTATGTCCTAATTCTGTCTTCTTAATAATGTTTCAGGTTCAGTCTGAAGTTCCTGAAATGGAAACAAATTAATTAAATAAATATAAATATGCTTGATACAGTGTCAAAATATTTTATTCGGAGTTAAAAAAAAGAGTTTTGGCACTTATACAAATGTTTTATTAATATAAAAACATTATAAAAACAAAATTATTTTTATTTAATTACGGATTATATTTCTAAATTTGGCACTTCTTTCATAAGTGAACTTCCTCCTTATGAATGAGAAAAATTATTAAAGAATTAACCTGAAGAAGCGATTTCTTTAAGAATTTAATGTAATTCAATTAATTATTTTATAAGATACATATTTAATATCATTAAACTTTACATCATAAAAGATATCTTAATTACTTATGATTCATTAATTAAATAATTTATATATTAATTAAAATTAAATATTTTATTTTCTCAAAACTTTTTATATTTTCCCTTCCCAATGGAAGTCGTTTCTTTTCTTCTAAGTACACTTTTATATGAAAAAAAAAGCAAATTCTTGATATTTCCTTTCATAATATATAAGAGATTTTATCTTATATCTCTCTCACTTTAACTGGCATTAATAAAAGATCCAAACTATTTTAAAAAATTAATAAACATAAGTTTTAATTAACTATATAAATGGTAAGTTTATTTTTATTAACCACAAGGAAATACCAACACAGATATTTTAAAAGTTATAAATTCAAAACACATAACAGCTACTGTATGAAACATTACACAACACAAAACAATTAGTACTGTTCAATAATGACTAATTAATATTGCTCAGTAATGATGTATATTTGGAATATTCAGAATAATGAATGCTAAGTAATAATAATAAAATTGGGCAACACTTACTACATTTTTAATTAAATACATTATAATTTTTAGAAATATATTATGAACTGACTTTTAATTATGAAAAAAGTAAATTTGCAAATTGTGAGTGTCTGATATCCAGTATTTCATGTACGATTGATTCTAAAGAAATAAAAATGTGATTATACTATTATTTAATTTTAATTTAAAAAATTTATCTCATTTTTGGGATTTACTAGAAATGAAAAATATTTAACCAGCATTAATTTCATAGGTTTCTACTCAATAGAAATTTGAAAATAATGTACGCAAAAGAAAAGTTTCAGATTTTATATTTGAGAATAAGAAGTAAAAATTTGTTATTGTTGAAAAACGATAAAATACGAGGGTTACTCTGAAATTTTTGAGATACGCGCAGACGAGAATTTGCAAAACAAAAATAACGGTTTAGTTTTAAAATACAAAGTATTTTAACACAGAAGACGATTTTTTACTGACTTACTTCAACTTGTTTAACGTAGAACAAATTTTAAACAGAAGAGAAAATGGAGTTGACGCAAGAACATTTTCACGCTATGATTTTCTACGATTTTAAAACAGGATTAAATCAAGAAGAATGCGTTCAATTAGGATTTGGTGATGAATTTCCAGCTACTGTATTCAGATGGTTTGGAGAATTTAGAAGAGGTCGCAATTTTCTTCAGGATGAAGAACACTCAGGAAGGCCACCGTAGGCAGTAATCCCGGATAATGTATCTGCCATACGAAAAATGTTAATGGATGATAATCGCTGTACCTATCAAATGATACAGAAGGAAGTTAACATTGGATCCGCTGCAATACACAAAATCATTCATGAAGAATTACATATGAAAAAAATAATTAACCGTTTGGTTCCTCATAATCTAACTGAGCACCAAAAAGAGGACATGTCAGAATCAGTAAAGAAACTTTTAAATTGCTAAATGATGGTGACCACCGCATCATGCCTAAACTTGTAACAGGTGATGAAACGCACATACCGTTTTTTGATGTTCCAACACGTCAAGAAAGCAAAGTCTGGGTCTTTGAAGATGATACCACGCCGACAATGGTGAAAAAACGCTTACTGAAAAAAGTAATGAATGCCATTTTCTTCAAAAGTACGAGATTGGTCAAAGCCATCAAGTTGGAAGGACAGAAGACAGTAACAGCAAACTGGTATGCCACTAAATGCCTTCCAGTAATTCTACAGGAACTGAATGTTAGGGGACTAATGCTTCACAGTGATAATGCATCTTCACATACAGCCGGATTAACAGTTGAGTTTCTTAAACAAAAACAAATTAAAGTGATTGAACATCCGCCGTATTCACCTGGTCTATTATATGCGACTTTTGGTTGTTCTTTAATCTAAAAAAAAACTTATGTGGACGTCGTTTTCCTTCAGAAGAAGAGATTGATGTGGCTATAAATGCATTTTTTTCATCTATTCCAAGAAATGACTAGCTTGAGGCATTTAATCTGTAGAAAATTCGTCTACAAAAATGCATTGATGCGGGAGGAGACTACTTTGAGCACACCTAAAATTTTGTAAGTATAACTTTAAAAACCTAGTTGTAGCTCAAAAATTTCAGAGTGACCCTCGTAGAATATAGTCTAAAAACTTTTTTTCCTTACTTTTAAAACTGGTTATCTAAAATTTAAATTTAAATGTGATTTCCCATTTTGAAAAGGGAGTTTGAAACCTTTAATTACATTCTAATTAGATTTATTATTAATATATAGATGATTTGTGGACGAAATATAACTATCTGCAGAATAGCAGGTTTAAATTAAAATTTTTCTATTAAAAATCTTGTATGTAAGCAGTTAATGATTTTTTTCACAATTAGTTCTTATGTAAATCTGTTAACTAAATTAAAGAGTTGCTTTTCAAACTGCCTAATTTTGAGCACTCATAAGAACAAGTAAATGCAAATTGATTTGGATTTATCATCAAGTAACAAATAATTTATGCGATCTATTAATATCTTGAGAAAATCTGTTACTGTTTTTTAGGAATTCTCCATCAACTTGTGAAAAGCTAATGGGATCTTTAATAAACATTAAATACTCCTTCGGATTTCATATAACTATTTGATGAGTAAATTACTGATCACATATCAGGGGTGGATGGTAAGGAAATACAACATTTTCATATCTAGAAAGTACCAAGTTCATATCTAACTCAACTGAAGATCATCATCATGGTGAAAGTCTTATACAACATATTCAGTATTTTCAACTTCAGTGTTTCTGCTCAAATATAAAATCATTTTACCACAATACTATTTAATTTTGTTTATATTAAACCCCTTTTTTACGCAAATAACATAAATTCACAAAATATTAAAATTCATGGTTGTCTACCAATGCATATCTTCATTCCATTAAAAAAAGAAGCCGATATAATTTTGTAGAGAAACGCATGTAGTTCTTGAATACAATTGACAATGAATTCGATACTTGGTACAGTTAAATAAAATCATGCTAAGCCTGAGCTATGATAAGTCACATAATTGATAGGCCAAACTTTTTTTTTTTTTTACAAAATAGTTAATGCAGACAATAAAAAGAAAATACTCAAACTGAAAAAGGAAAAATATCAACCATTAATAAAACGCAAAGACGATATTTAGAAAACCCAAAAAAAAAGAAATTCCTTATGAAAAGTTTGATTCATTAACAAAAATATATAAATCAATCTATGAATATAAATGTATAAGATTGTTTATATTCGCATTTTTTTATGAATTATTAATTATCAAAATGTGTCAGGTATTTTATAGACGTCCTGGTTTTCTTTGTTTTCTTTCCTCGATATTTTAAGCCTCTTGATAAAAAGGCATTTCACTTGAAAGGGCAACCTAATTTTTTACGAGATATATCACTTACTTTCTGATGTGTCTTGTCATTCGTCTTGTGTTTCCCAATACAATCATTTCCCGTCGGGGAATCGTGATTCATTCCTTCTCTTTTCCAACATCATTGCGACATTTTCCCCGAGGACATCCACCATCTGATTGGAAAATAATGGCTTCAGCTTAAATTTCCAATTTATCTGACATAATCCCATCGGCATGTTTATTAAGAGCTGGATCGGCACCATTGAAATAAGTAAAAACGTCATCGATATATATACATTATACATATTTACTTATAATATTTCAGAAATTTTTTATTGTTTTTTTTTATTTCTTAATTGACAAGTTTTACCATTTGTCTTATTGCCTTATGAACAATAGAAAAATAGTTTTACATTATTTTATTTTATTGAATGTAGGAATTGAAACAAAAGAGGTGAATTTAAAATTTTTTTTACTGTTAAGAAAGCATTTCGTTTTATTACCAGCATCTGCTGCATATTAATTAATTACGGTTGTTGTATAATATGATTTTCATCATAAAAATATTTATTAAAGAGACCTAATATATTACTCATGATGTGAATTTTGTAATGACATAAAATTTTTTTTTCATTTAAATTCAGATCGAAGAAATACATAATAAAAAACTAGATTGAGAAATTCTGCTGCTGTCGATATATAACTTGGTATAATAATTAAGCAATATATAAATGAATCACCGAGATATCTCGTAATATGGGATGAGTGGTTAAAATATAGTAAAGAGTATATCCTACATGTTCTTGACTTTGAATCTAATAAAAAATTTTAAATTATTCAGATTTTTAATTTTTTTGAAACTCTTTATTTAAGAAACATAAAAAAAAGCAAAATTTTTAAATAAATATGACTGTCGCTTAAATTTAAAAAGATTTATATTTTTAAAAAAATTATTATTTGATACGTATGAAGCAGCTTCAATACATACTAATTACTTTTATTAAAATGGCAGGAGTGAAATTTCTAATCTAAAATAAAATTACTTAAATGAGCTATATTTTAAAATCTGTATATTTAAAATAACTTCGCAAAATATAATCAAAATAATATATAAAAATACCGAAAGATTTTAAGATCACTTTTAAGGTACAAACATTTGTAAATAACTACATTTCATTAGATTAGAGAAATAAAGAAATTAAACATGATGGCTTGACATGAAAAGGCATCACTCTTCTGTTCTTGAAAAGTTATGAGTTCTCTGCTTGAACAGATTGTAGTGTTATAAAACTTTAATTGTGTCCCTCAATGAGTATTTAGGAGAAGTGTTAAATCTATTTATCGACCTCAATATTTGATCGTAGTTCAAAATGTTTGTTTTAATTGTAATTATTAGGTATTTTTTGTACGAATTAAAAGAAACGAGAAACTTAACACAATCTCATACTTATCACTAAAAAAAATGTCATTTTTCAAGTTTGTTTTTTATTTCTTCTTTCCCATTTGGAAAAATTAGATTAAGATAACCTTCCAAATAAGAAAATATGATCTGCCAATGAATTAACAGCAAATAGGTGAAAAAAGTATTTCGTATAACTAACCAGAGGCATGCTTGTTCATTGATTGCGATTGTTGAAAAAGATATTTTTGTAGAAATGATGCGCAATTTTCAAGTGAGAAAAAAATTTTTGATTAAATTTTAACAATGCTGCTAAAAGTTTTTATTATGTAATCTAAGTCTTGATCTTTACAGCTGAAAATCACTGAGATGAATGTTTCATTTCTGCTTTTTACGTGTACATCTTTCATCATATTTGCCTGGAGAACAGGTGTGTTTTTTTCCTAAGGACTTGTAAGTGTGACTCATTACCACTGAAGATGTCCCTCCAAAAGGCAGTTTCTCAATAAATATCGAAAGAAAAAAAATTGCCACAACTGAAAGTTAAAAGGTAATTCCTACTCAATATCAAATACTTTTTATATAATAAGCAAATTGTTTTTCTTTCAAGTTTCCAAAAAATTAAAAATCAAATTGAAAATTTGAAGTGAATCGGTTAGAAGAAGTTCGAAATTTTTGGAAAATGAGTTTTTTATAAAAAGTCGTGTCATGATACATTATAAAAAAGTATTTCTTTAATTACATATTCCTACGATATCTTGCCGAGCTGGTAGTCGAATGGTTAGCGCTCTTGCCTTCGGTTCAACAGTTCGTGGGTTCGAATCCCACCGTGGGCATGGATGTTTGTAGTGGTTTGGAATCCACTTTAAGCCATAGGTGCCGATCTAATTAGCCCTCGTGTTCAAAAAATGACCGTTCAGTGACGAACAAACCTAAGATATTTCAGACCTACAGTCTTTGAACCATGAAACCGAACTCTTAGTTCACAATGCTACTGTGGCTAAACAATTATATAAATATTAATATTTTGGTTCGTGATACAAAGCATTATATAAAAATACTACTTTGATAAACATTAAATGAAACTTCTGGTGTACGAAGCAAAACAACACAAAATATTAATGGTTGAAAAATAGTTGATTAATTTATATAATATATATATATATATATATATATATATATATATATATATATATATATATATATATATATATATATATATATATATATACTACTTATATAAAATATTTTTTTTGTTTATATTTAAATTCTAATCACACACACAAAGTTGTTAAATATAGAATAACACTTAATGTTGGAAATTTGATGTTTAATATTGTAATTTGCAGAGAGAGAGAGAGCTCTGTATAAAAATGTCATCTGTATTAAAAGTCTGTTATGATAATCAAAACAAAGCGATGGAAGCAAAAGTATTGAAATTCTGAAAATCTTTCCTTATTTTAGTAATATATAACACTGCATATATTTTTTTCACTTAACACATGACATTTTGCACAATAGCTGAATAACAAAATTCTCTCTCTCTTTAAATTTAAAAACATCAACTTAACTTTTTAAAATCTAACGATAATTTAAATTCCTCTAACTTAACTTATTTGAATAAAGAGAAAAAACTTTCTCTTCACTTTTCTAATTGTTTTCTCTTCTCAGCGATACTCAATCTCATAATTCTCACTCTCTGACTTATTTGAGACTTATTACCTTCCTAATTAGAGGGTCGCACGGTCTTAAAACTAGGACAAATGAAACCGCAATAAATTTCGAACTTTGTGCAAGATGTGTTGCGTTCCTTTATTTTTGTTTATCATTTCCCAGTCATGTGCCATCCATCTTTCTCGCAGCATTATTCATCACTCTCATACTCTTGAACGGGCGCACGATGCTTTTCAGAATTTGTATGTCAGCGTTGATGGATGAGGCTTGACTACCGTACTCATTTGCTGCGTAATTATTAAACTGGAGAAATAAAAAAAGGAAAACGTGGCCTTAAAATGGAAGGTGCGATGTCGATTTATTCATATTTGCTGCGGCCTTCGCTCAATCGCTCACAATCGATTAAAAGTGGTCTTTTGCAAAACCTGATGGGTAAAAAAATTCTTTTACAATCGTACTCAGAATTTGATTTAAGCAGATAAATTCAGAGAAATAATAAAAAATATTTATATATATATATCAAAACTATTTAGTCAGCTTTGTCTGGATAAATGCCGTTTCTGTGTTCGAAAGACAGCAGGTTTGGTGCAAGAGATCTTAGATGCTTAGGGACATTTTCAAATACGTACCACAAAAAGGATTGTTATGCTTACGTATTACAAAAAGGATTATTATTATTTGTGTTTCTGTATTGTATTCTTTTAAAAATGAAGGTAAATTCCACTGGAGCTTAGTTAAACTGGACTTAAAACCTCTATAAAATCTACGTCGCAGGTCGTATAAAATCTACAAAAGACAAAGTCGAGGAAACTTAGACACAACATTCCAATTAATGTGCATTCAGACGGCTAAAAACAATACCATTTCATATTTTTCAAACAATACTGGAATTCAACTTGATATTTTCGACCTTAAATAGCGTGACCTAATGGTTTCATCTTTGGTCACCATAAATCTTACGGTCAGGTATTTTGCAACATTAAATCATTTAAGTGAAAATAACCATTAATATATTTAGAAATCCTTTTTGATGATGCTTTTTTAAATAAACTCAGTGAACTAATAGAAAAAAAATAATTTAAGTAAAATTTTAATTTTTTGGAAAAGTAAAATTTTAAAAATAACAAGTATTGGTTTAATTGGCACAAAATAGGGCAAGAAAATGATAGTTATATGTTTAAAAAACATTAAAAAAAAATTAGAAAGATCAAAATATTAATTTTTTATAAATATATCATAAAGCCATGTTGAATTATTAAGAAAAAGAGAATTTAGTCTCAAAACTTCTTTAAAACTTCATTATTTAGTTCTACTTATGAATAACTTCATTAATAGAATATATGTCTTATTGGTATTTAAGGTTTACAGCAATTGACCATGCACCGCTATGTAGGTATGGTTTCTATGCATCCTACATACATAGCGGTGCATGCGAGCTCCGGACTGTACTTTAAGATTAACGGGTTTGGAATACTCGTTTATCACCAAGTGTCTCATAGTTTTGAGCGACGGTTAGGAGACGAAGTTACACGTGAGTTGATACCCTCCTCTTCAACATTCACGCCACACCAGCAAAAAAATTTAAACGTTACATTTAACGTGGACACATCCCCAGCCCATGGAGCTAAAACAACCTAGTGTGGAAGAATGAATTTGGTCATCCTCTCACAATCACTACCCGTCGAAAATGATGCTTAATGGGAAGCAGCAAGAAGCTGCTGAACTACGGGAACTTTACCAGGGTTTTTATATGGATACTATACTATTCTAGGGTCAAATAATGTTATATTTCCACTTATAGAAAAGTTTCCTTGCAATGGATATTTTTTGGATGAGAATCGAGGGCGCACATCACAGCTGAAGGTAAATCAAAGTGACACCATTCGATTATGTAAGGCAGCATTTCCTGCGAGCAATCTCTTATCTTTTCAAGTTGCCTTCGGCGATAATTTTAAAGTAATATGCATTATCGCTCATATAAGCTAAGATAGAACCAATTGATACCATGTATAATCTCAGAAAATAAAAAATTAAAGTTTTAATTATTTAAGTTGAGGAGATATACCAAAGAAAGTGAAGATGCCTCCCCATGAAATGTTTGACATTTGGTCAATGTTCAGACTCAGATTGCATGTGATGCGCGTATCTCCAGAATCCGCCTCGTTTTTAATTAAATCTTAATTTATCCATAAACATAACGCACAGATCATAAGACACGTTGGTGACATCCATTTATTCATGCTCAATGGATTAGACAAATAAAAGAACAAGAATTCGTGGTACTCAGCCGAAAACATTATTAGGATGTAAATTTCTGAGCATATGGTAGATCTCATTTTAGAAATATCAGCTGAAACCTTAAATATTACACGTGTGTAGAAGTCACATTCTTTTATATAAATCTCTAGCAGAAATAGTAATCCTTAGGCGATCAAACAATGGTTCTCTGATAATTATTTGGTTGGTTTGGAATTTTTTCATGATCGTACAATGGATAAAATAGTTAAAGCTTAAAAATGGAAAAAAAACTTTTAAGTGATGATTCTCCTTTAAGCGACAAGACGTCAATACTTACAATTTTCATTTCATCTTTTGATATTTAACAAATTGTATATCAAAGCTGTGAGTGCATTTTACACATACTTACATGCAACCCGTGTAGCATATACAAAGCTGGCATCTTGCACGACTCACCCCTTACTGTTTTTTTTTTCTTAATTATTCCTTAATACGAAAGCATGATTAGTTGATATGTAAAATATTTGCTTACATCTATCTACTTCTGGTCTGAATGAAATCTTTCCCAATTCTGAGTACGTGTTAACTTGTTTGACATTTTTTTAAAAAACATGGCTGAAACTAACTTTTTTATAACAAATTATAAAAAGTTATTTTTAAATAACGGTTTCCAGGAAATGCTTTTAAAAATTATGGAATCTTAATTTTCATGCAAGGTCTAAAATTAATTTTGATTTAAAAATTGTAAAATTCATTAAATTTGAAAAAAATTTATGCATAATATTTTAAATTTATATATATACAATTTACAACAATGCATTATATTATGATGATAATGAGTTTGAAAACCGAAGATCCATTGTTTTTAATAAAGACAACCGGGGCATGTTAGAAAGGTTATGATTGTAATGTTCTCCAAGTGAAATAATACCATTAGTTGTGGGGGGCAAGTATTGGAGTCTCTGCTTGAATTATACGTCTAAATTTCGAAAACTATACCCCTAGGCTGCTTCTACAAAACTGATAAAACCAAAATCTGAGCTAATAGGTACAGAAAATTATGCCAATGCAACAGAAATTTACATTCTCAAATTATGCATTTTGATGTAATTAATATCGCTATTATGACAAAAATGCATAAGAGCAATAGCAATTTTTTATAGCATACCTATATGCTTAACTTTGTTTCCAAATTTAAATATTATACTGATTTTAAGTTGAAAAAACAAGGGAAAGTACTACATCATTGTTTACATATCACATATTTATTATACAAATTATCTCTTTAAATTAATTTCAATGAAATATATATATTTGTGGTTTTCTGTTTTTGATTTTGACTATAATTGGGAAGTTTGCTAATTCATTCTTATAAATTTCTATTTAATAACTTTTTTTATAAGAAGCCATTCTCTCTCTCTCTCAATGGCATTTTCCAATTAAATATCAGAGCAGCTAAGCAAACTTTTTTTTCTTTTCCATGTCTGAAATCGAACTGCTTATCATAATTTTCATTTATTAATGAAGCAAAATTTTATCTGTCAATAAATTAAAGGCTATAATCTTATCACACAAAGCAAGACTTAACATTGGGCTCATACTTTTTTATCTGCAGTCATTTATCAATTCAAGAAATGACTATTGTGGGATGTACAAACCAAACCAAACTAACGACTAGTTTTATGCACACACGATGTCTCTAACTTGACACTGTCCTAAAATTTAAAATGAATTATGAACAATAGACATCCACTCACCATATTGATTGAGGAACTCAGATGCTAAAGGCGGGAGCATTAACCACTCTACGGTAATTAGACACTGAAAAAATATGGTTATGTAATTGAAAAATCAACTGGAGAAAAAAATAATGGCATTACTAACCTACAAATTTTTGAGTCAATCTTATTGCTGTATGATCAATGACTTGTTATTCAGTAGAAGTTGATATGTTCGACACCCTTCGCGGTACTGGATATTTGAAGTGATTGAGTACCTATTTTTAAGTTGCTGGTTTCAACTGAATGAGAATTTCGTGTGCGAGAAGTGACAGCAGAAAGACGAACTAATCAATCTTTGAATTGCTAAGTATTTCATATATTTTACTATATTTACATATTTGAATAAAACATCGATTACAAATAACTTTCAGTTTTTAAAATTAAGTAATCATTACATTCCTAGTTCATTTTCAGATAATTAAGATTCGATACTGTGTATTAAGTTAAATATCTGGAAATATATGAAAGTTATTGGAAAAGCACAATTAATGTTTTCTTTTAAACAGTATGTATAAAACAAAACTATTTACTACTTAATTCAATTTTATGTTTCAGATTTAAAATTTCAATTTAAAATACTTCGAAAAATAATGTAAGGTAGAGAACATGAGTAAAACAAAATATACTATTCAATTATTATAACAAGTATAACATGCATAAAACAAATGGAAAAACATATCTTACATCAAAATATCAGAAGAACATCGAAAATTCTTAATTATTTTCTCCGAAATTTTCTTTCCTCCTTTTCTCTTTAAATTATATTCATTTGAGGTTCATTTACTGAGGACCTTCATCACTTTCTACCCCCTTCTTCCAATCGTCAATCAATTCCTTGACAAGTTAACTGCAACCGAAAGAAAAATCAAATTCGGAAGGGCGACGATACGTAATGATGATGTCGGCTTACAGATTACAGTTGTTTTGACACCGAAAAAGGCATTAATGGGGGCTCACGCGGTGTTTTATGACCCCGGGGGGTCATGACCCGGTCCTCACGAAGGAGGCAACCCCATCGCGCAAAGCTGAAGGGGGGGGGGAAGCAAGTAAATCTTCGCCAGAGAATAAAGGGTTAATCACTGAGGACGAGATTTGCTACCTGAATTGGCGGGAAAAAAAGATGAGTGTTTGTGGACGGGCGTCCACGTCGTGACAAGTGGTAAGTACCGTCTGATAGATAGTTTATTACTAGTTTGTCTTCGCTCATAATGCCATCTTTATGAGTTGCCACTTGAACTCTGCGCGTGAAGTATTGGATCGAAAGAGTGAACTCACGATTCGTCCCTATGGCCTGGGAATCAATGAGATTCATTTTTCAAGGAGTCTATTCTCTTGGTGGGCAGAGATGAGGAGGTTGATTTGCCTATCTTTTTTTTGAGGTCATGCAGCAGGTTGTGATGGAACATCACAAGAATTTATGGAGTACAAAACCATATATTTTCTAAATAAGAATGTGTCGGCTTTGAAGATTTAGTAATATGAAAAGAAACTGAGGTAAATATACTCTTAAATTACAGTACCAAAATACTAAAGCAACATCCTTACCTCCTGATTTCAAAATAATCCATAAAAAATGTTTAATTTTTTTTTTTCCAATTGAGACAGACAATAATATGGTTTAAATATACAAAGAAATGTTACGGCTCTGTTGTTATAAATAAATGGAGATTCAGTTTTTTTTTCTGAAACGTAATTTTTCTTCAGTCTTAAATGACTTAACGATCCTGATAAATAAAAAAAATCAATGCTATCTATATAATCAAACAGTTTACTAAAAGAAAATAGATGCATTTTCGCTGTCAATGAATGTTACAACAGTGGCATGTCACAATAAAAGCAGGAAAAAGAAATGTAAATAAACATATACATTTGTAACAATAGAATTCCAAATGAACTAGATTATTAAGTAGAATTGTTTACCTCACATGAAAATAAATGCTAAAATTAAGTAATTAATAATTAATTTAACTAACTTAATTTAATAATTAAATTGCTTACTTACATTTTGTTACTGGAAAATATTATTTTTAAAACATTATACTTTTTCTAATTAATTTAAATTTGTTATATACGATGTAAATTTAATTATATATTATTATTGCTATTTTTTAATTAATAATAGATAAAGAATATTAATAATTGAATTTAAATGTCTAATAAACTTAGTAATGCGGCTATTTATACCTGTTTTTAGTATCATATTTTCTACATTTGATTTTATGATTGATATTTTTATTATTCTTTATCTTAACTACTTCGGTGATGGTTGTATTACCAACTTTACGTATGTGTGTGTGTTTGTTGCATCAGTCAATACTTTGTATCAGATATCAACAGCCCTTTTAAATTATTGATTCATGTTTCAAAGTCCAAGATTAATTCTAAGTGCCGGAAATTTACTTGTTTCTCTTGTAATAATTTTACTAATCGAAACTGTTAGATACAGTTAACAGCTTTTCGTTATTTGGAATGCTGTGTTACTTTTTCTGCGTCTCAGGATTATTTCAACGAATACTTACATAGTCAACATAAATGTATATATTACAGAGTCTACATAAATGTAGACTCTAGGCTACTATAAGCGTTTCAAAAGCAATCAAACTCGCGAAATGTTAAGTTGGTATTGATGCTTCGTTTAAATTTCTAATGGTTGTGATGTTTTTTTCGATTTGTGATTCTTTTCAGGAATCTTTCATTTAGAAAATATAACACAAACGATTTTCTAATTTCCTCGATTAAAATTAACAGTTATTAATTGTTTTTCAGCAAGACATTTACTGCTCTCTGATTGAAAAGGCCACGGTGGTCTGATAAGTTAAGGCGTCGTTCTCACCAACAGAAGGTAGTTGGTGATGGGCGAGTGTTCCAAACCCGTTAACCTAATGGTTCAGTCCATTAGGTTAATGGTAAAGTCCATTAGGTTAACACATACATAGGGGCTTCCCTGCACCGCTATGTATGTATGCACCAGAAGGTAGTGAGTTTGAATCCTATTTTAACCGAAGATCCGACGTATTCACTAACAGATTTTAAAGCACGTTAAATAGACTTAATATCCGCTAAGTTAAATGATATCTCTGAAGATGGAAGGCCAACCCTGATAGTCTCCTGCTTGTTTCATGCTTCTAAATAACAAAGACTAACTTTCGGGGAAATAATGGCACAGCCACATCTGCTCAACTACATAAAGTGTTATCACTTTTCCTCCTTGTTGTGCTAAAAGGTGATAACCTTAGTAGCCGCGCAACAACAAGGTATAAAAGAATTTTAAATAAATTGCTCTTTTAAAGTTAATTAATTTTAAAGAAATTTCAATTAAATAGAATTCCAATTATCCGAGTCAGTTGGGACGGGACTCCATTTAAAAATTCTGATAATTGGAATTCTTTCCAAAAAAAAAAGATTTATTTTAATTAATAACAGTTTGTTGAAAATGAGAAAAAACTTCATAAAAATATAACTTTTTCATTAGCAGTATTTAAAAATAACAATTCAAATCATCCGCAATTCGGACAGACGAAGTTCGGATAAATGGATCTTTACTGTATTTGCTTCTCATATAGTTTTGTAGTAAGACAGTATTTTTTACAGACAATGTTTACGTGATGGACTTGATCGCTACTAAGTAACGGAAGATGGTATTAGACGCATAGCATAAATTTCTGCCACTGGGGCAGAATCTTTGTCTCCTTTCTTTTTTAATTAGAGGAAAATAATTAGTCTTTCTCTCTGACTATTTGCATTCGATTCAAATAAAAACAATTGATGAATGAAAAAAATTGGCTTTTGTGTGTTTTTCCAAAAAAATTTTTAATCAGTTTTAGTTTGTAGAATTTTCTTTCATGACAAGCGCTATAATTATATTTGGTAATCCTCCTTCAAATATGGAATCAAAAATATATATTAGTGGGTAAGAATTAAAAAGTTCTTTTTAACAAGCAATTACAGTTACGAGAACTTGTAGTTACTTTATATGTATACGATTATTTATCGGCATTCGTTGAACTTTGATGAAAATTGCATTGTCATTCATTACATACATTTCATTTTCAATAACAGTTGTAATCAAAACAGGCTGCATGTGAATACATGACATCTTAGAATTCTGTTTAATCAGTTTTAATAAATTACTCATGGGGAAATAGAATCCGAGAATATTTTTAATCAGTTTGGATATGGAGATTACGAAAACTAGTGTTCCATGGCTTGAAGGTACATTTTTCATTTACAGAATGTGCAGAGTTTACTATCAGTCAATAATATTGTATCAGCAGAAAACTGTCGTTAAAGCATCAATAATGAACAATCTAGGTTTTCTATTGTAATGTGGCATTTAATGTAGGGTGCCAGCGAAAGAGTTGACCAAGCTAGTGCTTGACATTTAATCAAAACTTAGAAGAGGTTGGCTGAATTGAACGGTTTATGTCAGCAGAAATTAACTTCGCGAGGGTACTTTGTCATAACATGTTATTCTAACATAAATTTCAAAAGATTTTGCTTTTTTGTTTTGAATAAATTACCATTTGAGTTGCGTCTTCAAAGCACTCTTTGATTTATTCGAATATATTGCCAATGAAGGTTTAGCCAAGACTATGCTTAATCAATTTGGATAAACTGATCATTAGAAAGCACTTAATCAATTACATTAAATTAGGCATAAGGTTTTCCAAAGATTTTGCTTAATTTAATGGATATCTCATGAACTTACTGTTCCCGCAGATATAGTTTAACAAATTTAGAAAAATTGCTCATGAGAAAATAGTTACAGAATGTAATTCTGAATCAGTTTAAATAGATGTCTGGTTAAGATACTAGTTAATTACCTATTATTTTATATTATAATATATTCATTGTATATGTGCGATCTTTTTGCAATTCTTCCTTTTCCATCAATTTTAATAATATATGTAGTATTTTAATTGTATTCTTACAAAAATACAGTTTTTAAACATCATTAATCTCTTAGTAATTGACAATATTTAATTAGAATTTTTATAAAACATGTCATAAAATTGCTAAAAATTGAAGTGTCTTAAATAAAATTAGCTTTTATTTAAACAGTAAACAAAACTGCATAAACATGTACATCCTAAAAGGTAAATTTCAACTTCCTTTCTAATATAGAAATTCAACTCATAATTGGATATATATTCTGTTCTATTAAAAAAAAACTCTTCAAATATGGAACAAATCTTCATCAATCTAATATTTTTCAAATATTGATTCTCTTTTTTAAAATATAAAAATAAAATAAATTTAATATGGAAAAATAAATTGCTTATAAATAAACAAGTATTTTTTATAATATTTTACTGCCCCATTTATTACTTAACTATCTAACGGAAGAATTATTAATAACAATTCCATTTCCTCATTTCTGTACCAAATAAAAATGGTGGTGAGTTAAAATGGAAATAGTACTCTATTAACGTGTTTCGAAATGTCACTTGTGAAGGATAGTTTTAAGTTTTGGAAAATGAAACAAAAAATAAATAAAATAAGAATTTCGTGATTGCTATAATGCACTTCTTCGGACTGATAACACAATCCATTTTCTGCGAATAACAAGGTGTTTACCTGCTTTACATAACTCAAAAGCAAATAATAGCTCCTTCCTTTCGAATTTAACAGCACCTTTATTATTTCATCATGACCCAAAAGGTCTCGCAGTGAAAAAAAATGGCGATTTATGGTGAACTTCTGATTTCTAGATCGGCGCATGATTAAAGATATTTACCAATGGTAAATCGCTGCAGTAAATGGGCCTCATATTTTCTTCTTGAGATTATTATTCCGAATAAGGAAAAAATCTAATTCCACCCCAGACACGAAGTCAGCATTTTTGGATGCAAGAACAAGACCTCCACTAGTGTGGAGAGAAAAGTTTTGATTCACGGTAGCCACGGAAGAACATGAGAGTTCATCACGATTTCCATTGCAAAGTTGGCAACATCCATTTTTTATTCTGTCCCGTCGTCGGCCAGCTTTATGCAATGCTCTCTTGAAGGTTATTCGGAAAGGAGCCACTAAGCCAAATATCGCCAAAATTATCGGTAGAAAAGAATGGATTTAAAACCCATACCATTGGGTGCATATGTTTATAAAATCCTCTTAACTCCAATTTTAATTATATTACTCTTAAATATCTTTGTGACATTTATGATCATTTTTGTCAGTTTATATAGCTCTTTGAAATTAACAATATTACAAAGGAAATTATTACAAATTGCACAATATATATACATATAAAAAATATTATGAGAAATTTCAAATGAGTTAGAAAAGGTTTACTGTGGCCCAATGGTAAGCTTGCTTTCCTTATATTGGAAGTTCCCAAGTTCGATCTATTCACTTTAAAGGAGTGGGAAGTGTATGTTTCATTTATGTTCACTAAACCCAGATCTATAGGAATATAGTTTTTCGGGTTTTTTTTGCAACTCTTGTGTCAACAATTTTACGGTTTTCCTCCCTTCTGACACATGAATATGCGATCCACTTCCTACAAAAAGCTCTCTCAAAAGGAAAAATATTGGTAACTTTCTCAAATATTCTACAAAAGACTTCAGTTATTTGATTATCTGTTACACTATTTTCAGTAAAGTCAGATTTAGAATATGGTAAATCCGAACACGAGAAAAGCAGTCTATCCGACTAAACATCAACGGTTCCACAGCTTATAACTTTCAGGAAAAAGAGTCCAGTTTCGTTTCCTTTTTAAAAAGTTTCAATAAGTTCCTTTGATCTGATGAGAAAGGAAAAACGTTGTTTCACTAGTATCCAGAAGATAGTTACTTCCCAACTGAATACAGTTGCGTTTATAATTAAAATAGATTGTATTGATTGATTGTGTATATGTAAAATGTCCAAGATCAAATGATTTTATATGGTTTAACAAGAATAAATTATTTGTAAGAGTGAATATAGAAAAAAGAGAAAAATACCACCTCACAAATTGTATTTTCATTAAAAGAAGAATAAAGTAGGTTGTATTTAATGGTTTTAGTTGCCAGAAGTAAGCAGCAGAGAATATCGCAATAACAATAAAGATTTAATCAAATTACATTTTAGTATTTTCAGTTCAGTTTTTAATAAACAAGAGTAAAATAAAGAATTTCTTAAGTAATTTTAAAAATTGAATAATTTAATAGCTGTATCTTTTTCATCAATGCAATGCTATTTCATTATTTATTCAGATCAATTGGATGA
This sequence comes from Latrodectus elegans, assembly GCA_030067965.1. NCBI lineage: Eukaryota > Metazoa > Arthropoda > Arachnida > Araneae > Theridiidae > Latrodectus > Latrodectus elegans. The sequence goes on from CM057820.1 coordinate 67,773,402, forward strand.
GAGTGTTAACTACACTTTTAGACTATTCCTTTTTAGTAAATACTTCTTGGTATACGATGACGAAGAACATTCTGATATAAAAAATAAATTTTAAAATGTAGCTAGAGGAGGGTATTTGAACTTGTATTAGCCGAGCTGGCAACCGAATGGTTAGTGCTCTTGCCTTCTGTTCAACAGTTTGTGGGTTCAAATTCCACCTTGGGCAAGGATGTTTGTAGTTGTTCGGAATCCACTTTAAACTGTAGGTCCCGGTCTTAGTCCTCGTGTGCAAAAAAATGACCATTGAGGGACAAACAAACCAATCGAACTTGTATTTATTTTGACAGAAAGAAAATAATGAAATGTCAAAAATATGTTTGTAACAATCACCTCAAAAACTCATTATAAGCAAATATCATACAACTCAATCTGAAGATCAGATTCGAAGAATCTAAAATGAATGCATAACTTGAAATAAAATTTCTGGATATTGTGATAAATTCAAGCTATTGAGAAATATATCTTTGGATTGCGATAATATTTTCAAACTTCCACAGGACTTTTTTTTCTCTTAGAAGAACTTTTCTCATGAAATCGGTCATGTTCATTAGCGAAAAGTCGGGAAATCCGGGAAACATACAAGCACTCACTTCCATATCATAGCAAAAAACGTAAACACAATATCCGTTGCAACACTAATTATAATTGAACTCATAACATTTCATTCCGACGAGTACAATCCTCAAACTTTGATTTCAAGTTTTGATACCTATTAGGGATTTGTTGAATATCTCGGTGTAAAGTAAGAGTGACATGAAGAAGATCATTAAAGTATGCTACATATTCATGCCACATATGTTATAAATTTAGCAAACTCGACCATTTATTTGCACCATTTATAAGAAACATGAGTCCAGTCTGTTTCCATCTGATACATTAGATGAGAACTTTATTAATACTTAATCATTATTTTGTTAAGATTTCAAATAAATCAAAAATGGTCATTTTAAAATTTTCATATGTCTTTTGCATGTATTAATTGTTATATCTTTGAATCCTGTAATTAATGTTCTTCATTTGGAATGATTTTAATGGTTTGAAACTTACTTTAAGCTGTAGTCAAATAAAATCAAAAGAACAAATGTAGTAATAGTTTTATATTTTTATAGATAACGTGTTCATACGGTTATTATGTATTTAATATTGATTTCTTCAGCGAGAAAAGTACATTTGAATGACGTAGTAGCCGTTAAAATGAGTAATTTCTAAGTTTTTCAAGCAAACTGCCTAATTGCAAGAAAAGTTCATGAAAATTTATTCATTTCATTTTCATTTTGCTGTCACATACATTTGTCAAACATTCCTTTACAAGTCCCCTCATTACAGTAAGAGAAGTATGAATATCCATAATTCTCTCTCTTTCGTATATTAGACACATACAAATATAAGACCTGAACTACATTCCATACCACAAAAATGAAAATGGCGTTCGCCTCGCAGCTTCAAAGTGTGAAAGGTAGGACATCTGAATTCCATTAATGGAGCCATTCGTTGAATTAAATAAGAGTGCGAAACGCTTAAACAGATGTCACAAATTAGTGAGATAAATTTCGCATTTCTCTTTATGATGGATAACAATCATGGAGATAATTGCGGCAGTAGAAGATGCGGCCTTTTCAAAGTCCACTTTGCAAGATAACAATCTACTCAGTGAAAGTCAACACCTTAGAAGGGGCCGTATAGTGACTGATTTTGGATTTAGGGCAACTATTCTATTATTCCGTTGAAACTGCTGCAATTTTGCTTTTTTTTTTTTAAATAATATCAGAAAAAAATTATTGATTTTTGCTTTGAGATGTCAATACATTAGAGTTTGAAATAAAATAATATTACAAAACCTTTTTTTTTTCATTTATACAACTTAGAAATATCCCTAGGCCAACAAATCTATTTTGCTTCGTTTTTCAATTAAAATTTAATTATTAGAATGTTTAATATATTAACATTTTCCTTAAGGATGTAATTTATTTTTTATTTTCTTAAATAATACTCGTGAATAATTTTAATTTGTTGCCATTAATTTAATAGTCATTTTTAAAAAAAAATTTAAAAAGCATTGTATTAACTAATCTTGGAAAATTATTTAAGGATTGTGTTCTGGTTTATTTAGTAAATGCTATTTTTAGATTAAACTTAAATTAATCTTTTAGTGACTTTCTCTACATTTTCTGACCGTATCATCATTAAAGAAATCTTGGATTCTCAACCCAAATTATTTCTTCTTCAACACACTTTTACATTAATTTTTTTTTTATCTCTCTCTCATTTTTACGTTTTGTGCTTTAATATTTATTTTTATGTTCCAATATACATATAAAAATATATAAAAACTTACAAAAACTTCTGATTGTAGTGAATACTTAATAGATAAGACGAAACAAACTTTTAATGATTTGTAGTTTCGAACCAAATTAAGAGACAAAATTTACAGCTGAATTAAAGTCTCTTCAAATTACAGAAAAGGTTGAACGTATGGAATAAGATAGTTATAAATTATGCATAGAAATAAAGGAGAAATTATCATTTTTAAAGGTATACTATTCGAATACTCTAGAAAAACATCATTCATATCTGATTTTTATACATAATTTGGATAAGTTTGGCACATTTCTATTAAAATTATCTATTTGGTTGGAGATTTTATCTGCCAATTTTTGCACATCATATCTAAATCAATCCCAGATGAACTTTTTACAGCGAAGCATTGAGGACATTTACACCCAAGTGAGAATAAAATCTTCAACTATAATTAGAAAATTTAAATGAGTTACCTTATCCTAAAAGTGATAACTATTTCATGCAGTATAATAATCAAGATTTTGTGTTAACATCTATTCAAAGTGATATTAAATCCAGTTTTAAAATATACTTTTTGATAGGTAACGCTAATTTTGGGAGCGTTTGTAAGCGTATGCCTCATGGTTATTGTATTATGATATAATATTTGTGGATAAATATTTCTACAAATTAAAATCTTTAAACGTGGTCAGCCTCCTTGGGGTCCAAAAAAAAATGTTGAAGTAATGAGATTTCTGCCAGAATGGACTTGCAATTTGAAATATTAGATTTTTACAAATAATACAGAGTTAAAAGTAAAATATTTATTGTATGAACTGTATAAAAATGTATTAAATATTTTACCTTTAATTTGGTGTAACATTTGTAAAACTCAGTTAAAAATGATAAATTTAATATACTTAGAATGCTTCAAACAGAAGTATATTCCGCATCAGACAAAATCATTACTCTCCTTTTAGTTCAGGTTAAATTAGGTTATATTAAAATATGAGTGCGACTGCTCTTTGTTGTCGACTGATGTGTCTATGAAATACAAACTACTTGTAATCTTAATTCACGTGGTACTTCCGCCAAATACTTTGCGCTAAGTACTTTTTAAGACTGTTAAGCTCAAGTAAATGATCTAGAGGTCTTGACATATCGATCTTAGCAGTGAAACAAGTCTTATTGATGATTATTGGGGATTTATGGTAAATTTTTAGTGTGTTCTTGGATTTATCATAAATTAACACACCGATTTATCATAAATTACCAATAGCATGAGTGACTCCTTTCCAGCCTTTTAACACAACAGCAAATACAAAGTATTCACCTTTTCAATGAAAAATGTAATATTATTTTAAAGGATGGATAAAATACAAATCCTTTTTGAATTCTCATCCAAAATTAAATATTAATTACTTATTGACTCCTCCCTCCCCCAATTTACTTAAATTCTTACAAGAATACAAAATCTAGTATTTTTAAAAATTCAAAGTTAATAATTGAAGTAAATAATTTTAAAGAACAAATTTATATATATATATATATGAAATTTAGAAAATGTAATTACTGTTACATGTTTGTGTGGGTGTTTTGCTTCTTCCAATACGAATAAACATTTAAATGTAAGATTTGAATGGTACTTAAAACAAACGACTTAAATTCTATTTTCTTATTATTTGTAATTATAATTACTAGAACAATTAAAACAATTCAATACAGAGAATTCAAAACATTTTTTTAAAACTTTTAATGGTATGATTGCAAAAAAATGTTTTTTCAGTTGGTCACGAAATCAATCTATTTCTTGTTAATAGCTATGAAATTATATTATTTTCTATTAACATAGCTTTTGTGTGTATATATATATATATATATATATATATATATATATATATATATATATATATATATATATATATATATATATATATATATATATATATATATATACATACATACATACATATTACGGAAAAAATTTATGTGTATGAAATGTAATATATCTAAAGCATTAAAATTTAAAATAAATTATTTTCTTTTCATTAAATTTTTTTTATTGATTGCAAATTCTAATAGTACTTAAATATCGTTTTTTATTTAAGAAAATTCAAATAAAATGATGAAATAATCGAAATTACTTTTTCTACAGGAAGTTATTTAAGAATTAAAATAGCAAAAAGCTTATTATATTCACAAGTAACTTAAGTAGCAAACATAATTATGGCTCTTTTTAATGTAAATCGCAGAACTAATAATAATATAACCAAATGTTTTGTTTTTCTATTTTCACTTTTTAGAAGTGAGAGCAGATTTAATCCGGATAAACTATTTAAAAAGCAGATTCAAAACAACTGTAAATTCCAAATCACTTTTCCCACCAGGAATTAAACCTAAAAATTGTTGAAAGCAAAAATAACTTCTTGATGGTCGAATGTGCGTTTAGTAAAAATTCATATATTCTCATTCAATCCAGGTACAAAAATTTTATTTCAGATTTAAATATACTAGCTATTTGTAGTAGCTTCCTTAATCGAAACTTCTCACTTTTCATCCAAATATAAAACGCATTACACTGAATCCTCAATAAGGAGGAACATCATAAATATGTGATAATGAACAGATTCAAATGCTTGTGCTCTATACATTATGAAACGCTGCATTTTCTTTCAGAGATTTAATGAACTTCTAATCCAGAGTCTGATGGAGAAAGCCACGAACTCCCAAGCCTTACTCTTTGACCCCTCGGAATATTTAAGACCATTTGTAAACAATGGAAGCACGAGCCATCTCAAACTTCATCCACTCTCCTTTCCGACTGGCGCGCTCATTTAACGCCAGCCGGAAAAACTTATTCGCTAAGTTCGTGTAATGCGTAGGCGAATTGCGTGATGTGAGGCGTGACTGCTAAGTCAGAGCTACTGTGCACGAAACTGCCTTTATTTTTTTATTAATTCCTTCGTCCTTTTATTAGCTGCGAAATGAATTCCATTCTCTTGTAAAACAGTCCTTTCATGTTCTACATAAGCGAATACATATTGCGATTAAATGTTTTCGTAAACATCTTTTAATCTTTATTTACGTACAACTTGAACCAGGATTACTTGCTTAAGAACTATCCCCACTTATTTTAAATTTTTTGTGATCTAATTCTTTGGCGAAAACATCAGCATAATATAAAAAATAGATACATTTCTGTTATGAACTAACTTTACGCGTTTCTGTGAGAATAAACTTTTATACTTTATAAGTTCAAATATAGATGGTATTACAATATCATAGTCAAGTCTTAAAATGTAAAATGAAAATGATGTTAAATAATTTTCGTGTAAAATAAAATTATACCTTCATTTGCAAAAATGATAATTTAAAGAAACCTCATCAATCACTTGACAAAATCAAATTTTTGATGAATTCTTGTTGTTTTCATTGTTACTAATAAAATTACAAATGATTCCGACAGATATGGTTGAAATAACAGAATATTTTACATAATAGTTAATTCCTTATTAACTTTTTTATCATAGCTTTTAAATTATGTAAGATTATTTTAAATAAATATTCATGAAATAATTTTTTACCATTAGCCACTAAAAATGATTCAGAAGTAAAAAATAAATTGGAAAGAATTATATGATTAAACACATATTATTATTTGACATATATCTAAATATAACAATATAATATAAAATATATATATAATTTGAAAATAGCCTTGAATATCACTTCTTAAGTATTAATCCACTTAGAAATTAAGCAGCATTATTAAAGTGGAATGAGATCACCATGGACTTCCAAGAAAGCTTAGACTTATCCGGAATGGAAATCTAATCATATAAATGCTGAATAGTGTTTAAAGAAATTCATTCTTTGAGGAGATCTTATTAAAATTACAGAATAAAGGCCAATGAAGAAAGTCTGTTCCAGATTCACAACTTTCTAAAATAGACGAAAGTGATTCTATTACATTGAAGTTGAGGAAATACATCAGTCAAGATAGATATTTCCTGTCACTCCCATGTTCCTCAAACCATGACTTGAGAAGTCATTTTGCAGCAAAAACAATAGCATTAACATCTGAAAAATATTCTATCTCCAACAAAAATCAAAGTTTGCATCATAGAATGAGTTAATAGTTGGTTAAAATTTCTCCTCAGTGATCCTTTCTTTCAGGATTAAGACAGAGCAAAGATTAAGACTAGCAGAAAATCCTAACACAGCTGATTATACACCACTACAAGATTTCCTCGATGCCTGTCAGTTGGACACACTATATCAGGGGTGGACAACCTGCAGCTCTTTAAATGAATATTTGTGACTCTCGCGATAAATGTACCCGAGTTCCCTTTTCAATTTTGTGTTATTATATTTTAAAACATTTTTTTATCGTAGGTGTTTTAAAATGTCTTTTAAATTACTGACAACAACAATGAAAGACTAAGTGCAATGTTGTAGCAAATTTCATTTCCGTCCAAATTAAGAATGATAAGTCTGATCGAAAATTACGCGAACGAACATAAATAATGGCATAATTGATCGACTCCAGACCAATTTTGAATTTGCAAATTTTCAATGCAACGGACAATTGACATTTTACTCTGGAGGAAACAATTTGTATTTGAAATTAACATAATTCAAGGTGAGTTTTCCATTTCCAATATAATTATGATCCTAAGTGCATGTGGAAAATTAGTATTGATAACGATGCAAGAAAGTCAAGCTCTGCAATTAAAATGTAAGTTACTGAATTTTGGAAATTTGCATCAGAATTAAAGTGGCCTGAATCAAAAAAGGATGCTTGTCCAATTATTTCAATGTTCGAAATAACATACTTATGTGAATAATTTTATTTCATTTTAAAATTCGTGAAATCCAAACACTGATCAGTATTAACTAGCCAGCATCTCAAAGAATTACTGAGAAGTACTGTCACCCAATTATTCACCAAATTTTAAAGAATTAGCAAGAGAAGTGAAATTAATATTTAATTTTTAAATTCAATGCACATATTTTGCATTTTTATTTATACGCTTTTAATAAATATAGTTTCTGTAAAAAAAAAATTGATACCTTTTTTGCATACCTTTTAAATGCGTTTTTAAACTGCTGCCCGTGAAAAATTTCAAATTTTAAAAACTGGTTCAGACTATCAAGGAGCTTATCCATCCTTGCCCTATATGATCGTATTCTTCCTTCTATAAACTTACAACTGTCCAACTATCGAGAAAAGTGTGAACATTATATGACTACATAGTTTGCTTTCAATATAGTGATTGTGGTGCCACTGTTGATAACGATTGGCATTATCGTTTGTGGCAATTGACATGTGAATATTTATTTTTTGCAGTAAACATTCTTCTTATGAAGAATTCTCCTAGCTTTAATTAATGACTCTGAGGAATCCAAATCATGATTGAACTCACGGGTTACTTTATCTGCAGTTGTTACATATTTAGTCATTTGTAATCCACTTCATTATCCATAATATGCATCCTTTTCACTCAGCTTTTCATTCTGCTCAATATTTTACTTTGAGAGCTTATCCATTACCTTTGCTTATCCATTACCTGGAATAGATAATATAATTTTAATATAATTACAATATTAAATGGAGTATCAGTCTTTTTACTCGTTTATCGCTATTGTAATCTGTTACTATTTTTCTTTTTATTATACATTTAAAAAAGGACGTAACAGCCCTCCTTATTGTATAGTTCTAAAATCATTAAATAAATTTTCCAATGGGGCGCCTACATAAATTATTAAAGTTCACTTGCTGAACTTACTTAAGTTTTCTTATATATTGATTAAATTAATGCATACCAATAAATTTCATCGAATATTGTGCATCAAGTATAAAAATGCTTATAAAAATGAAGTAAAGCGTTAGTAACCCATCTAAACCTTGAAAATGTTATAAAAAGCTTGGAAATATGCTATTTAAAACTTATTGTATTTTTATTATATTGCACTATGTCTCTAGTTGCAAGTATCATTTTACGTTAATTTCAGTATAAATTCATTACAAATTAGCACACACACACCATAGCAGAAAAACCATATATTTGTGTCTGGTTTCTGAATGTTCTATAATGAAATAGACAATGTGGGTATTTACTTTTTCATTTTTACTAATTTCCTTAATTTTTTATACGTATAAAAAATTTGAACTGTGTGATTTTTTGTGATATATATGTTTTATTTTATAATTCTCTAATTTTTCCTTTAAAATTTTGAATTACTGTATTTGAGTTATCTGAAATTATATGAACTATATGTTAATTAAACTTTTTTGTGTATTCATTTTAATCACATGTTTTAGTTTTTTCGGGAAAAAGCACTATAAATAATGTAAAGATTTGTTTTACACTACTTTATTTTCCTTTCAGAATATAATTAAAATTTAAATATCTGAAAGTGTGAAATACTGTATATAATCAACGTTATTCATAAATTTTAAAGTGAAATAATAAAAATTCAATGCTGTTAAATCTTTAATGACATTTGTCCATATTTTTTCCATTATTACTCATTTTCTTACCGCTATAGGTGTGTTTTATAGATTAGAAAAAACTAAAAACTTTCTTAAGATGAAAAATATTCTGTATAGTATAATTTTGTCTCCATAATAATTTAATACTTTTGGAAAATGTAATATAAGTTTAAATAGTTTAAAAACATAAGGATACTGTTCAATTAAAAATAAGGTTGTTCTTTGCATAATTAAAATATTATTGACTTAAAGAAGAAAATATTTTTACAAAGAAAGGAAAGTTTGAACTTGTATGAATGCAAATGAAATTAATGAACCTTATTATGAATTATAAAATTATGAATCAATGAAGACAAAACTTTAAGTTGTAGTGATATTTAACTACACAATTCTAGACAGTTTTATCCTTAAAATACTTTTTATTGTTTGAATAAGAAACTAGTAACTTCAAACGTCAACTTCTCCACTAAATAAATATTTTTACAAAACAAAACATTAATTCTGCTTAAAAACAAAAATCAAATTTTAAACCTCAATATGTTAATTTTGTGCTGGTAACACATATACAATAGTAGCCAACACCATAAATGTTTAAAGCCACTCATAAAAAAAAGCACGAGATTATTTTACAGCACTGGACTGGTCACAGCAGAGAAGAGAAATAACCAGTCTAGAGAGCGAACATTAAGCTTATAATTGCATTTTTTTATAAAAAGAGTCATTGAGTTGACCCTTGACCAATCCTATAATACGGCAAATTGTAAATTAAAGTTTTAATCACTAGGGCTTGCTAACTCTGCGGTGATAAATCGAAGGAGGACTGACTATGGGGCGCACCCAAAAAGGGATTCGAAATTATCTCGTTTTGATTGGTTTAGGAATATTTAGTGGTATAATACCAAATATAACTTCTTGGAAGTGATTTGAATTATAACCCTTTTAAAAAGCATCAAGACAAAATTACTGTTAAAGTATTTAATATTTGTTGGCTTTTATTTTTTTCCTTCATTTATATTGGTAATCATGAATGAAGGTTCATAAATATCCACTTTTTATACTGGTTGAATAAAATGATTTATTGATATGAAATACTTGATTAAAACTCAAATGAATGTATTAAAACCTTACGAAACGTAGACATAAATTTATATTTTAATTATCAATGAATATTGTTTTCTTAATATTAATAATCATTAAGAATAATATCACTAATATTTGTATTATTTATTATTTATAGACTGCAGGAATTGTCTTAAAGTGAATAAAATAAAAGATAATATCATCTTATAGTAATTAATATCTTCCAATTTCGACAATATTGGAAGTGAATTTTTTGGAAGTTGGCTGGCAGTAATTAAAAATATATTTCAGCAAAAATGCTGATGATTTACTCAAGAAACATTTTCTCTTTTCTTTAAAAAAAAAAGAAGTGACGTCCCGATAAGCAGGTGGTTAAAAAATTCGAAAATTTCATGTTCGAATGATAGCATATTCATCTAAGTTAGGTAGCACTCACCAAACTTAGACAAAGATCATTGTGTTGACAGGGATTATGCCATTCATTTTTCGTAAAATACAATGTTCTTTCGTTAATGTAGTATAAAAGTTTGTAGAAATAATTGCTAACTCAGTTACTGACTTTGTCATTTGAAATTTGTTTAAAAAATATGAGGTAATTATATATATATATATATATATATTATATATATATATATATATATATATATATATATATATATATATATATATATATATATATATATATATATATATATATATATATATATATATATATATATATATATATATTGTAGCTTCGATTGTTAAAAAAAATGTAACTTACAGAAATAACTTATTGAAATAGAAATGATCAAAATAAATTTAATGAATATCCACATGAATCCAACTTTGGGTTATATATTTTAATTTCACTTTTTATAATAGTTTTTTTAAATAAATCAATTGGAAAATATGATTATGATAATATGTTACGATGATAATATGATTATGATAATATGTTACGACTATATTATGATAATATGTTACGATAAAATCTATATTATGTTAGAATGATATGGTTCGTGTCTTAATATAAACAACAACAAATGCGGGTCATATTTTTTCCTAAATATCTAAACTCAATCATTTTTCAGTTCTATCCTTTTAACCTAGGCGATATATTATAGTTTTTCAGTCCTCAGTATGTCAGCTGAGGAAAACAATTATTAAATAATTCAAAATAATCATTACATTTCTAAGTTATCTTTCAGGGATAGTCTATATAATTTGGATAACAGTATTTCTCTTAAAAACAGAAAATTGAACTTCCATTTAGACTTACCAAATGCCAATAAATCCAAACAAAACCATTAAAATCAGAAAAAAAAATCTTCCTCCGGTTTTTAAAATAGCTATTTAAATAAATATGTATTTTCAATCCTTTGAACTATCATTAACTTCTCATCTGACATCATCACCATTAGGTTGAGTAACTATTCATAAACGTCAACTACTTCGGGTTAAGGTCAATATTCGAAGCTAACGCATCATAACAACCAAAGAGCGAGCTATAAAAACATCACTCCCCTTTAAATGTTGTATGCGTGACAGCTACCAAACTTTTACAACGTCGGGGGTAACTCATTGTGGCTGCAGAAAAGATGAGTGCTTAAAACCCAAGTCTCGTTCTCAGTGACCCTTCCTCAGGTCTTGTCCTACGTGTTCATTTTGTTAATTTGGTCTCCGATATCACCCTGTTTCTTCGCCTTGAATCTCACCCATCTTACATCGACAATTTCGTGACTGTTATCACGATTAATCAATGGAAGAGAGCTTACACAACGCCAGTTTTAATTGCTGCGCGTGCTTACCCTAACAACCTTAATGAACTGATGTGTATATCAATAAATTTAAAAGGAAACAAATTCCGACGAAAACTGTAATATTTAAATATGATTGTTGTGTTTAACAAACTGGAGTATTTAGGTACGTGGTAACTTCATAGAGAATGATGTTATTCTCAGATCGGGAAGCTTCCGCTTGCCGATTTCTATAATTTGAACCCGCAAAAAACTCTTGAAAGTCTTAATATTTCACACCATGGTTAGTTGAGTCGATCTATTTGGACAACAAATCTTCTTAATATTTTGGTCTTCACCTGTGTCAAGTATTAAGCCCACAACTTTCCGTACACGTGAGTTGCAAAACCAAAATTGTCTTTAGATTTTAACAAGAACCCCCCCCCCCATGTTAACTTAACTTCTATTGTAGATTTGCCTTATACATTCTACTGGTAGTAATGAATTTGTGCATTGCCTCATTTCTCCCTTTAATTCAGAAAAAATGTTATCCCTAAAAGATATAAATTACTGTTAAAAGTAAATGAAATATATTCTTATGTTTTCACTTAAAACTTTAAACATCCCCAGAACTTAAAGCAGTGCTCCGAAAAAGAAAGCGGTGCCATTCCCGAACATTAAGCTACAGCGGTCTCACAGAGTTTAATACTTTACCCAGTTAAAGAAATTAGTAAAAAAAAGGCCGTCAAATATTAAATGTTCAAAAAATCTTATTTTGCCTGGTGAGGTGCACTGTAGAAAGCAGAACGACATCTCACATGTCGACTTCATCAATTGACTAAGGTATAAAGTGACAGGTAAATTGGCAGTGCTCAGCTACTTCTTAATGTAGTTTCAAATGAAAGAAGGTGTATTTCAACAGCCTATCTACGTTACGGAATCACATTTTCCAGGCACTAAACATGAAGTACTCAAGCAAAAGAAATTTCAGCATTTAATACAAAATATAATACATTTTGTGAAGATAGTATATAAAATACTAACATTAAACTTAGTGTAATCAAAAGTGTAGAAAAAACGAAATTTCTTTAGATGCGAGAGAAATTAAATTAACTAAAATTCCTTTGATAATGAAGTGAAATTATTCATTGCTCTTATTATCTTAGCTTGTTAGAAACAATTTATTTTATTATTTATAGTTGCTATTATTTTTAGTCCCATGGTTTAAATATCCTTTGTATGTAAAGTCAAAAATTAAATTTTTATTGAATTAAAAAATAATTATAAATGAGTATATCTTAACTTAGATCAAAATTGTTTTGCAGAGATAAAAGTGAATATAATGGAGATAATTTACGTTTTATTAAAGTAAACAAAAGAACATCATTTTTTATTGTTTGTTATTTTTGCTTGGTTTCGAATTATTAGAAAGGAATCATTTTTAAGATAATTTCGCCTATATATGCCTTTTTAAGTTTATGAAATATGTCTCTATTAGATACTCGGTTAAGTGGAACTCGGATAATAGAGGATTCATTCCTCCATTCATACTGTGTAGGAGCGAGAAGAAAAGAATCACTCACACACACACACAACTGTCGCAATCAGATGGCGAAGTATAAAACTTCGCCATCTGATTGGAACACAAATAAGAAACAGTAACTCATTTATTTAATTATTTCATTAGACAGGAAAAAATTGTTCTTCTCGTGTTCGGAAGGAAGCAGATTCTATATCTGACCCTCTAATAAGCTTCCTCTTTTTATTTCGAAATAGTAATCCATTTGTAAATCAATTTGCGTAGGTTCTGAATAAAGAATCATTGTCAAAGTTACAGATGCTAGTTTTAATTTATTTTTCTAATCATCACAAAACAGAACATATTCAGGAATCAAATACACCTTGAGAAACCAATAGATATTTTTATAAGAGACTGGAATCTAAAATATTCATAAATTAAATATATAGCTGGTTTAAGAAGTTTAAACAATTCATTAATCAAAAATTTGAAACTGATGTCTCCAATAACAAAATACTTATTCATACGACGTTTCAAGAAGGTTAAATAATTGGTTAATTATTCATAATCATAGTGACGTCTTCAAGAGCATAATAAACCCTTAAAATTTGGATTAGGAAACCAACACAGATATTGTAGATGCAGAGCGATGTCTCTCCACACCACAAACGCCGTAAGATTTTGCCGTATATATGATATCCTTTTTCTTCACATGTGGGGGAAGTAATGGCCGCATGTTATCTCAAAGTGCACCAGTGAAGAAAATTACCATACTCATTTCTTTTTATAATACTTTAATGATCTTCAGTTGATGTGGTATGACTGGAAGCATGGATGACAGCTTGAGCCTTGTCCATGCTTCAAAATGACAAGGTAGTTAGCTATAAAGGGCTTAAGGTAACAAGATTTAGTAGCCAGAAACGTATTTTGTAATGACCAACAAATGTAGTCAGAGAAATTTCTAAATGATTTTAATTTCTGTAATGTACTAACTATGCAATAATTACTACTTAATACATTTGGCTGGTTAATGGTAGCATTTTCTCAGCTTAACTGCGTGTGTGTTTACTCCCATTTTATTTAAGGATGTTTATAGGTGTTTGAAATTTAGTGTAAGACGTAATTTTCTTGGTCGTGGTAGCTTTTGCTTATAAAGCATTGTAGAGAGTTTCATAAAGATAGAATATATATATATATATATATATATATATATATATATATATATATATATATATATATATATATATATATATATATATATATATATATATATATATATATATATATATATATATATATATATATATATATATATATATATATATATATATATATATATATATATATTGTGTTTTCATAAATTAAAAAAAAAATGCTATGTTTATACAATTTAACTTTTATTTTTCATTTACTTCTCAACTCAAATATTGTTTCATAATGATCAACCCTGAAACTATAATGATAATATTTCTCACTAAATTAATGTAAAAGTAAAGCAACTTTTAAGAAAAAATTAAAAGACTATAGCTGTCTCCAACATATTGAAAATTAAATTTTCATTTTTAGCCCTGAATATATAGTTTATACACTAAAAACATAACATTTTAGTCTCTTAAATATTCATCTGCGTTCAAATCACACATATTAAAAATCAAACCCAAGATTCAAGTCACATATAAAAATTAAATCCTGAGAGCAACTCTTTCTGTTCAGAAATACATTCCACTAATTCTCTTCTTTGAATTGATTAATACATAATTAATGTAAAAAATGTTCATTTTCCTAAGAAACTTCTCTTGGTCTAATAAAATATCATAAATTTTATCAGACAACGTCAAAGGAGAAACCTTAAAATCATTGCCTTATTTTAAGAAAATTACTCGAAATTAATTCAAAAAATTTAAATTTAAAGTATTCAAAGATTTTAATGAGATGATTCTATTTAATTTAATTCGTAAATATATTTTTTGCAAGAATATGCTTGTTTTTCTTGTAGAAAAGAAAATTAGACCAAATTTTTATAGACAGAGAGGACAGCGTATAACAATTACAAGAAACAAGCAAATTCGGATCTCGCAAAATATAGCGAAATACCCTAAACATAGCATATTAATTACCTTTACCTTAATACTTGCTGCGTGAAAATGAGCGCAATTTTTCGTGTGAAATGCAGTCATTTGCCTATGACCATGAACTTTATCAACAAAAAAACTGAATTACTTTCTCATCTCTTCCATAAAAATGCTTAATCAAAGGAATAGAATAATCTAAAATATTTTCTAAATAAAAAAACAAAACAAAAAATATTAGGATTATTAATAATAAAATCGTGTTTTTATTTAAATGTAAAATTCCTATATGAATTTCATACGTATATATAGTTCATGTATGAATGAAATTCATCTATAAACTGTGTATTTCACATATGATGTTAACAACATAATTTAATTTGTATAAAATTATATATGGGGTAATCAGTAATGAATACGCGTATTCCTTTCAAGTAAAGAAACACGATTAATTAGTTAACTATAACTAAGAAAAATAGTTTTATGTAATTGTAGGATCATATTTTCATGTAATTGGTATTTATAATGCATAATTCACGTTATGAAAATCGTTGCGATAGCTTGAAAGCTATGGTGAAAGTTATCATTTTGTTATCTGGAAGGTAGCAGGTTCATTAGTTGACGCAGTTAAAGATAATCTTCCAAAGAACATTAATTTTCGTCAGAAGTTCCACAGAATTTAAAATTTTTCCAATGATGTAGGGAAATTAGGAGAGTGAGGTGACATTTCAGGTGTCAATAACATATTTGCATTAGTTCAAAGATAAGAAGATTTTGGCAAGACATTGGCATAAGGAGTAAGTAGTTCAAAGATAAGAAGATTTTGGCAAGGCTTTGGCATAAGGAGTAAGTAGTTCAAAGATAAGAAGATTTTGGCAAGGCATCGGCAGAAATAAGCAACTGAAAACAGATCGCTGTAACATAAATTAATTTTATGAAAAATACATAATATGTGCTCTGAGAAACATTATTTGTAATATTTTCAAATAAAACAATTTAACTTTAATAAAAATATTAATTTTTAAATTTATAATTGAATTTTACTTCTATATAATTTGTAATCAGCGCATGATTAATTTAGATAAAAGTCTTATTTGCTTTATACATTTTCTTTGTTTTAAATAGGCATTTTTTGCAAAAATTTTTTCGTCTAAATATATTGAATATTAATAAAATAATTTTCGATACATTTAGTTAGAAAGATATTATAATTTGTATTTAATATATAATTCAGACTTTATAAAAACTCATAAATGCGTCATTAATGCATGCTTTAAAAACTGTGATGAACAAAATTCGTGGAACAGTTCACGCATATAATTACTGTCATGTAAATTACCCCAATTATAAATTCAAGGCTTATGATTTGATTTTATGAGCCATAAAACACAAGAAAATAATGTTTCTTCTATCCTTCAAGCGATAGCAAGACTCCAAAAGCCAGCATGCTATCCCTTATGGTCGTCAAGAAAGCAAAGATTTCATATTCTGAAAACAGTCGTGGAAACTCGATGACGTGGACAGCAGTATCGTGATATGATGAAGCGCAATTCCAGTAGACAGCAACTAGACAGCTATCAAAATAAAAAATGCTGGTAGGTACTTTTTCTTTTTATAAGAGGTATCATACACAATATTTTACTATTATTCAACCTATAAATAAAAATTATGTATGAAATATACTTTCTGTACACACAATTTCTTCATTTAAGCATATTGTAACTCTTGATGCTATTACTGATTTTACATGAATTATTTGAAAAACTAATAATTTCATATCATTACGTAACTACATCTTCTTTAAACAAATAATTTCGTTATCAGTACTTTACTAAATATTTTTTCCTATAAATTTTGTACATGTAATTTGTTGCCGTCTTGATACAACAGTTTCAGAGACCAGTAATGTATGTATATCACCCATCTCAAGTAAAGGTTTCTAGTGGATAGGGAGTGTCTTATTTTTCAGCTGATTCTACACATACGCGATGGGAGATATATCAGAGAAAATCACAGTATATACAATACATTGTGATTTCTTATACAGAGAATCCCTCATACACTGTATTAAAAATTCTGAATAAATGAATCCCTAACCTCTAAAACTTCTCAAGGAACAAAATTCTGTGGATTTTTAAGTAAGCCTTAAAATAGTTTTCAGTTATTTCTCTATGAGATGTGTCAAATATTTTCATTGATTGAGACTGTTTATAAAGAATCCAATTAATCATTTAAAAATGCAGGTTTTGTAATTAGATAATTATAACGCGATTCTCACAGTACATTAAAATTTCACTTATAGTACGTGTATGTTTGCCAATTATCATCTTTGTTTCATTGCAAAAGTGAACTGGTTCATTTCACTTAATTAACAAATGAACATAATAAGTCATTATGTTTTGCTGAAGAAGAAACACACACACACACATTCGAATATATAAAGAATAAATAATTTAATTCATAGAAACCATAATCATACGTTAGAACAGGCATTCAGCAGGAATATGTAATTAATCTTTGAACACTGTAAATCATTGGGAAGTTCCAGTGACACGAACGCCATTTTCATGCATTGCAAAACTTTCTTACAATTTTCCGCTGGATGACGTTTCATCTGTCAAATTACAGCTGAACATCTCAATTGCTTGTTCAATCCCTGTTTCAAGCGTTTGTCTCTATTAGCATTCTGCTATTCCCTTTTAGGATTTATAGATATGTACAAATGTGTTATGTACAGATACTGGAAAGTATCTTAATTGTCATTGTTATCAGAATTGTCTTCGCTTCGAGCTATCCCTAAAACGTCTATTACATTCCCCGTTGTGGTAGAGCAATCACTATAATCATCTGCCAGGGCAAAGGAATCAATAACAGGGCTTTAATCGCTGACTTAATGAGGACTTTTAAGTCATTAACGCCTAGGCTTCGCACTTGGTCATGTTCCTCTAGAGCTAATTATGGCCAAGTCAATTGATACAGCAGAATTTTGTTGGGGAGAAGCGCTGGGAAAGTTTTAATAAAGATGGCGGCATCAAATTGCTCACAATTATATGGGTAGCTATGGTAAATGATTATATTTTGTGTTATATTCATTATGGAATTATTTTAATCTTAAGGTAGAAGGCATTGAACAACTTATAGATACCAAGACATGTTATCATGTTATAGCACCTGCTTCAAAAAAAGTTATATATATATATATATATATATATATATATATATATATATATATATATATATATATATATATATATATATATATATATATATATATATTGAGCTCTTATGCCTTTGTGAGCATTTTTTAATTTTATGTAAATTTCCCTGTGAAAAAACAAACAATTAGCATGTATTTAAGTCTTTATAGGCGTTAAATGAGGCAACAAAAGCAAATAGAAAATTAAAGCAAGCATTTGAATGGTATTTTTTTTAATAATTTTTATATATTAATTTAAATTTTTCTGTTCATATAGACAACAATTTTCATACATATGACTTATTTATTTCATAAGCAGATGTCTTCTGATCAGTATTAAACTCAAACTTGTCCGATAGATTTGTATAAAAAGAGGTGTTGCTGCCCACTATTATATGAATGAGGCCTCCGTGAAAGACAGTAAAATAATCATCTCGATGATAAAATTAACTATTGATAGGATATAGATCTTACAAAAATAAATACATACTAACTCTATTTGGAAACATTTAATAATAAAAAATAAAAAATGTTGTTTCTTTATGAAAATATTACAAATATAGCAAAAGTTATAAAAAAAATTATTATTTTAAATCCCGTTAGTTCCTTAAGAATATTTTTTAAAAGAGTATATAAAAGATATATATATATAAGTGCTTACACTATGTAGTAGACAACCTAACTACTAAAAACTGTAAAGCTTTCTAATTCTAATTTATTACCTTACTTGAAGACCTGTAATAGATATTATCTCAAATATAAAACTTTCTTACTAAAGAGTGCTTTCTTAACTTTAAATTATAAAGAACCAAAGCAATAAATTTTAAAGAACTGAATTAAGTTTACAAAACAGAAAAACACTGAAAAAAATTTAATTTTAAATTTAGTTAATTTTAAGAGACATACATAAAAAATGCATAATCCTTGAGAGAGAAAAAGTAACTGTACTGCAAATAAACTGTTGCTTACAATTATAAGAAAACAAAATATCGGTGCATGCATATTTCATGAGCCATTTGAACGTGAAAGTTGTTCATTAATGGACATTGAAGCATACAACAATACGCATTGTTCAAGGACGTGATAAACGCATTCTGACAGTGAATATGCGAACATTGCAAGACACTAACTAAATATTAGACATATCATTATTTTTCACACAATACTCCATAATGTTGTACAAAAGTATTCCACATCAATGAAATTACTAGTTTAACACCGAAGGACTTGTTGCTAATATTCAATTGGCATTTTTCTGCGGGGAATGCTTGCAGCCTTATCTCCAAACAAACTTCATTAAGCTATTGTATTCTATGTCAACTGAAGTGTAATGACTGCTCAACAACCTTATGGGGTTATGTTATAATATTGGAGATGTAAAATTCCAAAACCAGCTTAGTGATCATTTCGGTCTTGCACTGTTACTTTTAATGATGTCTCTGATGGTTTTCAAATGGTAAGTGAATTATTATAGGAATGTATATTTTCCCCTTCATCAGTTCTTTATTATTTATCTGCAAGGCTATCAAGCGGACCATCTGAAGGATAGATGGATTATGTTCTTTTATGTTATCAGCTGGAAATTTGCTTATTAGTTTTTCTTTGTTTTCCTCAAACATACACCAGATGTAGATGACAAAGAAAATAACTACCAAGAATTTAGTTTTTTTTTTTTTTTTTTTTTTTTTTTTTTTTTTGGTTTTTGTCTTATTATAATCCATGAATTGCATTTAGTTTAATTTTGGATAAGTTTGATAGTATAAAATATACAATAATTGTGTTTGTTTTTTTTTAAAAAATCTTGATGTAGTATCTCAAACAATATATTTTTGCTCAGAAAAGATGGTCCTGACTCCTGATCATAAGTATTTTGAACTTCAGTACAACATCTTACGAGTGTTATTCGCGCTTTGTGCACATTTGCTTGTAATGGTTCTGAATCCGTTTAAAAAAACTGGAAACCTCAGTAGAATCAGACAGTCTAAAAAAGAAACAGCGGAAACTGCGCCGAAAAGGCTAATTTGGTATAAAAATAACATCTAGAAGAGCATAGTACAACATCCAAGCCAAACATCCGAATTGCATAAACTGGAAAACGCCGCTGCCATTGAAGTCGCTAATTTGCTCCCATCCACGAATAAGGACAGACCATTAATACAATGAATATTCTAAAGGGCAGACCATTAATACAAATCATAATTAATTTAATTAATAAACACGTATAATAATATCCCAGAAACATATGCTATAAACTCCTGGCATATTGTATTTAGTATTTGTTGTAAGAAATTATTAAAAATAATTAAAATTAACTAACCATCTGAAATTTTGGCAATAGTATTCATATTTTAAATTGTTGATAAGAATTATAAAAATTTTAAATAAATAAATGTAAATTGCCTTAATTGGATTTAAAAGTATTTTCTTTCCGATAATATATATAAACCATTAACATTTGATCATATAGATTTGATAGATTTAACAATAGAATTAATTAAATGGATTGAATACAAGACACACGTAAGAGACATTCAATACATTGAAAGAATAAACGTATTTGATAGATTTGAATACTATTTTAATATTTGTAAGCAAAAGAACTGCCTTATATAATTGAAATTCACCAGCAATTTTTTATCTTAATACAAAAGCAAAATATATGAAGCTGCCAACTCTTAAAACATTAATTATAAAATCTAAATACTTGTACAAAATATAAGGAAATTTGAAGTTCAAACCATATCCTTTATAAACCATATTATATATACATATAAATATCGGTGTGTATATATACATACATAACGGTGCAAGCAAACACTGATGTATACTTGAAGTTTAATGGGTTTGGTATACTAGTCTATCTGTTTTTCTCACCAAGCGCCACGTAATTTTAAACCACAGTCAGGTGACGAGGTCATAATTGAGCTGTCACCTCCTTTCTCCCTCAGTTAAATTACTTATTTATAATTGTTAATAATCACAAAGCTATAATTCTAAAAAAAATGTAAGACTTCCTTTCATTTTCATTAAGGTCTTATAAATATATTGAGTGCCTGTCAAAATAAATTTGTTTTTCAATTAAAACTCTTTCAAAAATTGCTCTGTTAAATACAATTAGCAACACAATTATCTGCAATTTTAATCTTGAATAGAATAAAATGATTTGTGGATATTATTAAAACAGCCATTTTATTAAATAGTATTTATAAAATCAAATAGATGCTAATAAATTGAATGATAAAATTCCTCACTTTTACTAAGTTTTTATCAAAAAATTTTATAAAACAGTTATAATTGTGTAGATCTTATGCAAGGGAAGGAAAAATATTCTGAATTGTCTAACAGCTGAGTATTATCTATGATAAAAAAAGATAAAATTGCATTCTTTTATAGTTAAAGAAAGGCAGTTAAATTAAGTTACTTGTGGATGAAGTGATTGATAGCTTTGTTATTGACGCGCATATTTCTATGGATGAAGGCCTTCCTTACCCGAATTCTGTACGTGATTCCACTGCAAATATTACTAATTACCGAGTTGTTTTTGTTGTATACACATAAACGAACTCCTTACTACTCTTTTATGACAACTTAATAGTGTGAAGGCTCTAAATATAAAAAGAAAAACCTGAACTGCTTTAGCAATTTAATAATAAATTACGATACTACTTCCCTCTGAATTTCTCGAATAGGTTGCCGATTATTTTGATTGACGATTATTGAGCACGTATTTCTGGAATTGATAAGTTTTGATTGGCCTACAATGGGATTATACTCTGGTATTGCAATCATCATTTAAATACAAATAAGTGATTTTCATAATCTCTTGCTTGCGTAAGAAATTAATTTCATCTAATCAAGTATTCAGAAAGATAATGCATTATTTGACTGAATACAAGTCCGTTGACAAAGAAGAATTTCGAAAATTGGTTTAACTGATTTGAGAACCAACAATTCATCTTCAAGAAATTTAATTAGTTTTATTTTTTATTGATTATTACAAATATTATAGTGAATCCTTTAATTGTATATATCTTAGATTCGATTCTCACCTCAGCATGGTTGTTTTAAATTATTCGGAATCCACTTTAATATGTTAGTCTTATTCGAACTAACCTCCGTGTTGGAAAAATGAATGTAGATCTGTCAATGAATTAACTAACTATTAATATACGTTACAAAATTTTTGCAAAAAATGACTATTAGTTAAAATATATAATTTTTATACTACTTTACTTCAGTTAACATGAAAATACCAAATTTTAATGTCACATTTTCATATGAAGGAAACATATTAAGAAATGAGGAAGATAGACAATTTATTCACATTATTTGTAAATAAATTACATATCTTTATTTATTATTTATTTTAAGAAGATATGGAAAATTAAGGAAGACTTCTAAGTTTAAATGCAGAAATTTACTTAGTAATGGATAAGTTAATGGATAATAAAGTAGCACAATTGCAATATATATCAAATTTTAATTAGTAAAAGTTAAAAATTTCTTGTTTTCATTGCATATGCTTAGTGGAAAAATTCTTGGCAGTAGAAAAAGATTTCTGATTTCACCTGATTGGATTCTTTTTAAGAAAAATATCCTAGTGGTGCGAAAGAGTCCCGTTTTAATTCTTTACACTTATTTGGACCGTAAATCTTTGACGAATACAGAAGACTCAATTTCAGTTGTTTTTACTAACTTGGAGAAGAAACTATTGGCGAATAAAAGGTTTATAATAAAATTTGTATGCCTAGTAATATTTAACAAAAAAGTTATTGGTGGTAAAGGAGTATTTTTAATTTGTAAGTCATATATGTTCAGTTAATGTAAAAATTATTTGCAATTAAATTGGAAATGTATGTTGTCAAGAAAGAAGTATATGGAGATAAAATTGGAAACGTAAATCGCATATGCTTATTTACTGGAAAAATTATCGGTTATTGAATGAAACGAATTTATTGGTATTTTTAAAAAAATGAATATATACAATTAAAACTGAAAGATTGCTAGTTTTAATTGCATATACATTTTTTCAGAAAATGTTACTGACAGTTGAGTTGGAAATGGATGTTAGCATATAGCCAAAATATGTAAGCAGCAAAATATGGAATATTGCCACCTTTAATTGTAAATAGGTGAGGAGCTAATGGTAACTGAGATAATAATTTTTAATGTTACTTACCAAATGAATGTTGAATAAAAATAAGAATTTCTGATAACAAAAGAATCAACTTTTTACTCCATATCTTTTCAATTCAGTAGAAAAATTATAGCGGAAAAATTCCCATATTTAATTGTATTTGTTACGAAAAAATTACTGGCATGTAAGTTTCTATTATTGATTTCAAATGCACATTGATATAAAAAATATTAAAAATTGAGAAAAATTATCCCAAGAATATAGAAAATTTCAAAGATTTATGAAAAAGCATGATTCTTTGCACAAAAATTAGAAGGATCTATTCATAAGAAGCTAAATTCCAAAAACGTATGTTTATAATTGTATTTTTGTGCTTTATTTGTTAATTGCTTTACAGTCGTTTTTTCTCGTTGTTAATCGCTTTACAGTCATTTTTCTCTCTGTTAATCGTTTTACAATCATTTTTTTCTCGCTGTTTTATAGTCATTTTTTCTCGCCATTAATCGCTGCACAATCATTTTTTCAAACGAGACCTACAGTTTAAGGTGGAACCACTTTAAACTATAATACCCAAGATGTGAGTCTAAGAGACGACCCTTAAATGAAACTCAGTTGTGAAATCTGTCAGCTCAGTGTAAAAAAGAAAGTCACCTCATTATAAAGAAATTTTATTAAAGCCTTAAATTTTGTTGATGAAAGAAACAATTGCAAAGAAGATAGAAACAGGATATTCATAAAATCATAATTTTTATTATAAACATGTTCGCTGTAGATACATAAACAATTCCTTTTAATTTTATCAAATTCATATTTTTAATTATAAAAGAAAATTTACATTCGAGAAACAGACACTTCGTTTTACAGTGAATGATAGTAAATCTTTATTTTCACAGCAAGAAAAATTTCTTGCGAAGCATTCAATTTGCCATTATATTACTATGATCAATAACAATAAGTTTTCGATGAGAAGAAAATAACTTTATTTTTTGCATAGAAAATTCACGGAATATCTTAAATCCTTACATTTTACAACAGGAAATATTTCACACTGTAAGTAATTTCATCATTATGAAGTGCAAGCATATATGAATATTTTTATTCATTTTTTCCCAAATTGAAAAACAAATCAATGTTTTAAATTTCGCTGGTGGTTATTTACTTTTTGAAAGGTGCGTATTTTGATTTTAAAACGTATTTTAGTACCTTAACTTACCATATAATTATTTTTTTACCCTACCTCTAAAATAAATATGGCATTCAATATTAGTTTGCTTCAAGCAAATGTTTACATATTACATAAAATAATGATTAAAAATGATGAATTTCTAATGTTATAATAGATTTGATTCAATTGTAAGACCTATTAAATTTAAATATTCTCGTTCAATTTAAATCATTTAGATATAAACTAAGTTAAATGTTTGCATTATTAATATAGAATTGTTCAATATATTAATAATTTCTTCCTTAATTCAAATTTAATAATTTAAATTTAATAAAACTTCCTTAACACTATTTAATAAATGAATAAAATTGTCAGTTACAAGGAAATATGGATATAATTTTCATTATTTTTCATATATATGTATTTTTATAAATATGTATAAAAATTTAAGTAGTTAAAAGTGCAGAAATATGTATATAAATGTATAAAAATATTTATGTAAAATAATTGGATATAACTGTATGTACATTTTTCATAATTATTTTGATCTTTGAGTATTTATACTAGTTTTTTATTATTTTGATTATTCCGTTATTTTTATTGTGTATACTGACACTATATATATGCCAATGTAAAATCTGCGTTTAAATATTTAAAATATCAAGCTACATATTTTTATATAAAATATTATATGCATGAACAAATTAATTGTAAAAGCATAAATGAATGTTAAAATTCACATGATTCATGGGATGTTAATTATGAACTTCCAGCAACAAACATGATTTTAATAATATACATTAACCTTGAACGTTACTTCCCACAAAAATCATAGCATATATATCACGTACTGCAACCCAATATTTTAATGAACCACAAATATGAAGTTTTACGGCCATGTTCGCTACAATGTGTTTCTTTCCCGTGAAAAATTGACTAAGCAGGACGTGCTCACCGATACAATCATCAATTGTGATTGCGTTGTGGGGAATGATTATTAATGGTGCATATCAAACAAATAAAATGCATGGAAAGAATGAAAAAAGGCAGAGAAAACAAATTAATACCAATGGCATAGTTTTGACTAATGATTAGAGCGGTTGCCCTTGGCAACAGCCAACGATCCTTGTGAAACATAACTGTCCATCGTTAATCCATTTTATACTTGTAAAAGTAATTTGGAAATCTAAAGAAAAATTTATTTTTCATAGCGTTGAAAATGTTGGACTTTTCTTAATTGTGAGCTCGCGTGCTTCTCGGAATAGAAATTAATATTCCTTGGAGAGTCAGTGTATGAATTTAATGCATGTAACATTCAAGAATGTTTTCAATTAATTAGATGCATGTTCACCTAATGATGTTATTTTTACATGTTTTAATGGAAATCAAAAT
The DNA here is from genome assembly GCA_030067965.1 of Latrodectus elegans. Lineage (NCBI taxonomy): Eukaryota > Metazoa > Arthropoda > Arachnida > Araneae > Theridiidae > Latrodectus > Latrodectus elegans. The sequence goes on from CM057820.1 coordinate 67,799,490, forward strand.
ACTCAAGATTAAATATTAATTACTAAAGTAGGATAAATGGTGTAACCTTTACTTACCAAGATTGTTGGGATAAAAATGTCAAGATTTTTACGTGTAATATATGTTTCTGAATCAAGAATACGAGGCAAATATTCCAGTTATGCAGTTATGTAAGAATGAAAAGTGACTATATTTTATTATAATTCTTAAGGATAAATTTGATTTTTATTTAGTTTTAATAATTTTAAAGTAATCAGTATATTGAAAATTCATGGCATTCTCATGCAGTTAAAATGAGGTATGATTTCTTTATGAAAACTGATACTTTTTCTATATTTGAACTTTTGATAATTTAAAATTTGTTTTGTTTCATGCACCATCATTTTTTTACAATTAAAACTAAGCAGATTGTATATAATTTTACAGAAACATTCTCTTATGATATTTCCAATATTCTGAGCATTAGACTATTTTAACTTATGGACCAATAATTTTCTGCTTCATTTTGTAAAATTAAAATTTAAAAAATTAAAAATGAAAATTAAGTATTATTACTCGCATAAAATACTTGTAAAATGTTTACATGTTCTTGGAAGTACTTTACAAGCCTTTTGTGATCCATTTTCGTGGTTGATAATTGGAAGGAGATAGTCACAAATACCGCGTTTAGGGTGGCTTTAATTTTTTTTTTTTTAAGTTCTCTGCTGTCAATGATTCAATCATTCAATACACACCTAAATATTTATCAAAATGGAGTACTAACAAAAAATTCTTAAAATTGCGATAATTAATGCAATGCAAACAATATTTAGTAAACATTTCTTTGATCATAATTAATTTTCGAATTAATTATTTGATAAATTAATTAATTATCTTATACATATATTCATTCTACTGTCAAAAAATCTAGGTATACCCTGAAAATTTTTGAATTGAATTAAACTTGACATGGGGGTTTGATTTGATAAGTTATATAAACGAATAAGATTTCTCTACAAACAACTGAAAAGACTCATGCAATACATTTACAGCTGTGTAATATACAAAAGACAATTCTAGAACTCACATGAAACTAGGATTAGACATCTATACTTAATAAATAAGATTTTAAAGATCTTCATCTTTAAAGAGAAGAGCAATGATCAAATGGACGTATTTATTAACATGTTGAAAGGAACAATATAACAATTAAAATGCCTTAGTAGCAATAGATTAGAGAAGATAGAATCATCTACTGTTGGCTGATTGTTTATGAAAACACCCCAAAGTCACAAATTCATGAAACTCCTTCTCAAATAGAAGTCCGTCTATACAAGCAGTGTTACATCATCTGCTATAAGTATGGCAATGAAATTGGGTTCAGAGATATCAAAGTATAACATCCGAAACGAGTTGTCCACTCTAGAATAAGGTCTTAATTGTCATGATATCAAATCCAAGTAACCCCGTGGTAAAATCAGTTTCGTTTGGACTGATTCTAGCTCTGGAAAGCCGGATGTTATCGTATAAATAAATGTGGTCTTTATTTATTTTTTATTTATTTATTTATTTATTTATTTTTTTGAGATTAGGACTACAATATTCGTATGGATATAATCCAATTCAGCATTTTTTATATTGAGAGGCATTCACCCATAATGAATGGTGAAACACTCTGTGGAGTGATTTGTTGCCGCAATCAGTAGACAAATGTAATAAAAGACACTTTGACATTACCTTACATATGTTCTGCAATCAAATTGCTGAGGTACCTTTTATTAACAAGATTACTTTTCACTATATATTGCACAGCTCTATTGGCATTCTTCATAACAATATAATGATCTTTTATTACTTGCCAGGTTGAAAGATCTTATCTTAATAGAATATGTTTGGAGAAAGTTTTGGAAGCCAATCCTGCCCCTTAAAGTAATACACACCAAACCATATGATAAATTATTATATTTATGAGAATCTCCAGAAAATAAATTATTTGAAGAGTAACAGTAAGATAATAAATTCCCTCTGTTATATGGAGTGCCAATTAATAACATAAGAGACATTAACTTATTATATTAATAATTTAATATCTCTTTTTCTTTTGGAAGCTACTTATGTTAATATTCTTTATGCCACTGTTAGTTAATAAAATATGCTTAGATTTAAATGTGTGTAATTATTTATTTAATTGCACAAACTATTTAAATATAACAATCTTCAATTTTTTCAGAACCATGCATTTCTTACAAGACATAGTATTTATTTATTGACTTACATGTGTATATTTTCAATGTTTTAAATTAACTTTTCTTGAGGGAAAATTGAAAATCTTAAAATTTGAAAACTAATGCAAGTTCAGTTTTTATTATTTCATTAAATTAACAAATTAATTCCTCTTTTAGCTGATGATCTAATCAAATAAATTTTTAAGCTAATGCTAAATAATTTAATAAAACTTTTTTGATGTTGAATAATTTAATAGAAAATAAATAAAGATGCTTACATTTGATGTTTTACCAGCAAATTTTGTTAATAAAAATACATTGTTTTGTTTTTTTTAAACATCGAACTTCTAAAAGAAATTCTTATTTGTGTTGTTATATTAATTACACATCATTTGTAATGTACTTTTTATAGAAAAATGCTATTCTGTTTCCACAATTAATAGCTGATTTGTATAAAATTAATACTTTTCCTATTTAACACTTATAAAAAAGGGGTTATTTGAACTTTTCAATCTTTTCTTTTTTAACGAATTACAAAGATTTTATGTTTTTACCTTATGGTTTTTTAAGTTAAGCCACATGAATTCAGATTTTCTAAAATATCTTTCTTAATATTAAACTTGTTGATTTGTACTTTTTTTGATTTGTATTTCTAAAACTGATTCATAGTGATACGGTTTTACTCAAATTTAATTTGACTGATCAAGAGTACTTAAATTTTCTTTTCATAATCTCTTAAAATTGGTTACACATATTTTTTTTCAATTATACTTTTTTTAAAATAAGCTACATTTAAGAAAACATCACTAAATTAACATCTTACGTTGCATACTCTTAAAACGAGGCACAGGAATTTGTATTTGTTATCATATTTTCCTAAATATGAGCCAAGAATATTTAATTTTCCCACTTCAAATTTTAGCCATAAAAATTATTTTTATTTTAATTTCCTAGGAAGGGCCATAAAGACTTACATTTTTACTCTCTAATATCTTAAGAGATCCATGTAAGATATCAAGATATCAGAAAATGAGCATGGTTGTAGTCTTCGCATATTTTAGAGAACTGCATTTAATTTTCGTATGCCAATTATACAAAATTGACGACAGCTTTAAAAAATAATCTATGATGACACTGTAACAAATATTGCTGCATAAGGATCTCTGAAGACTTAAGTATAAGGATACGGAAATCAGCAAGCAAGTGTATCATTATTATATTTCCGTACATTCATTATCGAATGTTTTAAGAGCAGTGCATTTAATTTTCATGCATCAAATGACCAAATAATATCCAAATATATATCTAAGATAATAATGGAACTAACCCTGATGTGTTCGAGTCTCCAAAACTTTTACACGTAAGAATATTAGCAGAATTTCCAATATCAATTTGATCAAAATTTAGCACAGATAAAGTACTTCACTGTATTATCGTACACATTTTATTTAAAATTTGAAGCAAAATATTACGATAAATAATTTTGAAAAAAATATATACATTTAAAATATTAGGAAAAATTTTAAAGATTCATGATTAACACTTATGTACATAGTTTTAATGAATACAATAACAAGAAAAATCAAAAATTGGTCTATAAATGTTACTATTTTTTTACTAAGCATAACGTATTGGGTGGAAGTTTGCGAGATACATACAATGAAGCCTAAAAAAAAAACTCATAAAAAAATCCATGTATTGAAAGTATACAATAGTCAATAAAAGGCCTAGAAGAGACAGCTTAGTCCTTCATCAATAGTTTCTAACCTTCTTAATTTGCAATTAACTTGTTACATTTTCAGTGGTAGGTACATAGCTAAGACGTTTCTAGAAGTATCTCATTAGGGAATCAATTGTTTGAGTTTTTTACGTTGTCGCTCTTAATTTTTTTTTTTTTTTTTTTTTGTTTTTGTTGTTAGCAGTTATATTGTCAATACTCTTATTAAGAGCGATCAAAACAATATGTTACTAAGAGCCTATGAAAAAATTTTGATTTTCTGTGTCTTTTTAATTTTAGTTCTCTATATTTTATAAACAAAATAATTATTTTGTACGAGTTAATAAATCATTATAAAATTCTGCAGGGATTGCTTATTATTAAATAAAAATGTGTACTAAAATTGAAAGAAAATTTTAATTTCTAATCAGATGAAATATGAGAAAGGAAGCAATAAATTTGGGTAATCTGGAACTTATTTTAAGATTCATCAGCTGGTTTTTGAGGTAACTTCAGCCATGGCGGCATTCTTTCATCTGATTAATGCATTCTTTTTGAGTAAATGGTAGTGACCTAATGAAACACACTATTTCAAGGTTTCAACGCGAAACCTTGAAATATGACTATATTTAAATTGTTTAAGATAATGAGTCATTAGGAAGAAAGGCATTCTATGAACATATCATCCTTATTTCAGAAATTCTTCTCTTAGAAGGTAATCCGCTACGACTCAAACTAATTATATTTTAGCACCAAAACTAGTAAAAAAATTCTGTTTTTTATATGATATAATAATAATTACTTTCAAATAATTTCTCATGAAGTTTGTTTATTGTAGCATAAGAGAAATATTAATTAAAATAAAGTGGTTAAACTCAGAAACATTGAGATTTAACAATTTTTTCTGTATACATGTTTTGAAAGAATGGCGTTAAATATTTTGTTCGACTTTTTCAACATCTGTTTGACAATTAAGATGGTAGTTTTTTATTTTGCACAAACATTAATGATACTCTATAGTTTTTGCTTTGAATGATATATCACTGATGAAATTTTACTATATTTTTTTCATTTTCTTATCAGAAACAGATGGACAAATAATTCTAAATTTTGACTTTGATGCTCCTTTTTTAAAACAAAAATCTCCAGGAAAATTTATTATTATTCATTTTTAACTACACAAATTCATAGTCTCACCAACTTCTACTTTACAATAGCGATTGATTATATGAAATGATTAATTGTTACCTTCTTAACATTTGACTAAACAATTAATTTATAACTAACTAAACAAAATAAATATTTGGCTTTCAATTCTTCTTTAAAAAGTTAACTATAGCCTAATGAGTTAAGACCTTAATTTAAAAGATATGTAAATGAGCATTCATACATTTTTATTAAATATGATGTAATTATTGATATTCTATTATAACAAATCCATTTTTTTTTCTTATTGTTAGGAAGTAATATGAATTTTTTAATTTCCATCCTAAAAAATTTGCTGTTTTAATAATGGAATTTCACCCGCAAGATTTTTCTTGTTTAAATTAAATTAATATATTTGTTATTTTATTAAATCAAATTATTCGGCATATGAATGAGCAAAATACATTACTCAAGAAATTTTAAGGGAACTATATATTTCAGGCTCAAATTAATTTCAGTTACACAAGTACAACAATACTATTTATTTCAAATGAATTTGTGAACAAAAGCAATTAATTATGAACAGCTGTTAGACAGTGTGTTAACCTAATTACCCTATTTGGGTCCATTTTTGAATAAATGCCTAATCAACAAGCAAATCATTTCATTACATAACTCTTCATCTGCAAAGCTTCAGAAATCGCAATAGTTAGCTAAAAGACAAAATCAAAAACTCAAAAGGTAACTAGATTAGAAATTGACACAGAAAGCACAATTAGACAAACGTTAGTTATAGTTTTATGCAAAACCAAAAAGACAAACAAGAAGCTAATACCCATTCTCTCGACCCTCATTGCTCGATATCAATTTTCAAGATGGATTTCTGAATGCAAAACAGATAAATTACACCGTAAACAAAATTAGATCTTCCTCCGGATCGGCAATGGAACAATTTGTCACTCTGAAAAGCCAATATATCGCTTAGGAGAAAGTGACCTTTCCCACGTGATCTATATCGATTCGAAGCGGAACTCCTTCAGAATCGATTCGACAGGTGTTTGCTTAAAGGGGTGTGACTGAATGCCTGAAGACAGCAGCGTGGACATGGTGTTCAAATCTGTAAGCCAGAGATAGCTTATGCGTTGACAGGCATCGTCTTGTATCCTAATTCAGCGGATGTCCCTACACGGTGATTAAACTGGTTGGTATGTCAGAAAGCATAAATCCTAATTGTGTTTGGACATTAATCATGGATTAATCGGCTAATCGCCATACATTTTCGATGGACAGAAAGAAATACATTAAAGTATTCTTCCACTAACCTTCCTTTAGAATCTATTTGCATACCATTTATTCTTAAATACAGCTTTTAAGTACACAAAATAGATCTTGAAAAGCATAATTGGTATATGAAACCAAACTATTAACATATCTACGATTAGAGATCCGCAAATAAAGCTACATTATTCTGGGTGATATACTAGTTTTCTTTCAAAGGCACTTTAATAAATGATTATAATGGTATCAATCTAGACATTAAAAAGTAGTAAATTTTGTAAATCGATGTAAGACTTTTGATTTATCGTTGAGTATTTAGTACACAAGAGATCATAACCAAAAAATAATAAAAATATTCAACGAATAAATTAGTTCGAAAAATTTCTCAGGCAGTTTGTATTAAATTGTAATACATTTGTTAACTTAAGGATAAATTATATATTTCACGTTCGTGTTTATCAATATTCAAGAATGAAATTCATTCATTAATATTTAAAATTTATTATCATATTTTAAACTTGGAACATTTTCTTCAGCGAAACTTTCTATGATATGCAGTTTTTAATACATTTTACATATTTCGGAAACAAAATTTTAATTTTCAACATCAGTTATGAAATTTTGTTCAGTATCTAATGACAATGCTGGTTTTACAATGTTTTTGTTTTTTAATTCTCAAAATAAAAAATCTTAATTGGCATCTCTATCCTGTCTTTTAACTATTTCCTTACCAAATATTTCCATAGAATTTATCACTCTCAGATAAGACGATGTTGATAATGTGTTACAGCATCATATATCTAAATTTGCGCCTATTTGTGTATTCATATATATATTTGTATATAAATACAAATAATGTGCATGCATTTGTTTGTATACTTATATACTCTCTCTCAAATATACATTTCTTTTTATTTATACATATTACACATAAAAATATAATAAACATAACAGATGTAAATCTATATAATCAGCTTAATGCAAAGGTTATTCTCTTGGAAATTATGAAAATGGCATATCAATGTGTTGGATAAAAAAAATTATGTTCGATACTTTAGATTACTATAAAAATTTATCCCAAAAGCACATTTACAGAAAATTTTTAAAATTTTATAATTTGTTGCAAATTTTCCCAATTTAAATTTAGGTTATCATGCATGAAAAATACTTATATAGTTTCATCGTAAATGATAGCTTATTATTTGAATAAATTCATAAGAACAAAAATGTTTCCAAAAATGTTACATTTTAACATTAATTTTATTTTCATTAAAAAAAAAACTATTTTTTTTAGCTCACACTAATATGCCATCAATGTGAAAAGTTTTAGAAAAAAAAAATCCTTTTTAATTTTACCATTACTTGAATATTATTATCCCGTTTCAAACGGATTCATTCTCAAAACGGAAGTGAAAAATGTATCTCAAAAATACTTAGCGAAACATTTTCGAACTTTAACCCCAACTGTAACCCCATTTCTGTCGCTTTTAGTATTTATCCGGTCGGTGAAAGTGAATCGATTTCGGAAAAACAATGGAAGAAATAAAAACATTTGCTTCATGTTACATAAGTACAAAAAAAAAGCCGTTAATGAGAACAACCGTATCAGTTTTCTTTATGGTAAAAAGAAAATAGTAAAAATTCCCCCATCTTCTTCGATGAAATATCAAACAATTAAAGAAAACAAAAATTCTTCGAAAGCATTGTCTCAAAACAGCACGCTTGATCGAAGAATTGAATAACAGAATCGAATACGTTAAACAGTTTTACAAATTTGGTCAATTTGTCAAAAGTATTTCTTCTATGCAATACAGAGTTGGGAAACAGGTCATTTTATTGAAGAAAAAAGGTTGAAAAGCCAAAGGCTAATTGTTATGTTTATTAATGAAAAACAAACGGATGTTCGAAGCATGTCCATTGTTATTTCTCTTGTATTGCATAGTAACATGCTAGCAATTGTATTTGCCATTGCAAACTAATTAAAATTCGTGATAAATTACTTTCAGTATTTAATTGCTATTAAAATAATAGTTTCATTTTTATGGATTTTTAAAAAAAACAATATCTTTGCGAAACTTTAAAATAACAATTCATTGGAAAATTTAATTAATTTTTTGGGAAAATACAAGTTTACTAATATCATATGCCTTCGATGAAAAGAACAGTTAAAACTAAAAACGAAAACACACAATTTCTGCTTTCTTTGCATTAATTTTATATTTGTTATTTCAGGTCATAAATAGGGTAAGGGATCCGCAAAGTTTTCAAACACATTTTCATAGGATAGAATATATTTTAAGCATGTATTGAATCATGTATAAACTAAAAATTTATTGAATCAGATGTAAAATAATTTAAAGGTTACGCGGTGTAGCATATATAATCAATTTGATGTAAACTGCGCATCTTTTAAAATAATATGTAGATTTTAAAGATATAATTAGTTTGTTCGTTACACCACAGATTCTTGTTACAAAACTATGATGATCAAGAGAAAATGGATACATTCTACTGTTTTTTGCAAGCATATCAGTCAGAATTCGTGCTCGGGAAACTTCCTATCTGAGGTTTATTTACAGAATATGTTTAATTCGAAGGAGACATACAGTTTGAAGAGGACTCTAAACCACTATACATCCAAGCAAGAGATTGGAATTGAATCAATGAATTACTAAATTGAAAACCAGAATGTTTAATCAACTACCGGTTCAGCAAAAAATACTAAGAACAAAATAATGTTTTAGTAACAACGTGATAAAAGATTGGAAATACTTTTTCACAGTTAAACGTAGGATTAAGTTCTTATTATTGGATATAATGACTGTACTCCTACCTACGTTTTAAGCGAAACGAGATATTTTATAGATTTACATCACCCAGCCCATAATTTTTCTCTATTACCTTATGTCTGTTGGGGTAAAGAATTCACAAAAACACTTCAGATGACATCTCACTTCCAAGGAATTAATACCGACAACTGTTTTTCTATGAGATTTTCTTCAGTTTGACCATCCTGAAGTCGAAAAATTGCTCTTTCAGAAGTGGCAACCCACAAGGTAAAGGTGTGCCCGGTAAATAAATCGACAGGACTGAGAACAGCACCAATTGAAAAATCGAAGCCATTTTTCATCCGGATTGAAGAAGTTTTGTTTATTTCAGAGTCTCTTGTTGGCTAAGAAGTAGGCATAAATCGTCTTGTAATAGCTTAAGTTACTAGTTCTTTTGCACCGTAATTACGGCGGTTGTTTTCACCCATAATGTATGCAGGCTGCATCGTACATGCTCGCGGTGATACGGATTTCCCATGCAAATAATAGTTTATGAATATTGCTCTGTATTTTACATAGTAATTCCAGGATTTTTTTCTTCGCCAAGTATGTGTCACATAAATTATAATATCCAGTTTCTTTCGTTCGATTGACAAAGTGGAGTATTTTTGCCAAGAGAAAACTAACCAAATTCAAGATTGAAATATTATTTTAATCAAGGAATAAATCGAATTGATCAATCGTTATGGGAAAGTAGTCATTATTTTGCTAATCATGAATGGCAAAATGAATAGTAAGGAAGAATATATCCTGATTAATTCAACTTATGTGAATAATAGTGCTTATCAAGCCATAAATTTCTCTGTTATTGTTTAAAGCACTGAGTGTAAGTTATTAATAGCTTCATATATCAAATAATTCATTGATGAAATTGTGCATTTTTAACTTGTCAGCTTTAATTTTTTTTTCATGATATAAAGAAACACACTTTTAAAAAAATGATCATGAAATACTTGAATCGGGAAAAATTCTTAGATATATTTTGTTTTAATTAAAAATAATTTATTTGAGTTAGGAAGGCAATGGGATGATGTTTCAAAATGTGATTTCATTTGACTATGAAATCTGTCACGATGCGAATACATTTGTCCATTGATAATATATACCTATTATCTCAATGTATACTTAATATACTTATAAATATTTTACTATAGATTTATGAACATTGTTTCCATATAGTTATATAAATATTTTACTTTACATAGTAATCAGTATAAAAATATGTCAAAAATATATAAAGCTTTGTATTGTTTCTCTAAATTAAAGAGAATAAAATTTATAATTTTAAAAAAGCAATGTATAAAAATAAAATTCTGTAAATTAAACAGTATAATCAAAGCAAACAATTTCAAATTTGAAAAATTTCAAATTTGCGGAAAAAACTGTAAAGTTAGTTGGCAAAATTTCATTCTCGTACTCAAAAGACGGCTGTTTTAATATTTGACACAATCAACAATTGTCATGCGAGGAGTAATGTGCATGTGTTAATTTCCGTTGAACTTAATGTTCATATGCTGTTGCACCATGATTTGAAAAGGAGAACTTTAATTCAGATTTAGACCTTGTATATTAAGTATACAGAGAGTATACATCCTATCTTTAAATAAACATCCTATCTTTGTTGAAAATTATGAAGCGGGTGGCTGTGTTTTTCTACTTGAGTCTGCGCAAACTAGACGACAACTTAAGACGATGACATACAAAAGCAAAGTTTTTTTTTTCTTTAAAATTGAGGTGAAAAGTTTGTGAAAATTTAAAATTATGATGTTTTTTTTTTTTTTGAGCTATATTGCTCTTTTTTCAATTATAAGTGTAATTTTTCCTTCTATTTCTATTTAATTTTATCCTGGTGTTAAACGTACGCCTATTACAGTTCTTTCCAACTGCGTTAAGTGAGTACTAGTGAAAAAAATATTTATATATATACTTCAGCTCTTTGGATTTGAGCAATATTTTATTTTTATATTATGATACTCTCCAAAAGTGTATGAAATGGAGACTGGCGTAGCATTCGTGGACTATTCACTATGCACAGCAAAAATAACTTTTTCAAATACACTAGACTTTGACGATGATTTTCCACAAACTATATTATTAGCATCTGAATGCGGTGTAAAAAATGTTTTGATTTTCCTATGCCCCGAAAATGACAAAGGAGGAATTCCGAAACGCCCCTTTCATTTAAAAACTGAACTAAATCAAATTATCACGTATCCAAACAGTATAACCGAAGTCATATTTACTCGTCATGGGAAAATATTAATTAAAACAAATAACCCAGAAACTACCTCAGAGATTAGTTACATCCGACGTATTCTTGGAGTTCCTGTAACCCCGCAAAATCAAAAAGAGAGCTATACATCAAAGTTTTTATTAACAAATATCCCAATAGACTTGGATTTAAATCTGCTCGCTGAGGAAATTAAAAGAAATGACTTAATTGTATCAAACATAAGACGTTTCACTAAGAAAGGATCACTTGAGCTTTCTGAAAATATACTTATCACCATTTACGGCTTCAATATGCCAAAAGAAATTAGTTATTCGATTTGCGATTAAAACTAAAACTTTTCGTTGATAAAGTTCACCAATATGGCACATGCTATAAATTCTCCCATCCTACTAAGCAATGCAAACTGCAAACTCCAATATGCAAACACTGCGGCTCGGCACATGAACACAAAACATGATCTTCTAATACAATTATATGTGTAAACTGCTAAGGCAATCATTCAGCTGATTATTTATCATGCCCATCTCGTCTTGAAGAAAAAAGATTTCTAAAGTTCAAAGCAGAAAACCATTTATCATTCATCGAGGCGAGGCAAAATTTTAAGTTACCTAACAATTTTTTTCGTTGGAATTTTCCGTTCAGCACAACCTAGTGGGATTAAAAGAGATAAATGGAAGAAGGTATCAATAAAGCAGTAACAGAATCATACAATTACATATTATCGAAATTGACTGCATCTTTCGGGGCCAAATTACTAGCTCTACAAACTAGACAAGATGAAATGATGACAAAAATGTTCTCGTTAATAAATAACACAATTGAAACATTTGCACTAAAAGCACAGGAACACCCTGAATCCCCTAAACGAAAGTCTACCCTAAAAAGTTCTGGGCTAAGATCTTCCCAAAATAAAAATGGATCAAATACTAATTCCAGAAATATCCAAGGACTTTAATTTCGAATTAACCTCTGAAGACAGTCAAACAATAAGTGAGTACTTAGCCATGGAGAAGAGCCCTAATAGCCCTCCATAGCATAAATACACAGGTACTACTTTGAGGCGCTTTCAAATTTTCTGTTTTTTACATCATTTTCCTATATCTTCATGCATAACACGTTTTCTGTTCTATCCTGGAATGATAGAAGTATTTCCATCAAGCGCACATATTTTAAGTTCTCTTATTTTACTTCAACGAGTGTTATTGCTATTCAAGAAACTTTTCTGAAAAAACAAGACCCTTGTTTTTTAACCAATAAAATTATATTCCGGAGTGTCAGAGGCCGTGGTCAGGGAGGGAGGTCTCCTAACTGCCATAGGTAAATCATATCCAACTCAAATATACAACCCAACACGTCTTCCAGATGAAGGTCGGGAACTTCTGGTTGTAAAAATATCCCTTTCTTCTTTAACTCTTTTCATAATAAATGTATACATCCCTACTGGAAAATTTTCAAGCAATTGGTTAAACAGTATAATCTAAGGTATAGTCTTTCATTATTCTTGGAGATTTCAATGTTCGATATACCGATTTCGGGAGTCTATCCACAAATCTCCCCAAAGTCTTCAGCTCTACGATTAAGTACAAGAAAGTAACTTTTGCCTCTTGAATACTAAAGTTCCGACTTATTTTCGTCCTCATCACAACCCTCTCTTATATATTACTGCATAGTCTCATCAGATATCTTTCATTTGTGCACTATCAATATCCATCCAGATTCGTTTGGTAGCGATCATGTACCTATGAAGACGATTATTTCTATCAATGGTAAAAATCCACAATGGTGAGCGTGGATTCTGTGGAGTGACTTTTTTACTTCATTTAACCAACAGTTTAATAACAAATTAGGAACTATCAACCAATTCAGTGATATCTGTCAACATAATTTAACTAAATTTCGAAAATGGCAAAAGTTCCCGTACAGATCCTACCCTCCTTGGTGGAATTCTAAATGTAGCTATCTATTAGGACAAAAAAGAAGACTCTGGCGTATAGCCAAAAGGTCTTGTAACGTGAACGCATGGATACAATATAAAAAGATTGCAGATGAACTCCACTCCTAATTATTATCCATGTCTCGCTGTTTCTGGGAGAAAACTGTGTCTTCTGCCGGCCAGTCCAAAGATATTTACCATATTCTAAAAAGTCTTCAAAATATAGTATCCATTTGCACAGACTCATACCTCATGGAAGGATCCAGAACAATAACTCACGCTGTCTCTCAAACAAATCTTTTTACAAATTATTACTCTACACATCCTATTTCTGAAGGAATACCACTAGATTTCAGCACAGATTTCAAGTTTTCATACAACCAACCTTTTTCATTGACAGAACTACAGAAGGCAATTACCCAATGCAGAAACACATCAGCTGGTCCGGACAAAATCTCGGCAAAATACTTCAAGGCATAGATCATAATAAACTTAACTGTGTCCTACATATTATAAATAGATCATGGATAACAGGAGTAGTTCCAGAGATATGGAAAAAATCTATTTTATCCCCATTCTAAAACCAGGGAAAAGCTCTGATGACATCAAATCATACCGACCTATTTCTCTTACCAGCGTTCTTTATAAAACTGTTGAGCGCATGATTATAAAACGGCTCACCAACCATATATATTCCTCACCCATCCTCAACATAAATCACCACGGATTCTTGCCAAATGGAGGATGTCACAGCATATTATCTATCATCCATCATTCAATTATATCTGCTCGATCCTCCAAAAAGTTTATTGTGTGTGTCACTGTAGATATTGCAAAAGCTTATGATTCAATATGGCAGGATTGCCTAATTTTAAAGCTATTAAATGCAAATATTAAAGGTAATGCAACACTATGGATTCATAATTTCATCATAAATCGAAGTTTCCAAGTTAAATGGAGGGGTGAGGTTCAGACTAAATGTCCTTCCATGGGGGTGTTCCTCAAAGAAGTGTATTATCTCTTTTCCTTTTTACCAAATTTATGACAGTCATTTATGAAATAATTCCCGATGGCATTGAGTGCTATATTTATGCAGACGACATAATATTACTGTATAAATATACAAACCTAGAAAAATTAGAAATCAAAATGACAAATGCTCTTATCAAACTACAGGAGTGGTGCCAACAATGGAAACTCATAGTGGATCCCCAAAAATGTTTCGTCATTAATTTCTCGATAAGGAGGAAACAGCCTAAACTCAATTTATATATTAATCAACAATCTATTGGATGGAATCAGCATGTACTACGAATTTTAGGTGTGTATTTTTCACATAACTTGACTTTCAGCATCATTTCATACAAAAGAGAAAAATATATTATTTGCAATAGTTTTAATGAATATTATAACTCTATTTGGCAAGATTATGTTACAATTTTTACCGATGCTTCAAAACAAGGCTCAGACCTGGAAATTACAGTTTTCAATTCTAAAACCAATATATCAATATCAGGTAAAATAAACTCTCTAAACTCAATATTTACCGCAGAGGTAATTGTTTTGCTTACTGCTGTATCAAAAATTTGTGTTCAGGTAGGAAGATATATAATCTTAACTGATTCACACACATGTTTCAAATTTTTATCTACTTGCAATCAAACATCTCCTGTTATCATTCAAAAAATAAAATAAAAAAATTTATTAGCAGTGCAAACTTATCAAGAGACGATTAATTTGGATCCTGGGACATTCGGAAATCCTAGGAAATGGGATAGTTGATTCTCTAGCAAAATCCGCAAGTTTCAGCCCTTATTGTCTAAAATCTATATCTCCCGAAAACTTTGGACATTACATAAAAAAAAGCATTCCAGCTTAAAGTAAGTGGAAAAATAGCAAATATGCTTCCAATTTCTCACACTTGATACCTATAAGCAAAAAACACTTACTCTATTCCCAATCTCATTTAGAAGATACATTGCTATCCAGGGTCCGTACCCGAAACTATCCTACAAAATCTGTTCTATACAGAATCCACATGTCCCCCACAGACCGTTGTCTGTGTGGGAAGCCTGAAACAATCGATCATATTCTATTATCTTGCCCTTTATATAATTACCCGAGAAATGATCTCCGTAAATCCTTGGGAATTGGAGTTTTATCATTTTGTTGGATGTTTGAACTGTCCTCAAATCCAAAAGTGAAAACTCGAGCTTTATGCGAATTCATGAAAAAAACTTATAGATTTTGACATAATAATAATAAGTCATAAAAGCGTCATCTAGAGCTTATCTATCATTGGAGAACTTTTGTCTCTGCTGATCGAAGAGGAACCATGTTCTAATCCCATGAACCTGTCTGCTGAGTGCTAATTTAGATACGGCGACTTTGTATCAAATACAGCCATGAATAATCAACAATAAGAATCAATCCAACTATACGATACCAATCAATCAACTATTTGTGTGTCTTCTCTCCTCAATGTGAGCTAAAAACAACTTTAGCAAAGAGCTCCAAAACTGCCAGCCACAACCCACCAAAAGCAAAAATCATATGATAGCGCTATTAAGACGATTTGGAACCGAGATTTCCTGATGGAGAAAAATGTCTCTTTCCTGCCAAGAATACAGCGGGTTTGATTCCAGTTCTAGCCAATGACTGCGCACTCAATGATTCTATGCATATTAAATCTTCTATAAGATCAAATATCTTATCAAAAGTATTACGTGGCTTGAAGAAGGTGTGTGCATATATACTGATTTCGTTATTGGGCACATGAGTCGTATAATCCATGTTTACTAATTCTAAGTTTTTTTTGGCGACGACGAAATGTTGCCAAGATGACGTCATTGTGACTTAATGCCGCACGAATATGCTGTAATTAGGACGTAAAAAATTCGTTTTTGAAAACTTTACATATCTAAATATTAAATTTAAACCTTTAATAAAATTGTTTAAATTTAAACACGCTCTTTACTTAAATTAAACTTAAGTAAAGAGCATGAATAAATATTATCGAAACAATAAAATTTTAAAAAAATGAAACATTAGAACAGAAAGTGAAACATTAGAAAATAAGAATATTTTTCTTATGCGTATTCGTTTCCGAAATTACTTCGGAAACGAATGCGAATCAGAAAAATATGGGAACTTCGAAAAAGTAAATATCAGTTCTAAGAAAATCGGAATAGAATTCTAACGAAAATTAAAGAAGAATTCGAACACGAATAATAATGAAAAATAAATGAACACAATTGGAAAAGAATAAATATTAATTATTAAGTACAAATTAGAGATCTAAGTATAATATCTTTAAAAAATTAAATACAGAAACAATAATTTTAAAAATGTATATACAAATTATATAGTATTTTATTGTAATAATATAAGTTATAAAAATGCCATACATAAACTAAAGAAAGAATATGTCGACACAATTTTAAAAAGTAACTTTAAATTTATCCCAATTAATTTTTCCAAAGATTTTCTAAATAACATTAAATGGGTACAATTTCTTTTCTTCACAGGATTTATGAATTCAATTCCCAGGAATAAAGTTTAAAATCCGTTTGGTGATTATGTGTCGGCATTTTACTCTTAATTTGTCTCCATGTGCTTTCAATAGTATTTGTATGGCATCCTGTAGTTTTATCCACGAAAGTGACACTGTGATTAATAGTTAAATGTTAATAACCCTCGCTTCCTAATGAATCATAAGCCTTCCAAGAATAAATGGCTGTGCCTGGCTCAATCCACTGTTTAATAATATTAACTAATGTTTCCCTTGTTTTATCATGTACTGCTACCAAAAATAATTTTCCGCTACCTCTCTCGACACCACCAAATACCCATTGACCTTCTATCGCATGCCCTTTATGGTACTTCCTCTTTCCAAATTTTAACTCGTCAATTTCAACAATTTTATCTTCACCACCTATCTTCTCTGAAGATGACTCAACTGAGTAAAACATTATTTCATTTATGAAGTGCCTCCAGTCTGCTAAAGCATGTTTCCTAAAAGAATATTCCCTTTGAATATCATTTGTTTTACTACCACGAACAATTTCGTATGTCTAAAGAAAAATCTCCTCAATCTTCGATTTGCTGCAAGAAAACCAAGAACCATACCTAACTGACTTCTGGGAACTACAAGACTCTCCTTCAAAACTTTTGTTGCAGTAAAAACATATCCATCTGAGAGGCTTTTCTTAGCCGAAATTCTCATTTGACTTCCCCATTTTAAACTCCGATTTCTCTCAAAAAATCTAGTAGAATTTCCTTTTTCTCACACAATTTAAAACAGATAAAATGATTAACCTCTCCATCCTAACCTAAAATCTGCTTACCACCGGAGAAATTGAATGTCAGTCCAGAACTAAGAACACCTTGATATTTTAAAACGATATTTTGAGCTACAGACATAATTAATCCTAATAATTTTGACAAACACTGAAAAAAATAAATGCAGAACAAAAAAATTATTATTTAAGGTAATGAAAAAAAAAGAGCAATACAACCTGGAATTTAAGTATCCAAAATGTCAAGCAAATTTTAAAACATACTAAGAAAATTCGCAAAAATTTCTAGTAAAATGCTGAAATGGAACAAAATGTTCTAAATCTCGTCACGATGACGTAAATACTAGGTTTTCAAAATTGAATTTTCACCTTAATTCTTATTGGTCTTCATTTGTATGACGTAATAATAATTAGGTTGCCAGATACAAGTAAATATCCTCTAAAATATTGCCAATCTCAGAATGAATTATACGACATCTGTGCCCGTTATTAGACCAGGTCATAGTTGAAAGTGACAAATAGTTTCATAGAAAAAGGAGCCCAGGTGCCTTATAATCCATAATTCCAAATTCTGAATCTTTTTCACGATGAAGAAATGTTGCCTAGATGACGTATAGTGACGTATGAGATGTCGTAAATATTAGGGTTACCAAAATAGAATTTTCTGCATAATTTTTATAGGTATAATATGTATCACATAATAAAAATGAGATTGCCAGATGCATAAGAAAATCCGCCAAAAAATCGCCAATCTCAGAATTTGGCGTCATGGATTACACGGCATCTGTGTCGAAAAAGGAACCTTGAAATGGGTCACCATACTTTAGGATGGCCCTCAGTTTCCTGCCAATTCGGTGCCATATTAATGTCAATTTTGGTTTATTTCTGGTTGGTCTATCGTGTTTTCAGCGTCATTTTGTTACTTCAAACAGGCACCAAAACAAGCTTGCCGAAAAATATCATCAATTTTCTCCAAGGGGTACCCTAATGTACATTTTCTCCTTGAAATATAATGAAATAAACTTTGCTTGAACTTTACTTCATCTTAAGAGATTTTACCTGTCTAACAGCCGACTGTTCAGAGCTTTACCCTTCGGTTAGACTATTAATGGTTTTGAAATCCGCCCCGTGGTTACATATGCTTCTAATGGTTTGGAATCCATTTTAAACTGTAACTTCTGTTCTAATTAAATCTCATATGCAAAAAAGGATCGTGAAGCGGTAAAAAAGCTAAACCAAACTTAAGAAATTAAAAATATTTACGCTTATATTTGTAAATTATATTGACGATTATAATTGTAAAATGCATCTATTCACTAATGAGTAAGAAATTAAAAATATATCTAATCATAATTATTTTAATTGATTTCAATGATTAATGATCAAGATATTTTTGCCAATATCATACAAAATTAACTTTAAGTAAAATATTTTTTCTCTATACTAAAGAATACTTAATCGCTAGTAAAGATCATATATCGCTAGTCTAATGGCTAGATTTTTTATTATATGATCTACATTTTGTTATATAGGATCAACATTGACTGCCAATATTAGATTAGGCATAGTAGCCATGACAGGTTTATCTTCAATTTATGTGACATACTTTGAAAATAATGGACCTTAATTGCAGCTATTAAACTAAAAATAAACTATTTCAATATTTATTAAAGAAATTTAGCTCAATTTATAAATTTGAAAATATTTTAAATACTTTGTTTGTAAAAATGAAAATAAATAATTACAGAAAAAAAAGATTTGTAAGCAAAAAATAATGTATGCTTCTAAACCTGTTTATCCAATTACTAATCCCAAGCTAGGAATTAGAGATCTAGATACTAAAATATTTGTTATACCTGTAATATTAAAATATGCAGTTAAAAAGTCGCATTGGCTGAAATCAAATAAAATGACATGCGAATGAGGATTGATGAATTACTGAATTTCAAACTGGACGACATGCTGCACCTCGACCCTTTCTCAAATCTAATGCCTGAAAGGACAATCACATTGCATGATACGGTCTTGTAAAATTATATAACCACATTATGGACCATTAATTGAACTTATTTGCAACACATATAGTAACTACTTGTACCATGATGCAACTTTGCAAGCTGAGAGACTACTCGCAAGCAAGTTTAAGGCCGTCCGCTGCATAAAAAAACTCATTATTATGGAGATAGCTTCGACATCTGAAGTCGAGAAGAGAAAATATATCCGTTCCAGCAATAGTGGTCTTAAACCACCCGAATTACTACCTAATTTTATCACTGTTATAGCAGAAGTGCTTTAGAAAATATGGCAATGTTTGAACAACACGGACTAACAGCCTATGTTCCATTACTTTGACTTCTCTAGACAATTTTGCATTGACAGACAAGAATTATGTCCTTTTTGACAAAGCTGTATGTAAAAATGGCATAATGTCATCTTTTCAAAAGAGATGGCATTCGATGGTCTTATTTCATTTTTTTCAGAAGAGGTGGCATTCGATTCCAATATATCATCTTTTCAGAGGATGTCACCTGGTTTCATTCGGTGTCGTTACAGGGAGCTCGCAGTTGGTTTAATGATGAAAGAAAGCTTTGAATTAATGATATGCACAACCTTAGCTCGTATCAATGATCGGTAGATTTTTATTATTTTAAAATTTATTTTCGAGAGCTAAGAAATACGATTTTGAAATAAGATAATGCAAGAAGGGTACATGTTGCGTTGCAAGAAGAGCACACTTCTTCAGTACAGGTGTCATTTGATCTTTGCCATGCCTTGTACAGTCTCCCGAAATTTTACTAATTGAAACCATCTGGTTACATCGGTGAGAGGTTAACATTTCTCTAGTTATAATGGTTGATGAAGTGTGGCAATGAGTTGCCTGTTTCTATTATCTAACCGCAGTCCGATTCCGCTTAAAGGAATAAGTGCCCTCTTAATAACCCTTATTATTACTTCTGCTGATTTTATACTCCTGTAAAATTCCAACTCATTTGCGAATTTAATCATTTTGATTCCATGTAATTCCATTTACGTACACTAAATAGTTTCTTTACAGGTTTTCAATTCTAATGACCTGTGGTGTAAAAAAATATTTTGAATTGTTGTTTAATTTGCTTTATTCTATATAAAAAAGTCAAATGTTTTAAATTTTGCAAAATATACTTAAAAAATTATATTAATAGATTAATCATCAATATTCTTGTATAATAGTATTTTGTGTGAAACATCAATTTTTTTTAAATCTGACTAATTGAAAAGTACCATTTTTTCCTTGCGGTAAAACGAGGACTTATTATAATGTAAGCAACGAATAAATGCGGAAAGAGATATTTAAAATTGCTTTATATACTTTCCCATTAAACACAGAAAATCGGTGTAAAAAATATAAAATTATTGTGAAGTTAAAATTTAAGTTATTAAGTTTCATAAGTTAATCCAATCGTAAACTCCTGATGTAATATTCAAAATCCTCGTTAATAACTGAAATTATAATTTGAACTTGCAACTCATGATTCCGAGAATCTTTGTATTACAAAGGGCTTCGTGTTAGATATTATATTTCATTTTTTAAAATTTAATTTCACAAAATATAATTTAGAAATAAATTTTAGTAAAATATAAATCATTTCAATATTTTTTCATAAGCCTACATTAAAAAATAAGTAACATTGCGTACTTTTAATAAATGAATAATTGTACCAACCTTAAAGAACCATCGACATAAAAAAAATAGCGTTAGTCATATAAACATGTATAACATACATAAAAAGTAATATTACTAGGCAATGGTGCTAAATTAATCTCGTGAATAACATCATTTTATTATACGACGTCATTAATTAAGCAAGCAGAAAATGTATCAAAGTGTGTGGGTGCATCCTTCAAAAAATCACTACGCTTCATATTATTTGAGCACTAATATGCTTAAGTATATAGGGACCTATTGCACATTTGAATTTAAATATGAACTTCAAAGAAGCATTTTATAATTATGAAACTCGTGTAAATACATGCTATGTTGTTCGTATGAAGAAATCCATTCAGATAATTATCTATCAATAGTAAACTATCAATAACAAAAGAGAGTAACTCTAAAACACAAAAAATACCATTTTTCATCTATAATAATTCTAACGTTTTATTCGTTTACTCTATCATTAAACTTCTTTAATACTTTTATATATTGTACTATTAAATAATTATTTTTTATCTGTTACCACAGTGAACACTTATGGTTCTTTTGTATATGTGATTATAAATTATAAGATTTGGATAGGCTTAGTACAAAATGTGCCCTATCTCAAAAAATAAATGGTCTAGACTGAATGAAATTTACTTGTGAATCTTTAACCAAACAGGCTAGTGTGGATAAAAGTATGTTCGTACCTATCGTGGTCTGCGTTAATCATCGCATTGGAAAGCAAAAATCTAAGAATATTTAACAACTGAAAATTGAAGATGCGTATTTTTTCCCCTGTTTATACAGCTATCAGAATTGGTGCTGAGATTTTATCAGTTTTTTCCCATTCTAAGAGGTGAATATGGCTAACTAATTATTTAGGCTGTTCGCAAGGTCTTTAAATTTTTTTGGATCTTAAAAGTTATTAAATAGTTTTTCAACTTTAGGCTGTCCATAATGAAATAGCACCATTAAGTGTGATTCCACTACAGATGAAGTTTAGCAATAAATCTGTGAAAAATAGCTTGGCGATTACTACTATGCTGTAAATGTTCCGTTTATGAAAATGCCTTCTAACTGTAATCATTGGCAGGAGAGACATCTCGACTTTTTCTTCCCGTTCACAATTCTTCTTTGCTGTGCTTCTCTTGACACGTTGAATGTATGCTGCCATGTTCTCAGACACCATATCTCTAGTAATGTCTAAATATTTACATTACTCCTGCTAGATAGGTTCATATAAATTGGATGATGATCCATTAAGATCCAATATTTTCAGCTTTTCAAAATAAACCTGGATGTTCATAGCACCAATAAAATTACTTCATATTACCAGAAATACAAGATCGTTTCTTTTTACAACTAATTGTAATATTAAGAAATATTGGTAGCATTTATTATATTTCAATGCTTACAAAATGCATTCAACAATGCCCCAACAGGTGTTTTCATTATTTTGATAACTACCTGTAGGTAGTAAAAAAAATCAACGATATTCAAATACCAACTAGATTTTACAATTAAAGAAAGATATCCCTTCTAACTATGCAGTTGCACCATTTTATTTTTATTTTTTAGCTTTTTTTATTAGTTTCTTTATATCAAATCTTATTGTTTGCTCCATTTTAAGCCCATTTCTTTACGAAAAATAAAGCTTAACAACTACTCATAAATTCTATAAACGGTGCTATTTTTTGCAGATATCATCACACAGTGATTTGTGGAAATTCTTAATTAGTTTCCTTACGACTTTGTTCTCTTTCTCAATGATTTCAAAAGGAGATAAAAGTCGAAGTAAAAATGATCAAAACTGTTCCATCCACATCACCATCATTTAATCCCTTTAATCAGAAAAACTTCTCTTTCCGAATCCCTCGAACCCATTAAAATCAAAAGCGAATAACGAGTCATAAAATCACAAGAAAAAGTCTTAACTCGCCCATTAACAGTCACATAAACAGCCCTCGTTTTGAGTTGACAGTTAGGGGCGTTAAAAACATTTATGGCTAAGTTTTAATCTCCCCATCTTAAAGGATCAACAGTTTATTTTTTTTCCCATTAAGATTCCCAACGCAAGACGGTGATTTAAGACAATTTATTTTTCTTAATTTTTTTTTCCACTTCAAAACGGGCGATGAAAACACACGATCATAAGTAAAAATAAGACGATGAGATGAACTGTTAAAGTATTTTTAAGACGAACGATTAACATGTGCACTGAATCACTGACTTGAGTGAGGAAAAAATAAATGGTGGATTGAAACGGCATTAATCTCCTCACGTTTCTGGTGTGTTTTTTTAAAAGTCATTTGTATTCCCCAACTGCGTGTAACACGATCATTCGTAGATTTTGGTGTTACGGGAGAACGAAAGAATATCAAATTTATATTTATAGATTATAATCGAATGATATTTAACATATATGTGATCTAAAAATTTTAATCGGTCGCAAATATGCAAATAGATATTAATAACAAATATAATTGTTATTAGATTTCCAATATATAAATTTATACTTAAACGCTATAACAGATTTAATTTATACTTGTATATAATTTGACATATAAATAAGAATGTAATGTATATAATGTAGGAATAAAAATTTGATCTAAAGATATCTAGATTTCATAGGTAAAGTCTAGGGTATCATATTATAATTTTAATGATATACAATAAATTATTTATATATATAAATATTATATATATATATAAATATATATATATATATATATATATCACTAGTATAATTTGAAATAAATACAAAAATTATATATGTTTAGCAATACTCGTATATGTAGCGTGATAGCAGCTTAAATAAAAGAAAAGTATTAAAATATAATTAAATGATTTTTTTTTTTAAATTTGAACAAATGCTAAAAGAAGAAAAGGTTGGTTGATTATATGCTCTATCTGCTTTTTATATGTAAACAATTTTATGTTTTAGCTATATTTTTCTTCTTTTAGCATTAGTACAAATTTAAAAAAAAAACATCTGGTTTATATATATATATATATACACACTTATCATTATATTCAAGCTCTCCTGCCTGTCTCTAAATATGTTTAGATATATTATTTTAGGATGCGTGTATCATAAATTTACAGACAGATATTGAGTTTTACGATTAATATGTATTTGAGTTTATTTTATTTATTTCTTATCATTCAATTGACCTTTTACTTGAAAAGGTTTATTTTCCCAGGGGAAGTACATAGACATGGAATTTTGGAATCTAATTAACAAAATATCAGCTGTTTGTTCATGTCATCCAATAGTACTCTAAGGTTATATTTGTTCAGTATATGTCATAAAATTTTCAAAAAATCATTTTTGAGTGTTTTCCTCATTTAGATATTTTTTAAACAGAAACTGTGGCTTATTGTCGAAAATACCTCAGAATATTTCTTAAATCTCAACTTCCTAATTATTATCTGTATTGTCTCAAGTGGCTTCCTCTGTCAAGTAATCTGAAGTCCCTTTATTAAACCTAATAATAACATAGTTTTAACCCATCTTGCAAGTTTCCAAAGAGTCTCCTTCGATATTCTGTCTACAGCTTCTTAACTGCTATCTTTGGTAGATAAATGCTAAGGTTAGCATATTTAGCTAACCTGGCAGATTAATAGTCAGATATCTAATGTTCAATTCAGCATTTCATGGTTCATTTCCTTCCTTAGTCATAGTTATGTGTAGTCGTTCAGAGCATTTAAAACCATAGGTCCTAATTAAGTCTTCATAAGCAAAAGTGGTTCTGAAAATGGTCCTTCCGTGTTATTTTCAGCTATGCAACTAGCTAAATGTTCATTGCTAAGGTCATTACTCCAAATATATGTGTGTACGGTTTATTTATAATATTATTTTATATGTATATTATATATTTTATATACATATACTATATATATATAGATATAGATAGATAGATGGATACGAAATCTTTGGTTCTTTTAGGCAAAATCAGAAAATACATACTATTTTCTTTCTTTAAAAAATGGATATTTCTTGTGACACAATAAACAATATATAATAATAAAAATAACTAAATTCAGTTCTAAAAAGTGTAAATTATTAACTATTAACGATACTTAATGCTAATTATTAAATATTAAAATGATAAAGATAAAGATAAATGATAAAGAATTAAAAAAGTGACTATATCATATTATAAAATACTGGAATTATTATATAAAATATTGCTTGTCTTCTATAGACAAAACTATGCAGACAGATGTGTATTGTAATAAACTTGTAGCTAATCAAAAACTGTGATAAATATAATTTCCTTTTTCGTCAAATTTCCCTCAACACATAAATATTATGAACACTTTGACTTTTAAAATGAGGAGCTATTTCTGTTTACTAAATTGTTTAATTTATGCAAAAAAACCTCTCAAGAAGTTTATATTAAGCTGTCACATTGAGACAGAGTGGTTTCGATGTGTTATAAGAATGAAACAATATGACTACACCCACGGCTTATAGATGCATACAGAAAAACAATCGTTGCATAATTCGGTGCTGCTACGAGTCAATCATTCGATAACGAAATCTATGATGAGGGCGTTATTCCTATCAAGTGCTGCACACGCTTGCTAGAGTAAAGATTAGGGTTGAAGCAATGGCAGATTAAAGGAACTTATTTAAAAAGGCCCGCAGCCTTGGGGGGACAGGCGGGATTAAGATGGGGGGCGGGGCGCGGATTTTATATTTTTTTTATCAATGTCCGACCTGATTACTTCCCCGCCACCTTCTTCAGAGGGAGATCAGAGCGCATGCGCTAATATGCTTCAAATAACTATTTTAATACATAGTATCTATTCGATGCATAAATCTTAATGAAAAATGTTTTTGTGTTTCGCTATATATTAATAAAGGTAACTGAGATGCGTTTCGTAGCTTGGGTGTAAATTTATAAATGTATGTGTTTTTTGTTTGCTTTATATCATAGTTTCCGTTTTCCTATTTCTATTGACAAAGCCACTAACCATCGATTTACAAAGCATTATTTTAAACGATGGTTAAGAGTAACATGTTTGATATCTGATATACTATTCAATTTCCAAGCCTCCCAATGACACCAGATTACGTACATTAAATCATATGATAGATTAACATACTTTGATTCCCTCAAACAAAAATCTTCGATAGAATTCCGTGCCAAACATGTTGCTCTCCAAACACATCAAAACGTTTTAATGGTAGTTGTTACAGGCTTATTATTGTTAAACGCCGATGTTGCTATAGGATTTACTTTCTAATATATTAGAATAGTTTACAGTTACATTAAAATTACGATTAAAGCAAATTACAAAATAATTAATTGACATTCTTTTCTCTAAAATTTTCATATCATGTCACAAGAAATACATTGCA
Source organism: Latrodectus elegans (assembly GCA_030067965.1). Taxonomy (NCBI): domain Eukaryota; kingdom Metazoa; phylum Arthropoda; class Arachnida; order Araneae; family Theridiidae; genus Latrodectus; species Latrodectus elegans. The sequence goes on from CM057820.1 coordinate 67,826,156, forward strand.
CAAGATTAAATTTTAACGTGCAATGGACTTCTAAGTTCACTGGTTTATAGTTTTTCACTGCACAGTTTCTCTTCAGCTGTTAAGAACCAAATTGACTGGGACAAATTGCTTAGTCTTCCTTAAAGAGCTACTATTAAATTCCCTACGCTCCTTAAATAGTGGGGATTTTTTTTTTTCTATAGCAGAATACGTTTGTTTCTTAAAAAAATTTCATGTGATTTTCCCCCAATAAACTATAAGGGTAAAAGGCAACTTATTATGAAGATAGGCAAAAACAAGAACAAAACAAAAAATATATAGTAAAACTAATAAGCAAGATACAATTCGGAAGATATATTTCCATTCAGTTATCGAGAGATTATTCAACAGGAAACAGAATAACTTTCAAAGATAAAAAGTTAGAATTTCTATTTTTGTGTGTTTAGTATTTTTAAGTTTATTTTCTGAAAAAAGATTGGATCAAAAAAATAATAATTTCTTGTGTTAAAAAGGAAAAGAGTATCACAATTCTGAGTTCGAGGTTAACTATTTCGATAGTTTAACCATATTTAATTCACAGTCATTTTCCTCCATATTTAGTACTAATGTAGGCTGTTACATATTAATAAATAACTTGTATATAAATAATTGCTTATTTATAAAACTGTTTTAGTATATATATAAGTTACAACTAACAGTTACATTTCTTTTGCATCAATTTTCCAGGTGTGTTTTGCCATAGAATAAGGCAATAATCATGTGTCTTATTTTATAATTATTCTACATTATTATAAAATAAGACACATGATTATTGCCTTATTCTATGTCTATTCTATGAAGGTTATTTTGTTACCTAAGTTTTTAATTTCAGCTATGTCTCTGTTAATTTAGCATGCCTTCCTTGACTAATTTATTGTAACATAAGTTTCAAATCTAAATAATAGCATATGTGTGCGTGTGTGATGACTCACTTTTATACAAATTTAAATAAAGTATTAAACATAAAACTTGAAGATGATTAAACTATAAATAAGACTTTTTTTCTCTGCTAGACATATTAAACATAAAAGTTTTAATAATTTACTTGACAAAATCCATGATAATTCCCAGCCATGAAATACCCGTAACTCTTTTTCCTCAATCTGGATCATTATCTCAAAAATTTATGATTCGACATCTAATAAAAATATTCTGGTGTGTGGCATCACTTTAAGTGCGACTATATCAAGCTCCATAAAATTTTATTGATCATCGTAATAGTAGGTCAAATATTTTGATTGCAGCCAATTATTTCTCCTTTCCTTGATGAAGACATCGATAACGGAAAAGGTTTATTAGCATGTAGAAATAAATTTGCTCCCTAAATTTTAGTCGAAGTTAAAATAAGCATGTGTGCAAACATTATAATTTTAATTTATATCAATTAAAAACCTGTTTCTATTAAAAGGTTAAAACCACAAAGTACTCACAAATATACGGATAATTACTTCAAAATTAAGAAAAAAAATTAAATTCAAAACAAGCCGTAAAAAACCTACACAAATCATAAATGATATTTTCTGGAAAACAAAATTTCAATCTTCGTTTTTAGATGGTTAATTTCTTTATTTTGAAATATTGTTGCAGATAAAGCTTAATGTATTCCCTTTGCGGCATTTCCAATGATTTAAATTATCAATTCCATGTTGATAATTTAAATCATTCTGTATTTAATGAATTGAATTTATATTATTGGCCTCTGATTTTTTTTTCACACAACTACTTAATTTATATTTTAACAGAGGAATCATGTACATAAATTTCGAAAATATTGCCTCCTTAAGTATTTTTTATTGAAAAATATTAGTATCCATTCATTTTCTGTACAGAATACCGAAATAAACAAAAATATAAAGAATTTAAAAAAAAACACTTCTGACTGAAATTTTGATTTAAACTAAAAAAAAGGAAGTTCTCTCGTTTAACATAAAAACAATATATATATATATATATATATATATATATATATATATATATATATATATATATATATATATATATATATATATATATATATATATATATATATATATATATATATATGTGTGTGTGTGTGTGTGTGTGTGTGTATATATATATATTAAACGATTTTTTAACTACTTCCTTTCTGATTTGGAGATTTGGGAATAAAGCCTATTAACAAGGAAAAATTCTTACGAGTCAAAATGCTGTAAATAGTATAAAATTTTCTTATGATTGCTTTTCTCAATTACACTATAATTCCTAATCTGTTGTTAACATATATGAAGGAAAATTTTCATTTCGTGAACACATAGATCATATTATTTAATCGTATAATATTTGCTTTTAAATTCCTCAACTTTCACTTAGATTCTTGCAATTTTATATAGCTGAAAGTAAAAATTCTGTACTTTATTTAAACTTTATTTATAAACTCTAAATATTATCTTCTTTTGCTGTTATAATAAAAACGGAGAGAACGAAGAGATTAATATTTTCTATATTTTACATATCAGAATATCGTTTTTAACTCGTTTTTGCTCATTGAAATGAATCTCTCCAAATCTTATCACTGTATTCGCAAATCTGATCATACATGAAGTGGTATATCATTCTATTATCTTTTAAACTATTGAATTCTTAATTGGTGATTATAAGGATGAATAATTCCTTGAAGAAATAATATTTATAAAATAAATAATCCGATAAATAAATATATCAAATTAAATTTTATTTAATACGCTCTTTTATGACACATGTCAAGCTCATAATTGAAATTTAAGTAATAACGGCAATCAACAGTACATGGATATTCAGTATCTCTGTTAGAAGAAGTGCTTGTACTAAGTATGAATTTCATTTCATCTAAAGTATTATTTTTCATTCATCGCCTCATACACGAAGAATAAAATACACATAACTGTAAGAGCTTAGATATGTAGCTAAAATATACAGCATTTCAAATGGAAATTTTGAAAAATAACATTTCTAAATGCCATCATTTTTTTGACTGAAATGTCAGTAATCGTTCAGTTTTTGTTTGGCAAGTATAAGACAACTCAGCATTTTTCAAAAAAAAAGTTTGCTTTAGATGGATTAGGTATTGCCATGTTTCTTACTGCCTTTTTCATGCTGACTCGAGTTACTCAGTGCAACCGTTCATCTCATCATTTTGAATCAGTGCCAAATATGAGGTTTGCACCTGAACTGAAACAGTCGCCTTCTTGCAACTCTTTACCAGGGGAGCTCCAGTGGCTCAGTAGCTTCACGCCGCTTCCCATTAAGATCAGCAAAGTGAAGCATCATTTGACGGGTGCCTTGATTGGGAGGGTGACCACGTACGCTCCCTCACTGGGTTACTGGAACTCCATGAGTTTAGGACGTGTTCACATTAATATGTGACGTCCTTCCACTGGTGTGACGTGGATGGGGAGATGAAGGTGCCAACTCAGGTGCGACCTCGTCACCAGACCATGGTTCAAAATTACGAGGCATTTGGTCATGGGCAAGCATTTCAAACCCGTTAAAATAAAAGTCTAAGTAAAATAAATTAGTAAAGCTTACTTAGATGTAATGAATAACGAAGCTATCTTTTTCAATAAAATAGTTTTGTTAAAGATAATTTTAATGATAAAAATGTTTTCTCTTTTAAATAATTTGTAATATTAGAACATACATTCGTTTGCTTATTGAAGTTAAAATAAATTCTTGTTGAATATCATATAAAATGACAATATTTAAAATATCTGAGTGATTTGGTTTGTCTCTCAAGAGTAAATTTTTACACACAAGAATTCACTCACGAGCAGGACCTATAGTTTTCAATATATTCCTAACCACACACATTTCAAAAAACCTCATCTGATATAAGAATCGAACTTATGAATTATTAAACCAAAGGATGGATGTGCTTAACTGCCATCTCAATTCTCAAAGCATAAAGAATTCCGATGAAGATACCTGGGAAAAATTTAAAAATGTTGATACAAAGATATGTGTGATACATATAACCTACAGCATGTATTTTATGAAAAAATAATTATGAAATTATAAATTATTATGAGAACTATACCTACATATAATGAAATTATAAATTAGACTTAAATTCTTCTTCACATTTTTTGTTCCATAGCAAGTTGAATTCATTGCTTATAAAAAAGACATTTTGTTTTATTAGTGGCGTTGGGAATATTAAAAATTGAAAAAAAATATTTTAAATAAGGAAGTACTATTGAATTTACATCATCTTATAGGTAATTAGTCAAAGGGAAGAATTTGGAAATTAAGTATTGAAAAGTTTTGAATAAGTATAATTTTGATATTAAACCTTTTGACTTAGTTCTCATAACTGATGATAATACTGGCAATCCCAGAAATTATGGGTTCAATACCTATACCTATCAAAGTCCCTCACCTTGTGGGAGAGGATGAACACTAAACTTCAGTATAATCTAATGTCTTTCTATTAGTGATGTATTATGGATTGGAAAGAAGGAAACTAATTCGAATATTAAATTAGCTCTTTTTAAATAATTCGAAATTATGAAGTCATCATTTTCGTTTTAAGTTCCTTAATCGGCAGAAATAGCAGGATAAAATCGTTTGAAATAAAATATCATTAAAGTAATAACAATTATTTTAACAAAACATAATACATCACCAAGTAATACATTCCATAATACATCACCAAGTGCAATATTAATCAGGCTTCTCCTGACCACATTTTGGATTGTTTGGGGCTTTCTCGGAAAGATATGTATCTAATACCGTTACTCGTTTTAGATTTTTTATGAATTAGTGATGGCATAATGGATTTTGTCTAACTTTGCGGTCCAATTGGAGGTTTGAAACAACAACAACAATTATTTTTATATGTTTGTTACTGATTCCCGGGTAGTAAGAATTATTTTAATTAAAATCAGCCTAATCTACTAAAGGTATATAAAAATTCTTTTGGTAGACAAAGGGTAGCTCTGTCTGGTAAGTAGTAAATTTAATATACTTGTACCTGCCGATGAGGGATGAGCTTAGAGGGTTTATAAAAGTTAATTTTTCACATGCTCAAATTTACATCATTTAATATGATTTGGTAATTTTTAGATGCTATGGTCAAGTCAGTTTTTTTCTCGTAGTTTAAAAGATAAAATTAAAAGAAAAGAAGGAAGAATTTTTTGGAGAGCTTCTAAAAAAAGTAATAGAAAAAGGTTTCAAATGTATCCTTATTTCCTTTTTTGTAATATTAGAAATTTGTTTAAACATTTTTAAAAAATAATGAGTCGGAATGCTATGTTTAAGTAAATTGTCCACAAAGTAGCGATAAATTATAGGTATACATTGCTGCAAAATTATTTTCCGTATCCATCCATTTCCGCGTCTAGTCTCGACCTATATTGAGTCGATGCTTTAACCAATAAAGGCCGTGATTATCTAGACAAAAAATGATGCCTTTCTGTAGAGAAAGCAACTAATCGATATATTTCATAGTGTCTCCCAGGTGGAATAATTAATTATTCCAAATATATATATATAATCTCCACTAAGTGGCCTATGGTGACATAGAACACTTCACCATAGGCCACTTGCTCATTGTCCTTTCTTGACGATGGTCCAAAACTACAATAATCAAGTAACAATTAGTGGTTTTCGTCGACAAAAATATTCAATTTTTATCAAATTGCAAAAAAATAAACAAGCAATTACTTTATAAAATGTAGTTAAAATTCATTAAACATTTAGATATTTTACAACTGTGCAAAATAATATAGTCTCAATTATGGAAGAAAAATCGGTGAAATTCAAACCTTTATTGTCCTACTCAACTGAGCGAAACAATATTTTTTCATTTTCTTAATACCGAAATATCCTACGCACAGAATTTAATTTTGTATGTAAATAAACAATCTTTTCAGCATTTTAAGCGGAAAGAAATCTTCATTCATTTAGCTCAAAAAAAAAAGAAAGAGAATAAACTCAAGAAGAAAATTAGTATTCACTTTTGTCCCAGATATTAAAGATTCTAACATTCCTACAATTCGACTGAAAAGAAAAAAAAGATTGAAAAGTGGTGGGAATGGTATGACTTTCACATAGAGGTCATGTGCTATTGAGGTTAGATTTGTTTATGAGAGCACAATATCGCGAAGTGAAATATATTTAATTACAAATTCTGAAATCCAATTGATAATCTTCAAAGCTATCTCAACTGACGAAATAATAATATTGAAGCATGAAAAAAAATTTAACATCTTTCAAATAAAAACGACTTGAAAAAAAAAAGTACCCTACGTCAACACGGTTTCGTACACTTGTCAGTCAGAGTTCTTTTCTGTTCAAGCTGCAGTTAAACAGGCCTGTGTTTCCAGTGACTTAGTTTCCTTTCTGTTGAAGTTACCAATTCTTCTCTTTGATAAGATCCACGGAGGCTGTTATTAACAGAGAACTTTCACTCCTTATTTGAACAAACAAATAGACCTGGGGGGACGGAAGAAAAAGAGGAGGGATGCAGCGTTCGATTTTTGTGAAGGCGGAAATTTTTCTGGATTCGAAGCCAACCAATCTCTTTTCTGAAACATCAGAAACGTGGGTTGTGTGCTGTATCTTCCTGACATTTTCAACCTAATCCTTTCGGCTAATAGGATTTTTTATTATTATTATCATTATTTCACTCATTTCATTATTGCAAATGTTGAATCTCGCTGTCCAGATGGGTTCGGGTCAGCCTTTTTGAGATTGCTATCGCCACCGAAATGTTCCAAATAGCCGAAGACAGTGGTAATTAGGAGGTGCATATGCTTCAATTGTACCTTTTCGCAAAATTTCTGGTTGTGTATGCATTTTCAATCAACTTAAGGAAGAAAGATATACACTTACACTTGAGAGCGTTTTGATCAAAAGCGCTTAAATTGCTATTATTAAAAAAATAAAAATTTTTACACTTTCAGAAAATATCCTATTGACTTTTAGAAAGAATTTATTTTTCTGTTTCTGCATTTTCAAATATTTTACATTTTGCTATCGATATGCGCAATTTACTCGAAAATAAAACATTTACAGTATTTAATATTTTGAATTAAAATATTTTCTCTCTGGATAGTTTTTTAGAGTATTTTAAATTATACATTTACTGTAGTAATGTTGGAAAACTTTTAGGTTATTGCAATATGTTTTCATGTGTTTATTTCTTTTGATTTAAAATAACAACACAAATGATTTTAATTTTGAGAAATGATTAAGTGGAGGACGGTAGAATCGACAATCGAAGTTGGCACTCTTCCATCGAAATCATATTGAACTAGAGAACGAATATCGCATCTTACAGAATAATTAAAAATACATAGGCTCGCGTAATAGTGCATTCCTTTAATGTAATTGGTATCCAACTCGTAATCTTATTAACATGCAAACTTATGTATATAATTCCATATATCATATTATTATACTTAATCTCCCTTTATCCCTTCGGAATGGTTTAACATAAAACTATTTTATAATAAACTATATTTAAGTAATAAAATCAACAACTTGCCTCATAACTTTTCCATGATAATGATGAAAGCACATTATATACAGTGAATATAAAATATGCATTGACCCCATCAATATTATAGTTTAGTTGCGCCAGGTTTGAAGCAGTTATTTTCTGTACCTAAGCACTGTGCCACTAACCAATTTGTGGATTCCATCCCACTATAAGTATGAAAGGTTCTTGCAGTGCTTTGGAATTAAGCTATAGGCTTCGGTCTAAAACAGCTTTCGTGTGCAAAAAAATAACGGTTGAGTGATCACCAAATTAAACCAACTACAATATTCCTTACTACAATGCCATATCTTTCAAAATTTTGTTACATGTTCATTTTTTCACAGCAGTAAGTATTAACAAAATATTTTCAGCTTTAAACTTTAAAATACCTCACACAATAATAATACTAAAGTCACTTTACATTTTTAGTTTAAATTGATTTCTATTTTTGTGAAGAATAAAAATGTGATTCTATCACTTGACCAAACAAATAAATCATTAATATTGTAAATTCAATCTAAGAATGAAAGTTTCGTTAAATTTTTCATATTTATCTAATATATAAAAATCAATCCAATCTAATATGATATTGATAGTAAAATTACTTTTAAACATTATCATGTAATATATTAAATAGTTAATAAGAAATGCAAATGAAGAAATAATTAAAATTCAAAACAAAGGAGTAAAAATTCTGAATGTGTTTTGCATTATGAAGGTTGATATATTTTAATTTAAAATTGTTAAATGCAGCGTGGTTATTTATAATCTCACTCCAATGATTTCTGCTGTTTAAGTGCTCCCAAATATTCGATTTGATTTTAAATTGAGATACAATATATAATTGTTGCAAATTTAAAAAAAAATTAGATAAACAAAAAATATTTGACCTTTTCTATAAGAAAACCTCTGTCACACTCAGTACTTCACTCAAGAAGAAGATAAATCATTGGGCGTTAACGTCTATATCAGGATTTAAATATGCCAAATCTTTATTATGTGTATAAATTTCTTTTGCAATCATTTCTTTAAGTATGTATTCCTTTTTTTACTTATTTATTTATACAGTATATCGAATATAAGACATGCAAGAGGAAGAATAACAAAGAATTTTAATTTTGTCGCCTTATATTTGCTGTATTTATGACTATATATGATAACTCTCTTTCGACTTTAAATCATAGATCTCTCTATAAATATTTGCCAAAGCGACGACAAAATACCTACAGCCAGTTAAAGAGGAGCCCAAAACTCGGCATTTTCCCTCTTTATTCAATGTGATCAATACAGTAATATCTAGAAATATCAGTCTTCAATATCTATAAAGCTAATGTTAGAATACCAATTGCAGCAACACAAAGACTACTGTGACATGGAATATTTGATATAAGAAACCGATGGATAACTTAACAATTTATACTTACTGTAAGCGTTTTTCAATTTTCCTTTGCTATTTAGAATGGCATTTTATTGATACCAAAAGATATCTACAGATCACAAGACACAAAATTAGAAAGAGTTCTGACTACTCAGCTTAGCAACTGAGTATGTTGAAAGTAGAAAATCCAATATCTATCTTTTGTTAATTAATAATAATTTAAGTGAATATGAAAGTTTGCACGCTAAAAAGCTCTTTGATAATAACATGCTGCAATTAGAGATAATAATTAAATATTATGCTCATAAAAAAATATGTTAACATAAAGCTTTTTACGCACTCCGTATGAATTAACATTACCGGAAGCAATTTTTTTTTTGTAATGGAGTATTTCCAAACGTCACAAAAGAATAAAATCGAAAATTTCTTACGTACCAATTTTAACATAAAAGTATGTAGAAACGTAGTGTCTATTTTCTATTGTTACATAATGCGTTTATACATCTCGAACCTTCTAATTGGTAAAGCAATTTTTATCAGAAAGTCACAATAAGCCATGACAAGTTTTTCGTTAATCTCATTTTGGCATACTGGTAATACCTCACCATTTCGAAATGGAAGATTTCCGAGTTTGATTTCAGTCAACAATTTCTCAACTGCCTTTGTACCGAAGAGGTATTTAGAAATTTTTTAGTCTTTTGTTCTTTAGAAGTTGAGACATTATTGATATTCGAATCCCTTTACAGCAATATTTGATTTTTGAGCTCTCCATTAAGTTATTTCGACGCCACAGTCAGACAGCTACTTGCGTAGCGAATGTAAGGCTGTTGATGTCCGCTGCGACCCATTAAGTTATTTGAAAATTTTCTGTTTAATAAATTAAGTTTTTGAATTGGTTCAAATTTAATTCTTTTGAATATAGGACTATATATTACAGTGAACGCTCTCAACACCTAGCTTGTTATTAGGATATGGTATCGCCAATTTTAATACCTTAAACTAAGGTGACATAAATGTAAAGTGTACAGTACGCGCAAGAAGCAAAACAAGTACTGTAAAAACACCTTCCTATCCATTCCTAAGTTAAAATATCAAAAAAGTTAGTATTTTACATAGTATAGAGTTATTGTTGTTCATCAGCATGCTTCCCTATACAGCATATTTCCTTGAATTGGGCTCTACTGACATAGCATACAGTGTCGTTTGTAAGTCATTAAGTCATGAAACACATTTTGCCTACCACAAGATCTTCACAAATAATTAAACGTCCACTTAACAATCTAAGTAGGTATGCATGGTTGAAAATTTTCTGCAAACTATTCTGTGTTTAAAACAAAGAATTATTAATAAATTTAATATTACATTAAGCAGATAACTGCTTAATACATTATATTTATTAATAATCATAATAAATAAAAATACTAAAATAATTTTTTAGATTATTTTTATATATTTACATATATTTTAAACAAAGATATCATATAATAAAATGAAATGTAAAATTTAAAGTTACTCTGATGCTTAGAATTAAAAATAAAAAACCAGAGAAAAATTATGAAAAAAAATGGAAAGAATATGAAATTTGTTTTTTATCATCACAAAAGTTAAGATAAAACATAAGTAACTAGCTACATGATAAATGAGTGTTGAATAAATTATTAATTATTAAACATTGTATGTTTGTGTGTGTGATACTCTTTCTTTACTTTCAAATTAAATTTAAGTAAATGAACATTCTCAATCTTAGAATTATAAATTAATAGATCAGGTGATAAGAATGATCCGAGAATATTTGGAATCAGAATGTGTTTCAATTTTAAGACTTCTATAATTTCTTTAAGGCTTTTCCCGATTGCTTTCAAAGTACATTAAATTGTTTTAATCCTTTATCAAAACAAACCCATTAAGACCACTTCCACTTTCTTCCCAAATCCCCTGGGCCTCAACATCATAAACATGCTAACACCAGGGAAAGAATACAGCCAGAAAAGTATTAAGAGCTGTTGCGTCAGGATAAAAGAAATCCATTTATCCTCCGCTGTCCAATTAACAAGCCATTACATTTTTTTCTAGATCTTGAAGATTAGCACTTGGCTAGACAATTGAAGCTTTGCTTTTCGGTAGCTCACGCGTTTCTCTTTTCTTTTAGCGTGGAGGTGTTAGAAAAAATCTCAATTTGGCTACCGACGAATCAGATGGTAAATCCAACTCCAAGGTAAACGCGTCGCGTGATTTTTGGGTTAGATTCATACGATAGCCTGCAGAATATATTTCGTGATTTTTAATTCCTTATCCTCCAACTATATTCGAGTATTGTTCTAAAATGCAAGAATTGTGTCATACTTTTTAAATAGGGTAAAAAATAAATGTACAAATTGTGACACAGCAATTTCATTTTCGATTAGGAATTAAAAAGGAATTTTTAGGTATAATGTAAATTTAATCTCCTCAGTAACTTATCTATATTAATATTTCTTATTATTAGTTTTTTGAAAATGTGTTTGCTTATCCTTAATTAAAATTTATAAATATATTAATATTATCAAAATTTGACACATGAAAATTTCATATTAAAAATCAAAATCTTCGTATATTAGTGAAAAGAACATAAATAGATTTCAAAAAGGCTTTAATTTGAGATATTTCTTATAAATAGAAACTATTTTGCAACTTTTTGCTTAATTACAAATATTTTGTTTTTCACTTTAAAACTTTCTCAAATTTTTATTTTAACTGAATCACGATGCTCAGCAGGGTAAATTGTAACACAAAGACTCGAGTTATTCAAATTCAAGCAAATTGCTCTGTTTAACACTAAAAAGTGAAAATAATTAACTAATGCAAATTCACGCAGCTATAATTATAACTAAGATAGATTAATGAAGGATTTCACAGACACACATACAAGTACTTAGTTTCTGTAACTTATTTATTTTAAATATCATAGAACCTGTATAATTATAGTTTTTGTCTACCAAAAAAGAATTTAGAAACCCACTTAAATCTTTTATTTGAATTCTATGATGGCTCGACAAAGATTAAGGAATATCCTTATTAAATATAAGAAAGACAGAATAATTGAAAAGGACTTATGTTCTTTTTTTCTGGTAGATTTCAGTGTTCTTTAGATGAGATACAGCAACACTAAGCATCATTGTTTGTCGTAGTGGTTGTTGGAAGAACCACGAATTTGAGAGCAAGAAATAAGCAAACATGTTTTTGTTGCATTAAAATAAAGATGTATGATGAAATTAGCTGCATTGCAAATGAAATTTCAAGGCGATATAACAAATTCACGAGGTTTAACAGCATTTGTGTTAATCATCAAAATGCCCTTTCATGCTATTTGGCTAGAACCCAGACTTTCAAAAATTCTTTTTTAATTATAAGCAATCATACCATTTGTTACATTGCCAGATGAAAACATGGATAAAAATAAAAATAATTGTCTTCTAAAAGACTGATTTGTAAACCACTTGGTCAATATCAGGAGAAAATACATGGGCTGATGATATTTTCCTTTATGTTGACCCTACTCAATTTTCAGCTGAAGAACAATGAGCCAAGCTGGCTCATTGTTCTTGTACACATATTGCTCGTCATACTGTTTACTGACTACCAGAAACTGATATTTTACTACAGACAACAACATCTCCTAACTTTCACTATGCCCATTTGGAACAGCATTGTCTGTAACTGCAAAAGCAGTACAAGCTGCATAGATAATTTGTTACGTTTTCCTGGGATTTCTGAAAGAGTGTAAATTACTCAAAAAATAATTAATATAATGAGAGAATGCTAAGACTTCTACGTGCAGAAATTTTCATGGTACTAATATTCCTTACGGAATGAAAAAAATTGATTTCAATATTTTACTTCTTATTTTTGATCAGCTGCTTATAAATGATATGTCTATGAGTTATTAGCCGGATTTTATCAATCCAAACATTATTCAACAATTTATTATTAATAATTCGAATCAAATAATTCGTTTAAATTAATAAGCTCAGTATTTTTTAATTATATAAAAACATTTTTGAAACCAAATGGAAAAATCCAATTCATGCCACTACAGCTTGCTTTATTCTGAAAAAAGCAGCAAAAGTAAGAGTTTTCATAAATTTTAAATAACTTTGATGTACATACATGATTTTACTACATTAAAATTATGAACAAACTACACGCATTCACACAAAATAATTATGTGAAGTAACATTTATGAACTCTAATAAAAGACATGTTGACACCACTGGCGACCGATTTGGCAGACGAATTGTTAAAGCTGTGACCTGTAGTTTCACAGATCTTGAGTTCAAGTCCCGCTTTAAACATGGATGCTTGTTGTGGTTCGTAATCCCTTATAATTTGGATCTTGATTTTATTAACTTCTGTGCGTAAAAAGTGGCACTTGAATAATAAATAAACCAAACATGTTTCTAAATTTCTCAAAAAAAAGATTATTTAATTAATTTATGTTATTAATCTGAATTAAAATATCTGATTCATTTTACAGAATTTTTATTATTACATGAAAAACAATAATTTTTCTTAAGCTATTTCTCTTAAAAAATATTTGTGTGCACATATAACAAAAGATGTTTTGATACTGAGGGCAAATCATTTTTTAATATTATTTTATGTATTATTTATAATATTATATATAATTGAGAAAAAAATTCCTACGTGCAATTAAATAAATCTAAAAAATTTTCCATTTCATATTTCCCGAAATATTGTAATAGCGTTATGAAAAGAAATTTAAATTAAAAAGATAGCAACTACATCGAAAGTTAGAATAGTTGTTGTTGTTTTCTCGTAAATAGACTTAATTTACTGCTCTTTAACCACGATAGATTTTTAAATATAATAAAATAATATAAATATAGCTTCCATGACATTTATCATGAAGTACAATCAAAAGTAGTTAAATTTTCAATTATTATAGGTTATTTGAATTAAATAGACAACTAATAATTATATTTCTGATTAATTCTCAACAAAAATATAATAGCTTCAGTTAAATAAATATAGACTTATTCATATGTAGTTTTCCTAAAATTAAAACCGAAATTAATTTTACATTTCTATTCAGATTGATATTTATTGTAGTGTAAATTTTATTTTTATTTAGTTGAAAAAATTTTACATGTTGTTCATATAATCTTTGCAGAGACGAATGAGTCTCATTGTTGTCTTAACAACGCATTAAGTTCCTTTCTCACGTCTATTAAATCAGGCACTTGCAAAAGAACCTTGGAAAATGCCAAGGCCTGTGGTTCTGATTTAAATAATCTTGCAAACAAAAATTCATATTAGAATTCATTTAGTCTTTCAAAGTCGATTAAAAGCAAGCAGCCAAAAATGTCTTTTATTAGAAAGTGATTGACGTTTTTACCATTTTGCTTGAAAAACATTTCCAGCTGAAGATTGTTTTTGTGGTCACGGTCAGCCAATCAGCTCACTTGTTGGAGAATGGTAACCCTTAAAAAATGTTATTTTAGAAACTTTTAAAGGGGAAAAACTAATGGAGTTGGCGACATAAAACATCAAGGTCGTCACGCTATGCAATTTACAATATGCAATCAACTTGTATTGAACATATATATATATTTCCTATAAATTATGAGAAATTAAAAGAAATAAGGTCACTGTGTTTTCCATACCTAAAAAATTTCTTTGTTTTATTTAAACAATGGTTCTCGTTTGATGCAAATATATTTCAGGCAAAATTGTTAACAAATGGAACAAAATGTTCGTCTTGGAATGTGATTGTTATTCTATGCAATCAACTAGAGAATAAAGCGTTATTGAATATACGTGTCAAGTATTGAATATAACAAAACAGAAATTGAAGTTAAAAAATGCTAAATATATGATATTAGTTACATATATATAACAAGTTTTATATCAACATAAATAAAATGCTTATTCTGCTTCTTTAACCAAATTTTCGTCTGATATTCAGTTGAGAACAGCTGCGTGGAATATAATGAAAATGTTATGAAGTAGTTCACGTCCCAAGTTAAGTTACATTAATAACTAGATTTCACTTCGAAGCCTTTGCTACAACTTGTGTTATTAATTTAAAACATAATAAATATAGATTTAACCACTTTAGTTATTTATGGCATGTGTGAGATAATGTAATTAATTTAGATAGAACGAATCGTTCAGGGAATGCTTCTCACAAGAAGAAAGATTTATCAAGAAAAAGTATTTATGGCATCAGATTTTCCTTTCTTTGGACATTCCCTCATTATAATTTTTTTAAATGAAATATTCATTGTTTTTTTTTTGCTTTTTTTTTAAAAAGAAAATATTATTTTTATCTATATATATTTACACTCTTTCCAATATGTCGTTAACAGGAAATATAATGGAATAGTTAATATGTCTGAAACTTCTTTTCATGATAAAAAAGTTTTGAACAAAACTTTACTGTTAGTATAAATATTGTTAGAAATATACAGTACATATAGTATAAATAGGTTACAAATTTTAGCTCTAAATTTTTCCACTAAAAGTAAAGCACAGGCTTTTCTTTGGAAACAGAAATCTACAAAAGCCGGTAGCCCTGAATTTCTAAAGTGGAAAACTTAACAGATACCATTTATTGATAAAAATAGTTATTTATATCATAAATTTGGTTTTTCACAAAAACTTATCCAAACTTTTTAAACATGCAAAATTTGCATATCTACGTCTACATTTACCTAATGAAAACAATGTATTACTTTTTAGCTTAAAAAACAAAATATTTTTATTAATTAATTAATGATATTATTATAAAGGATTATTATCGAAAATCAATTTTCTCTAATAAAATATTGTGTTTGCGCAAATTTACAAGAATGTATAATTATTAAAATGCGTTTTTTTTTCTAAATTATCAGCACATTATAATATTTATAAAAACAAGAATTTATTTATATCATAAGGGTTGTTATTTTTATGTTTTTTATGTTCTGATAACTTTCATTGATTGACACTTAAAGTTCACTTCTTGCACACGAAGGCTAATTATAGACCAGGACATATATAGTTAGAAGTAGATTTTGAGCCACTAACAATATTCATGTCTGACGTGGGATTCGAACTGTTGATTATTTTTGTTGAAAAAATAACGAAAAGATGTCAAAATTAACTATCATAATTTTTTTATTTTTGTTGTTGTTACTGATGACATTTGGCAAACCAAACTTGTTAGCCGACGGCTACGAAATTAATTCAGAAGAATACGTCTTTCGTTTTAATCAGAGCAACTTGAAGAAGAAAGTACCATTTTACTCAAAGATTCTTCCGATAGATGACACCACTAGAGGTTCCATTCCCTCAGTTTTGACTTTGATCTAGAGGGAGAAGAACTTTTCTCCAGAACATTAGACCTATGGTAACTGCTCGAAGACAAACCACAGGGCTTACAATTTCACAGATTTAACGAGCACATATATCGCATGTATTCAGTAGGTCTTTGATGGCATTGGAAATCGAAACTATTCTGGACGGAAGGACGATGTCCTAATTACCAGGCTATCACGCGCCCATTATTTCTTAATGACATAAATGATGAAATGAGAAAATATTAATTAAATTTTGTTGGTTTTTTTGTTTAGTATGAAAGAAAAACTGAATGATCACAAATCACTGACCATTAGTTCATAAATTCCTGAATTTGACTTTCAACGCGGACATGGATATTTGACATCTAATAGCAGTTCATTTAACTTCAACAGTTGAAAGACATTTAATCCTTAATTAAGTTAATTCTTTCCTTCTGGAGGATATTTGATAAATTGAAGGTGGCATTCACATTCTCCAAGATGGAAAAATTGAGAAAACCACCAAGCACCCAATTTGAAATATAATCATGCTGAAAACAAGAATAAAACACCCATCTTCTCTTGTTCAATAGAAGCTAAAACTGAACCTAAAGCATAAAAATTGAGAAAAGTCTTATATTTTTAAGTTTTCTCTTTAGTTATCCTAGCAGAATATAAAACATAAATTTTAATCGATTAACATTTTTATTTATTAAAATTAAAAAACCAATATTTCATTATGACTTTTTTTTTTCTTTTTCTTTTTTCTTTTTCTTTTTTTTTTTTTTTTTTTTTTTTGCAAATTTTGTGCAAATTAGTCCTCTAAAATATACTTTTATATATTTATAATACAAATTTCAAATCTTTGTATTTTGGCAAGATAATTTCAAAATTTTCTCAAGAGAGTGTAACTTGAGAAATAAATTTAGGATTTTAAAGCTTAATTAAATAATTTAATAATAAAAAATTATGTTCAGTTAAAATTTTACGTTTTTAATTTTTATATGAAATGTTTTGTGCTAAAATTTTTACATTAAAATGCAAGATATTTTACAATTTTTACCAAACATTCATGTAAATATAACTACGTATTTCACTCTTTTTAATGTAAACAGTATGCACATAAAAGTTTATGTCAATAGTTGACATTTTTACTGCGTAACCTAATTATTGAAGAGTATTATAAGCATTTTAACATTATATGCTTCTTTTCGTATAGATTTTTCATAGATAGAGGACAATACTCACATGCCTCAAGGAAGAAAACCCTGAAAATACGTAAATAGTCATGCACTTAGCAGCCAATTTAACAACATGAATTAGTTAATAATTTTATAGTGAATTTTTTAATGAATAACATAAATTAGTTAATCATATTATTGAATTTTAAGGAAAATGTCCATACAGAAAACAGACAACAGTCTTCCATTATTCGAATGATTGAATTGAACCAGAAGTCTCTGAAAATCAAAAAGAGTTTTAAATGTCATTCTCTGTGGCCCCTATTTGCATATTAAGGCTATTTTGACTGGTTACTACATTTTATAAAAGATTTCTTTCCCAAATTATTGAAAACCGTAGCATTATTGAAGTGAATAACATTAATATCCATAACTGTTTGGAAGCTAGTTTGATCGAAAAGCATAGTTTTACATTTAGGCTCTAAAAAGCTCTATTCTTCCTTATATAGAAAGATATATAAAAAAATTTAAATTTTTATTGTATCATACATACTTTTGAAAATTTAATAATTATCTTAATTATTAAATAAATTTTATTTAATTTTATTTTTTTATTTTTTTAATTAATTAGTTTTTTTTATATTTACTGAACTTAGAAAATAAATTCTAAGATGATAAAATGTATATGAATGTAATACGCAAAAGAATCAACGACATTTAAAAAAAATTAGATCGGTCCTTCCTTTGACCTAATTCGAACGCTATTCAAGTCAAATTCATACCAGTGTCTTAAAATCTACAAAAAAAAAAAAAAAAAAAATACAAATCGCAAAAATATATAAGAATAAAAATTCGTAGAAAGCAAACAACTAAACTCTTCTTGCCACTGACACGGACGTAATAAAGAGGTCAATTAGACATAGTGACAAGTATTTAAATAAAAGAAGAAAAGAAAGCACCTACTGCGTAATGGAAGATGTGGGCCTGAGCTCTACGGGAGATAACCAGGTGAAGCAACAATGCCTTCACGACGAACGGAATAAAAAATGGCCACCCATCGCATGGGTCACGTGATATGTCATTGTTGCTATCAACAGAACATTAATTTATAAAGTAGAAACTGCTAATAAAACATTTCGTTTCTGTAAACATTCCAAACACACCGTTTTTCTTATTGCAAATTAAACTTTTTAAGATGTTTCTTATAGTTTAAAAAATTATTAATATCCTTAGTCGTAAAAAACATGTAAATTAATTATTTCATTTTTCTTAATTTTACGCAAACTAAAATATTAAGATTAAATATAGGGTAATTTTTTTTCAATAATTAAATGCACTTGCGAACCTCTTATTAATAAATTAATTCGCTCTTCCAATGTAACAGAATATCTTAGACAATGTAAAAATCACGTTTTGCATACAAAGCAAAATCTGGTGAAGCTTTTCTTTAACTAAAATTATAAAATCAATAATAACTATCAAATACTATTAATAATTGAAAATAAAAATATTATACTTTTTACAGACCAAATTACTCGCCGTTTTTAAGAAACGCATTTGTTGTTATAATTAAAATTGCACTTTCGTAAATTTACATTTCTCTGACCTAATTTATGAATACTAGGACACTTATTTGTTATGATGTACTTATAAGTAAAAATGCAGTTTAACATTTGAAAGCTAATTTTATAATCTTAAAACATTTTGTTAAGGGATATGTAAAATATATAGGGAATAAAATACTTTTTACACACATCACAAAAAATATAATTCTTCTAACTTATTTCTATCATTCTAGATGTACATTTGTTAAATGATATTCATACGTATTTAACTAATTTTGCAGTCCTAACTAAAGTCATAATTCTGGAAACACTTATTAAGAGGTACGTATAACTATTGAAGTTTACGTTTCCAGTTTAATTTTATAGTTCTAAATATGCATTTGCTAAGTGGTATTTTTTAAAATTAATTTATAAACATGAAAATTTTACGTTTTAATTTAATTTTAGGATTCTAGATATGTACTTTCATTAGTGACACTCAGAGTACTAATGCTAAGTGGAGTACACTATAATATCTACGTATGTGTGTGTGTGTAATTTACTATCTAATAATACTTAATAATTATTTCACTTTTACATTAAGAAAATTAAATACCATAAGATCATCTTATATTTTATTAACAGGCCGCAGTGACCGCTTGGTTAGGGTGTTCTTATAGGAAAGCATAATGAATTTGAATCCCGACCCAACTGAAGATCCATCGTATTCACTAATGACAACAGGAAAGAACAGAAGGTCACAGAGCTGCAATATCTTCCATGTAAAATGATACTTCTGGGGATGGAAGGTCAAGCCCTCTGTTTGCTTATTTCTTCTAAGCTACGAGAAGTTTCGAGGGATGAAACATAAAAATCTTGGAAAACAATATAATTTTTGTTGACACATCTTAAGTCTGAGGAAAGAATCTAATTCATGAGTTATTGAAAAAAGGTAAGAGATTGGTCAAGTCAAGTACCAACTCGTCTGGAATATAATTTGGAAAGGACTATCTTACTTTACAGTTAACGTTGACACGTGTAAGCTAATTCGACCAAAATCCATGTCTTAAAGTGAATTTGAGGCACTAAAAACAACTATGCTAGGTGAAAATTTAGGGAATTGAAGTATTCTTTAAACATTTTCTAAAATATCTTGTATTTTAGATTTATTCACAAATGTGTAGTTTATATTTTGTGAGTTACAAAGTTTCCAATTTAAAAGAATAAATATAAAAAATACGATATAATAAATACAATAACATTAAGAGGATTTAGAAAAAATCCATTCCGAAAGTTAAAATACATTGAACTTATACTTGTTTATGATGTAGGCAAACCATTATAAGTATATGACGGCAAATTATTCACAAAAAATAAATTTCACTATATAATGATAAACTTCTCCATATATAATAATGATTTCTTATCTTTCGTACAATAAATGGCTAAATTATGCATTTAAAAAATACATTAAGCTCTATATTTTTTATATACGATACCATAGAAAAAATGCATTTTTATTCTAATAAATTATTTATGCGATCGATTCACTTTCATGATTTCATTTACACTCCCAATTTATGATGGGTAAAATAACTTGTTAACAAAGAAAATGCGGAAATTGCTTCGTAGCCGGCTTATAAAAGGAGCTTCATTTTCCTCTTCAACCCCTTTTAACTTCTTTTTGAAATGTGTAATAAATTATAACTATTTTAGGAAATTGCATCTTTTAAGCTTAATCATTTACAATTTTTCTTTTTTGAAAAACTATTGCGGAAGGCTTTGAAGTCTACACATTTCTCATAATATACGCAAAATATTTCCCGGGGAATAAAGAGTTAATCATACTAAACAACGCGTCAGAATTTATTGGGTTAATATTTCGTTCCAAAATACGTTAAGACTAATAGATCTACTGAGACTTATAATCTACTTACTAAACAAGATAATTTTTAAAAAATGTTTCAAAATAATGTTTCGATAATGTAAGAAATGATATCTCAGGCATTTGGTTATGAAAACTTGGTTCAAAGACTTTAAATATCACTTCTAAAAATTTAATAAAATGGATAAAAAAATAAAAAATCCATTTACAAAATTTTAAAATTTTGTACGGGTTACTACATAATAATTATATTTAAAAACTCGACTTAAAACCAATCAACGTTAAAATTATAAAGTTCATTTTAATTATTATCTGGTGATTTGCTTAAAAATTGATTTCATAGTTACTCATGTGTTTATTGCTATTCAATTGAAATAAAATAAATAAATAAAAATCCTTATTTCTGTATAATGTCTCTAAATTATTATTAAAAAATCATACTATACATTTTATAAATACTTCCAAATTTTCTTTAAAAAAATATATCTTTTTAAATAATTATTATTTAATTCTTTAATAGCTATTATTTTAATAAAATAACAATAATTATTATTTTAATTAATTGATTAACTATTATTTTATTAAAATAATTGTGGTCATGCTCTACCAGAAAAAAGGTAAATCACATTTTTCATTAAAAAGTTATATTTACCAATAATTAATATATGCACATAATATATTATATATATGTAATAAGCTTCGAAGATAAAAATAACAGTATAAAAACTGATTCGATGGCATTTTGCCGGAATTCTTTGCTCTTATCCCCGTAAACTAACAAAATGATGTATTGGTTCAAAATCTTGATGCATATATATTCTTTATCGCTGCCTATATACCAATGAAAAAATGGAATATTGTGATTTGTTGATTTACTTGTGTTAAAAACTTCACATGTAATTTTCTAATTTGTATATTCGAGAAATACTTTACAAAGAGAAAAATGGTTGGATTTTTCGCGTTTAAGTAGTATTTTATTATAATTTGGTTCCATATTAATATTTCAGAATGTTTTGATGAAATTAATGAATAAACACTTTAATATCTTAGTCCATTTTTCAAAATCAAGTGCTAATTTTTTAAACTAAAAGACCTGAGATAATACTTTCTATATAACAAAATAAAATCTAGCTTCCAAGAACAATACATAAATAAATAAATGTACTTTTTAGATATCATTTATAAAATGTTATTTTCTGTACTTCATTTCAAAAATGTGGATAAAAATTACTCATTTGGGGATTGTGTGTATCTATCTACCTACCTATATATGTGTCTATATATATATATATATATATATATATATATATATATATATATATATATATATATATATATATATATATATATATATATATAACATGACCGTATGTTTTTAAGTATTTTCTGCTATAAAAAATTTGGGGAAAGGACTGACTCTTATCAAAATATATATGGAGCTCAAAGAATTGTATTTCTAATAAAGAAAATAACTGAGCACGTTTTTACCATTGTATATTTAATTATAAATTAATGCATAAAGCAACATGAATGAAGCACTTTACTTGATCGCAGGCTTTTTAAAAAACAAATATTATTTCTGAGAAAATAATTAATTTTTGCGAAATATATTTTTGAAATAAAAATACACCTTTAAATATTATTTTTAACAAATTTTCCCTTTATTTTTAACATAATTCATTTATAGGCGCACAAGCTTATCGAATCTCTCTCAATGAAGATTATAATTTATTAATTTTTTTATGTATTACATATATCTATCATTATTATTATGTATTATTGTTATTTATGTATGCTCTATTATATATTATATGCATTATTATTATGCATATAAAATATTAGTTCAACCATTTTATTTTTAATTTGGGCATTTAAAATAAAAAAAAGTAAATATAAATACATTTTCTCAAAAATAAAACTAATTTCATTTTTAAAACGTTTTAGTCCATAAGTCAAAATTCTAAAGTATACAATCCCTCGAATGTCATAGTAGAGGGTAGATTTTTGGCATTGTTTTCAATGACCTTAATGTCGAGAAGACTCATAACTGTTGCTTATATCTTCTCGCTGGAGTGGTGTGGAATTTTCAAGGATTGAATTAGTCGTAAAGTTGTTACTTGATTAAAGAAATTATTCGAGTTGAAAAATTTCTAGTTGGTGGGTTGCTTTCAGTGACTTGCAAAAGTAATTATCTAATCCTTTAAACAGTCAGGAACATTTGTGCAATAAAACTTATCATCCATCATGTAAAATTAATCAAGTAATAAATCGTATTCGCTCTCACACACAAACAAATCAAAAATACACCTCTATCTTATGTATTACTAAATCGTCACTGAATGATTAATGTTCTATCCATTCCATTCCTGCTTAGGTTGTGTGTGTTTATAAGGATTTCAAAATCCAATTTATAACTGTAGATTCACAGGTCGAAAATATCCTTCATTTACAAAATGTGAACGTATAATGGTGAACAACTCAACTCAAACTCCTTTAAATTTAATTACTGGAACAGTTAATTAAAAGCTTAACGACGTAATCTTCATTTCAACTGTTTATGCTTTCAAATCCATCATCGGAAACGAATGTTTACAGTGGTTCGGAATTCTTTTTAAGCTCTTTCTTTCCACGGATATTTCAATCAATTCGACTCTTGAGTGCTGAAAATGAATATGGAGTTATAAATCTTACTGGCCGCTAATTTTAACGTAAAGTGCATTCTGAAGAGGGGACAAAATTTGTTAAAAAACATGATATTAAGTAATCTGTGATCGCAATAATAGAAATTGCGTTAGCATGTTTTGCTAGAAAGCAACAATAAATCTTTAAATAAATGTTGTTGTAGTCATACAATCTTTTTCATCATTTTTTGTATGCAATAATATTACAATAACAACAGATATCTATTAATTTTCCATTGACTATACCGAACTGCAATTGTCACACTTGAAATGCGAAAATTATAATTCACTTCCAGCAAAGTATAGACGATTAACTCTATAACTTTTTTGAAAACTTCAAATACAAAACGCACAATTGTAAAAACGTTTTACACCGTATTTTGATTGACTAGTGTATAATTACATGCCAACAAAAGAAAATGAGCAAATCGCGTGTCGCTTATTGATAATCACTACCAGTTCTTCTGTGAATCTAAAACGAATGATTAAAATGGCTATAAGTGCTTTCAAACCTAACTTTATGACATATTTTCAGAAAATGCTATAATAGTAGTTTTCTAATAAATTATAAGTGCTTCCTTTTATAATAAAACAAAACCTAAAATACTTAAATTTGGCTTGCCAAGAGCTTTTTTTAAAAACACTGTAAGATTCACATATTAGAATAAATTAACCCTTTCATCTTTTGTCGGCTTATCTAATAAATTAGATTTTTTTTATATAAAAAGGAAATGAAACAATATCTAAATTTAATTAGCTGAGTGTTCTAAAATTGTAAATGTCCTTCACATATTAATTCAACTCATTTATTTATTACTAATCATTAAATTAAGTAAGTTAATATTTTTACTTAGTATATTAAGTATCAATTTAACATTTTTACTTAATATGAGTAATTACGTGTAAATTAAACGTACTTTTCTCTAAGGTAAAGAATTTAAGAAATATTTAAGTATGGCTTGTGTCAAGTATCCAAAATTTTAAAAATACTTTTTGAAGTTTAAAATTAATTATGTTATTGTTATATTTAAAATTACTACATACATTAGTCAATGGGTCAAAAATTAACAGAATTTTTGACACTTTGAACAATGCATGTAGTAATTTTGAATATAACAATAATATATATATATATATATATATAAGAAATTAATTTGAAAAATTAGATCGGCAATCAATATCAAATATGATGAAATATTAAGAAATTGTGTGTTTTTCAACTTCTTTTCGTTTTCAATTATACTACCGGAAACTTACTTATTATTAGAGCATTAAAATGCTTTCTTTTAATAAAAGTGTTTGCTTAGTCATTCCTGAATTTAATGTAATTCATTTTTAACTCCAGATGGCGAAAGGTTATTTTTTTTCTTTCTCATTTAAAAGTGTTTGTAATGCCAATGTTATCAAAACACGCTGAATTTTGTTTTAATATACTTTACTTTGTTGATATTAAATATTGATGATTAAATATGGTTATTCATGTCTGAATTAAAAAAGAAAGGTTAATATTTTACTATAAAACTTTTCAAATATTAGCAGAACTAGGATTTAAAATTTTTCCACCAATATCTTTCGGTAACAGTCAGCTTCTGTTTAGTAAGAAGAATGTTTGTAAGATGATTTTTGTTGATAAAATTTTCTTCCATTCTTTTTGGACCAATATACAAACATAAATATGTGTGTTACCAAGAATATATATAGTTATATATATATATATATTATATAACAACTGTATGTATGTATATCAAAAATCCCGTAGCAAAAAAAAAAAAAAAAAAAATTATAGACTTTCACTACAAATGACAAACAGCTAAACTGTTTAAACAAGAACATAAAATCAGCTTTATTCTCCAAGTAATGACTCGTAAATATTAATACCACTGCAAAGATATTTTTTTTTTAAATTTTTCTTGGTGCGTTCATCGTGGTCTCCTAAATTAACTATGCACTTCTAAGTGGAAAATCACTTGTTTGGAACCTGTCACTGTTAATTTGAAGGGAATATGCTTGTTTGTCCGTTTTATGCATGCATATTCATCAAGGTTGGTTGGGAGTTTTCAGGATTTTCTTCTTTTAAAACAATTGTATACTAGGGACTATTTATAATGAATTCTCTCATAAACTATGATAGATATTCAAAGATCTCTTTTATATCTATCCTTCAGCTATTATGCTATTGCTTAAATTATGTCAATTGTACACCACCTGAAGTAGAATGTTATATTTTGAATCAAATTACACTTTTCGATTTAATATTCATTTCAGATAGAAATTTTAAGCTAATTCAGATTTAATGAATTGGAAACACAATTTTATCTGGAAGTATGTTCCTCAGTTAAATATCATTAGCAGGTATGAAATAAAACAATTTAATTAATGTAAATATAAACATTGTTAAATGTATAATATTTAAGTCTATATAAAATTTTTATGTTTGTTCTTTTAATCCTGGTAATCTTTGAGTAATGCACTTTTAAAATTAGAAACTTTTAATGGAATTAAAGTTCCAAATGACTCTCACATGGTTTATTTAGATATTTACTATTCCTATATATGATGTTTTAATTCTTTCCGAAATGTATTGCTCTATACCCAGTGATTATTAGCACTTCATGATGATTGGTCGTGACTACATTATCGCTTCATGATCACTTAATGATCACCTCTCTCTGGGAAACCAATATAAATATGTAACCATAAGCTTTCGTCTATTTTTCAAATCAATAATAAATCAATGACATCAATTAATCAATGAAACTTATAAATACAACATTAAGTTTGTGGTGCAATAACTCAAATCCACGCGTCATTACTTAAATGAATTATTTACTTTTGCTGATAACAATCTAAATAGGAAAGTTTTCGCTTCCACACCCAAAGTGGAATGAATTCCCCTGAGAATTTCTTTTCGTAGTCCCCGATCCTTTTAGTTATTTTTTCCTCGTCCAGTAAATTCTGTTGCTGTTCTCCTGAGATGAAACAAAAATGAAAGATTCTCTATTCACATCTATTTATATAAGTAAAATTCTTATTCTATTTACCCGCCAAATTTTCTTCCGGAGTTAAAGCGAGAAGGGATGCATGGAATGGAATGAACCAGATATTAGGGTATTTTCTCTAGTTAACTTAAAAATATGAGTTATATTACTATTCAAAATTTGATTACAGCAATTGTAAATCATTTTACCTACAAGAAAATGTTAATTTGATCATATTGTAATGTAGTTTATACCGTAATGCACAACACTGCGGGTTTTTTATGGGTTTAAGAAAGAGGCACATAGTCTGCATTCTTTTTAAAATTATCATTTGTACTTAACACTTTTAGCGTTAAAGAAAAAATAAATATTATTCCTCTTTTTTTACATTTGAATAGAGTAACGTTCTTAAAAAAGAAATGGTATTTACATTTTTTTCTGATTTTTGACAAAATATTACTTATTCTTCCCACAACATCGAATGCGCTTTCGACTACCAGAAAACGGCACCAATCAAAAAAATATTGAAACGTGATGAAAAAACATACCATTTATTATTTAATAACTTCTTAAATAAAATAATTTTCCAGCGTCACATACATACTTAATTCGATTTGTTTTTGGAGAACTGAACGGGAGACTTTATACCATTATATATATATATATATATATATATATATATATATATATATATATTATATATATATATATATATATATATATATATATATATATATATATATATATATATATATATATATATATATATATATATATATATATATATATATATATATATATATTATATATATATATATATATATATATATATATATATATATATATATATATATATATATATATATATAGATAGATAGATAGATAGATAGATAGATAGATAGATCAGTGAAATTATAATATAATATAGAAATTAGAGGATGTACTTGGGAATTCATAATAAATATATTTTATTTTTCACATAAAATTTAAAATAATAATCGTTTATTATCATACTGCTAGAACTTAATTTCATATATAATAATATTCAAATTTCGATGTGTAACATGATAAAATGCACGAGTTCCATTTGTGTTAACAGTTGAATTCAAGGTCAATATTCACTGATTCTGTCCTTTTATGTCAATTTTACTTATCTTTCCTAAAATCTCTATTTTAATTAATCAAGTTCTTGTAATTCTGCTTTTATATCATACTTATTTTACTTTTAAAACATGATTAAAATGGAAATTCCTTAAATAATAGTGATTTGAATTGAACTTAGAAATATTTAAATTTATAATAACATTTCGACTGTTTTCATTGGCACATGACTTCTAAGTTTTATATACATTATTTGGCAACTAATAGCTTAGATTCTTAACTAGATTTTGGGAGTGTAAATCCCATGCTTGGTGTTCATATCTTAGTGGTTGGAATTTCCTTTTTATATAAACCAGCAGACATAAATTTAATGCGCACAAAAATGACCAGAGTGTAATCAACATATTACTGGTTATTAAGTATTTCCAAAGTATTATAATATGAGCAGATTATAAAAATAAACAGGATATAGGTTCATACCAGCAGAGTTACACTAAGCCCAACGAATATTTTTAACATGTGTGAGTCTGGTTAGTACGATATTCCTTAGTAAAATCATGCGTCAAAAATTCCCTAATTTTCTGAATATGCGAATAGCGTCTTTCCTTATCAAGTTGGGGAAATCCCCATACGTCACTGTTTTATTATTATTATTATTATTATTAAGACCTATCTATTCAGTGGGAAAAAAAGTTATATTTTACATATATTTTATTTTAGTTGTTTGACCACTCTGTGGCGATTTTTGTGAATGGTAATTAATTAAATAGTAATCAACCGCCTAAAATGAAATTCAAAAAACAAACATTGCATCTTGAAGTCATTCAACTTCCAGCCCTGAATTTCTTATTGTAAAGAGAAACTAATGTATTTAAATTATATTATGTGGATAATAAGCATTCTCTGCTAATGAAATAAAATATTTTGATTTAGGAAATAGTATTTTTTTTTTAATTCTTAAGTAAAAATTTTTCAAGTTTATTCTTAACTCACCACCATAACTTCCCTCTTTAATAATTCATATTTATAAACTTATTTAAATAGTTCATTGTAAATAGTATTCCAAAACTTCATAATAAAACGTACATTTAACTTTGTTATTTTAATAGAACATAAAAATTTATTCCTAATTTAAAAATAGAATTTGCACTTAATTAAGTTTCTATGACAATATTTTTTATTAGTTTTCTTTAACATCCATTTATATTTTTATAATCCAAAAAAGGCGTGTATAGAAAATTGGTTTTAGCATTTAAAGGGAAGTTATCAAGCGATTGGCGAGCGGAGTTGTTGTTGGGCTTTACGAGCTATTCAAAGCATCTTCAAATCTTTGACACCTGGGGATAATTGACAGGGATTATCTTCGGAGTACTTGTTAGACGCATCATTTATTTGAAGAAAAAAGGTTTAATCTTTGTGTGGCATCATAAAGATGAGAACGCAATTACCCAATACAAAGCCAGGTATGAAGTTTTTTTATTGTAAGCAACCATTTTCCGTGAATCTATTCAAAACTTTTTACACTGGAAAACTGTTCAAAGTCACGAGCTCTTTTTTTTTTATCCAATTAAGAAGAATATTTGCTTCTGCTCTTTCATGTTTGGAATTTAACAATTTTCCGCTTATTTTTGTGAATAAAGAATGTGATGAATGATATTGATCTACTTTTTAGAGTTTTTAAATAATTTTCTCTACCACTATAAAAGCTATTTTTATTTCTAGACAAAGAGTTCTTGTTTAAGAAATAGAATAAGAACATGTTAAATGCTGTGATGAACAATATTAATTCATTTAAGAGTTTTTAAATAATTCTCTTTATTACCATTGAAAAGATTTTGTTTTTTTCATGAAACTTATAGTTTTTAAAAAATAGTGCATAAAATATTTTCGAAAATTGTTAAAGGACTTTTAAAATTCAAAGTTGATTATTATGTCTATCCAAAATAAAAATACTTTTGTTTCTTCTTAAACAAAATATATTTTTAGAAATATATTAGTATTATTTTTCAAACTGTGATAAATATTATTAATCTAATTTTAAATTATTTTGAATACAACTGAGAAAAGTTCTATGTAAAGAGCACATTTTAGAACTACGTGTAAATATATTTTCAAAAACTACAGGGAATAATATTAACCACATTCAATTTAGTCAATTTAGTCTACCATTATAAAAGTTGTGTTTTTTTTTCCATAAATCATGTTTAGAAATATAATGTGTATAAGCATTTCAAAAACTGGCAAATGAAATTAATATTAAGATTTTGATTTATTTCCTATATTGCTAATAAAACTATTTTTATTTATAATTTGAGAGTATACATATAGAAGCATTGTGTGCATGTATATTTAGAAATAGACATTTTCCGCTAAAATTGTGACTCAAAAGGAGATAAGTAAAATTACTATTGATTTATATTTGAAAAACTTTTTAAATTTTGCCATAATACTGCTGAAACCTTAAAAATTACAAGTTAATTCAGTATTGAAAGAATTAAGTGATTAATCTACTGTCGAAAAACATTCATAATAATGCACTGATCAAAAAAATCATAAAAGCTGGGAATGTCAAATAGATTGCTTAATAAACGCCAAAGACTAAATGTATTCTGTAAAAAATTAAGAAGATTGTTAAATTAAAAATATTTGAGCTGCAAACAATAACAAATATTGCAAACAAAAACAATCATATCAAATTTAAAACTGTAAATCTCCATGCATATACAGAAATAAAGATGTTTTGTTAGGTGAATGACTATGTAACCTGTGTTTAAGTCGATTATGTTTACGTTTAGCTGTTTCCCAGATGAAAAATTTTGGAAACCTTTATAAAACGAAGGTAAAATCAGTGAGAATTTTGGTGTGCTTAGTTTTGCATTCTAATTACGCTGTCATTCTGATTATTTACTGTCCTGATTGTTTAATATTGCTTGGTTCATTTGATATTCTGGCTGATTATTATATCTTGATTAATTTAGGTGGCCATGATATATTTTGTAAATTTTTAAAAATTGAAATATATTAATAGTCTATGACAAAATAAGCAAAGCGACGAAATATTTTAAAATTGTCATGAAGCATTTGTACTTTCATCAGGAACTGTCTTCCAGGAGGACTTTTAATAAATATTCAAGAAAGGATACTTAAAAAATTCCCAAGTGGTCACCATGTTCGATGCAAATACAGAAAGAAAAGCTCTATATTATCTCGTTTTGTTCAATAGTGGCTGTGGTCGAACCAGGACGCATTTATTTCGAAAAGAAATCTTAATTCTACAAAATAGTTACCCTTATGTTACATTAATAGAGAAAAGGCTAACGATTGAAGATTGAACTACAATTTTTCAATATCCAATACAATTTTTCAATATCAACCTTTAAGAAGAACTCTTCATTAATAATGAATAGTATGCACATATAAAACCCGGAAAATTTACAAGAAGTCGCCTTAACAGTTATGTCTGCAGAAACATGACAGTTATTTTCTCCGGATAACAAAAGCTGCCACTGAATTCACCTAAATTCTGAAATGTGTAGTTCTACCATTTAATTACATTGAACCCTTTAACTAGAATAACTGTATTAAAAAATAAAGAATTGAAACATAAGTAAATGAAAACATACATATCCAAAAACAAATTAAACGTACAGGTTTTGTTATGACCAATTTAGCGATTGGCTATTATTCTTTAAAAAGTAATATCGTTTAAGGAAAATCCCATTAATTTTACTAAAATTCTAAATCTAACTATTATTCAATAAGAAACATCAACTATTTACATTTACACTACTGGCCATTAAAATTGCTACACCAGGAAGAAATGCAGATAACAAAATGATATTTATTAGACAAATATATTATACTAGAAATAACAAGTGATTAAATTTTCAAAAAATTTGGCTGGAGAGATCCTGAGAAATCAGTACCAAAAACAACCACCTCTGGCAGTAATAACAGCAGTTATATGCTGAGCATTGAGTCAAACAGAGATTGGATTGCATGTACAGATACAGATGCCCATGCAGCTTCAACACGATGCCACATTCCATCAACCGCAGTGACAGGCGTTTGGTGACGAGCCAGTTGCTTGGCAACCAATGAACAAACGTTTTCTATTGGTGAAAGATCTGGAGAACGTGCTGGCCAGGGCAACAGCCGAACATGCTCCGTATCAAGGAAGGTCCATACAATACCGGCACTATGCAGTCGGGCATTATCCTGCTGAAACGTAGGGTTTCGCAGGTCTCGAATAAAGTGTAGAGCCACGGGTCGTAACACACCAGAAATGTAACGTGCACTCTTCAAAGCACCGTCAATGCGAACAAGAGGTGACCGAGATGTGTATCCAATGCCACCCCATACCATCACGCCAGGTGATGGGCCAGTATGACGAATGCACGCTGCCAGTGTGCGTTCACCTCGATGCCGCCAAACACGGATGCGACAATCATGATGTTGTACACAGAACCTGGATTCATCTGAAAAGATGATGTCTCGCCATTCGTGCGCCCAGGTTCGTCGTTGATCACACCATTGAAGGCGCTCTTTTCTATGACGCAGCGTCAAGGGAAGCCGCAGCCATGGTCTCCGAGCTGAGAGTCCATGATTGCTGCAAACGTCGTCGAACTGTTCGTACAGATACTTGTTGTCTTCCAAACGAACCCGTTTTTTAACTCACGGCTCGTGACTTGGTTGCACGATCCATTACGGCCATGCGGATAATATGCCTGTCTTCTCGGTTGCTAGTGATAGGTGGCCGTTGAGATCCCGCATGGCGTTCCGTATTACCGTCCTGAACCCATCGATTCCATATTTTGCTAACAGTTATTGGATCTCGACCGACTCGAGCAGCAATACTGCGATAAGATAAACCGCAATCCCGGTACGCTACAATTCGACCTTTATCAAAGTCAGAAACGTTCTGGTACGCATTTCTCCTTCTTACACGAGGCATCACAACAACTTTTCACCAGGCAACAATGTTCAAATGCAATTTGTGTATGAGGAACCGGCTGAAGTATTTCCTCATTTAAACACAATGTAGGTGTCGCTACTGGCGCCTGCTTTGTCTGAATGCACTGAAAAGCTAATCATTTGCATATCACAGCACCTTCTTCCTTTCGTATAAATTTCACGTCTGTAGCATGTCGCCTTCTTGGTGTAGCAATTTTAATGGCCAGTAGTGTAGTAGAAAGACTGAATTGAATTAAAGAAAACATTTAAGACGGGTAAAAAACATGTCAAAAGTTAAATGAATCTTATTTGTTTATTTTGAGAAGCATATAAAATAAGAGGAAAAAGACTTTTAAATAATTAAAAAAGGACTACTCTAATAAGTTGATAAGAACATGGAAAATATATTTTTTAAAAAATAATTGCTATTCCTGTAAATTTCTAAATCAAACTAACTGACTATATAAAGGTAAAATTATTAAAATATCATCCAAAGACTATAATTTTTAATGAATATTATCGTTCATAGTAATCCTCATATGTTTTATATCTCAATCTGTATCAGATATGTAGCATTTATATATAGAATTTTAAAAAAATTTATATTTTGTATTGTGAATTGCCTATTGTTAAAAGACATTAGATTGAATTTTTATACTTTTCGGGAAATTAACAATGTTTTTAAGTATCTCAGTTAGTAAATATCGTGTTTTATTCATTCCTCTCTTTTCAATTGATGTCCACAATAATTCTCCTAATTTAAGAATCATTCGAAAATCATCTTTTTTCGCAATGATAACTTTCGTGATACTTCTCTTCAAAAATGCAAGTGGAACTTGTTAGTTGGTTATAAAAGATACATTAAAGAAGTCAGAAGCATTGGTTTCTATTTGACATTTCACGCGATAGTCGTTCATAGAATAAGTCTGAGATACCTCCATTTAGACTATTGTAATACAGTAACCAAAGTAGTGAAATCTCACTGTTTACAGAGGAATATGCAATCATATAGTATAATGATTTGTAATTTCTTGAATTTCCTTTTGTGTGATACGTGAATATATTACTCTATTTATAAAATATCTTTCTGTAGAAAAAAAATTAAAGAGAAGATGCTCAAAAAAACTTTTCAGTAGTTAAGACTAACAACTATGTAGTGTTAAATATATTGTCGATGACTTATTGAGAGGAATTACTCTTCAAGTTAGAAAATCCAATTTTCGATCTTAACTACTATGATACAACATGTGATATTTGTTCTGCTTCAAGCTTTCCACATGCGCACTAGTTAAGAGTGGATATTTAGAAATTTCTCATATTGCCTCTCTCATCAGTGACAATTAAGTACAAAATACTATGATAGAATATTTTGACTGAAAAACAATACGCTGTGATTGATAAGTGCCTTGGCAGAGCCTTCAACTGTTAAACTATCCTACAAGTAGTCAAAATTCTTAGATGAAAATAATTTTATAGAATTATATTCATATTTTCTTCAAATCATATGTAAGACTGCAGAAAAGTTCAAAATTACTTTCGATCCTGAGAGTTTTCTGTTTCTTTTATCAATTGTGTGATGTCCCATGTAGATAAACTAACATTTACCTAAAGATTTCCTGACAAACTTTAAGTGCTCACTAATACTAAAAAAAAAATTTAAGTTATTTAACTGAGAATTTGTATAAATATATGATTATACAAGTTCTTAGTTAAATAACCCAAAGTAACTTTAAGCATGTTATTCAATTCAATTACAAGATAAATTATAAAATTAGAACGAATGTGATTTAAATTATTATTACAGTAATTATGAGAAAAGTTCCTAATGTGTGTGTGTGAAACACGTAATGTACTTTTAAATTGCTTATAAAATATATCCTACATAATTATTTTCTATTGAAAAATCTTAAACAGATTTACAAATTTAAAACAGGATACAAGTCAAACAGTAAAGTAAATCCTAATTGATTTTAAAAAATAAGGAAGTAATTCCATTCAAACGAATCGTGCAGATGATAGTGAAAACAGCCAATTAAAAATTCTAATATTATAGTAATTAGCTCAATGGCTAATCAGTGCCTAGCTTGTGATGATTACCCATTCATGCTTTGACAGTGGCTGATATGTTTCCGACGAATTAAAAAAAAAGGGAATGCATTTTGCAATTGAGCTAGGCGAGAAGCATTCATTATTTTTTTGTAAGAGGACAAAAAATTACAGTATTAAACAATGAAACCATTTTCCTTTCACATCTGAGGAGCGAAATTAGAAAAAAAATCTGTAAGCGGTGTTAATAATATACTTTTAAAGAAGTGAGCATAACTTTTCAATGGGTTCGTATCCAAAGGATGCAGCCATTGATTAATCTAGCTTCCACTCATTGAAAATTAAATGATTTTAATTCATAAAAAGGAAAGAAGAGCATATAAATCTTTTCAAAGTATGCAGTTATTGACTAATCTAACTTTTAACATTGTAAGTTAAATCATTTTAATTCATGTAAAAATATATTCATACATATATTCAAAAATGTATTATTAATTATTCTTGTTTCTAATCGTAAAAAACTGAGTGATATTTATTTATATAAAATATAAAACTTTTCAAACGATACATTTTTTTATTATCGATATCTAAATCATTTTAAGCTAGACAAAGAAAATTATTTCGCTATGTTTAAGATATATAGTTATGAATTAATCTAACATCTAAGCTCGATAAACAAAATAGTTTTAACCCATATAAGTAAAATACGGTTTCTCATAACTAAAATTTAATTTCTCGATTCTAATATCTTATAGTTGATATTTGAATCCTTTTTATCTTATTCAAGGAAAGATATTTATATAAATATTTCTTTTTAAATTGGTATTTGTATATTAATAAACATAATATATGAATTATTAAACATATAATTTTGTAGATAAATTTTAATCTCTTAAAAAATCAACAAAAAATATTCTATTTGAAAATGCATTTATACTTCCTTATGCCAATGATGCAGAAGCTAAATCCTGCCGAACAATTTCATGCTGAAAGAACCTATAGAAGTTAAAATATTCGCTGATACATAAAGATTCTAACGTCTCTTTCAGTTTTATGGTTTGAGCAGAACATACAAGCTGAGATGTCTATAACGTCATTTGATAGTGATTTAAAATTATAGTGTGGTCAGTTATATTCAGTTATTTGGATTGAAAGAAATATAACGCTGTAATATATTACATATAATAGAATATAAAATGCCACAGAAATGGCGTTTTTGGTGATTATTAACAAGATTATATTTTTTGCATAATATTAGTTTTCTATTTTACTTCTAACTTTAAAAATGTAGTTAGTTACTGTACTTATGTATTTCTGATAAATTTGATAATTTTACCAATGATATAGATACAGGGAATCAAGATGTCATCAATATTGTTCCAAAGAAATTTTAAAACAAAATATACGGATTTAAAAATAAAAATTAGTTGTTTTAATTTTTGAAAAGATTTTTAAATCTAACCTAATTACATAAACAAAACTATTTTTACTATTTTTCTCAATATTATGTGCAAAATGATACAACATATAATTTTTTCCTGAATTTCTTAAAATGTAGGCTTGTGAAATAAAATTAAAAGTTTATTATATTTGTTTTAAAACTTTGAGAACTTAGTTTGGAAATGATGTAAAAACTAAATAGTAACTTTTTTTATCTTGCTGGCTGATCAAAACAAGTATCTACAAAAAATATAGTATATTTAATAATAATCTTAATATTATTATTAAATCATTTTTATCCTCAATTTATCTTCTGTTATACACAAGAGTAAGATTTCTTTTCTTGATTAAAGGTGTTTTATTTGAGCATCTTTGATACGAACGAGTAGTAAATATGATTGAGAACATTTATATAAGTAGTAATATTGCAGATAATAAAAGTTTATCATATGTGTCGCAGAATATTTGTTGCATTATTGTAAACAGCAATACAGCTCTAATTTCGAACATTTTTAACATACTATATATATTGATACTTATAAGTAAACTATTATTTTTTATCCGTTAAGCTATTAATTTCTTAAATGGTTACAGTTACTTCTAAATCTCATTGATTATTTTAGGACTTTTCCTTCTATTCTAAAATAAGATTCTTGATAAAAAAAATAATACAAGATTGATTCACATATAAATATTTTAATATTAATTTTTGTAACAATTGACTAATTTAAAATCGATTAATATTTATAGGAGTTAATAAGGAATTATTATCATGCAATTATATATATATATAATTTACTTAATACATTAATTACTATGTAAAAAAATCTCATTTAATCACTTTAAATTTGAAAAAAAAACTTATTTTGAGAAGTTTTTTGAATACTTCATTATACATAATAAATATACATGAAAAATTATTTTAAAGTTTTCATGTTACCTTTATATAACTTCGGGAGAATAGTGTTAAAAAGAGCCATGTTGGGCAATGTCACATTTTGTGATATATAAAAAAGAAAATATTTCAAGATATAATTTCATTTAACAAGATATGAAGTATATCACATAAATAATTTTAAATTTGTACGCAAGTTATAATTTCATGTTAACATTATCAAAAAGGAAACAAATAATTATCTGCTTCTGCTGTTCTAATAATTATCTATTTATTATAGATATGCATACTATTAATAATTGCATAACAATCCTAATAATTTTTTATAATTTCTACTAATAATTTCATAACAACAGTAATATTAATTTCTTGATAATTGTATAATTACACTATATAAATAAAACTCGTTGTAAATTCATTTATTTGCACTACTATTTACATTTACAAATTATTTTGCATTAATATTAAACATAGTTTTACAACAAGAACGTTAATAATTATTCCTTAAATTATTTACATCTACACAAATCAGTAATTCTAACATTAATTATTTTACACTTATTTTCCCAATAGTCACATTATTAATAATCTTAGTCATTATATACAAAATTAATCATTTTACACAATTATTAATATTATTAATAATTTTATGCTTGTACAAAATATTATTTACTATATTTAATCACAAATAATAATATATAAGTTAATTTAAATGTGTAACTATTTTATTTAAA
The DNA here is from genome assembly GCA_030067965.1 of Latrodectus elegans. NCBI lineage: Eukaryota > Metazoa > Arthropoda > Arachnida > Araneae > Theridiidae > Latrodectus > Latrodectus elegans. The sequence goes on from CM057820.1 coordinate 67,863,789, forward strand.
TCAAATATGCAAGTGTATTCTGTCTTTGAATGTGGACACACTGATCAAAGAAATAATCAGATTTTTCGCCAAATTATTAACCTTTAAATTCCCCAAACATTTTTTGCTGTTATGGATTGTTAATAATTTAAGGGTTGGTTGCAGCGTAATAAACCATGTATATCAACCACCTGATAATGTTAATTGTGGTTTCCGATATGTCCAATCATAAATATGACAAGCGCTGACGGTTTCTTTGCGTGTCGTGAGGTCTTGCGTGTGACACGCCGTTGACCACATGCGACCTTTCGTCGCTGTAACAGTGTATCTACATAAACATATGAGTGTGTGTACACTCGAAATCTCTTATTTATGGATATACCACATACTTGTGGTGAGCTTTCACTCCCCCTTATTGTGCGCTTCACTGATTTCCGGTTACTCCACATATTGAAACATTTTTAGGGTTGCTATATTAAGTTGGCGATGAGTTGGAACATTTACTTGGCATGCTCATTTATTTTTTCAGAAATGGAAAATTTTTCATTCTTAATTAGAAAATAATGTTTCCTGATAAATTACCTTAGGAATTTTTTTTACAAGCGGGAATCCTTGGTAAATTTAAATGTAAGTAAATTTGTACTTAATTAAGTGAAATTTAAAAAAAAGTACAGAATTTTTTGTTAAATATACACAGTAGTTTAAATACATTTTTATAGTACTTGAATTTATAACATTTGATATCAAATTTGAAATACAAGGAACGCAATCATGCATTTTCTGAAAAATTTAAATTCAATTTCTCTGCGTTAGATAAAATGTTTCCACTATATAAAATTATAAAATCAGCTAGAAAAATTAATTTACTTTTGTTGTAAATTAAAAACATCTTCTTTTCAATACTAAATCTAACAAAATGTTTACAGCAATTGCAAACTTTAATATTCAAAATTTGAAGTTTCGTACATAAAGTTTAGAATAAATTTGATTCCTACAAATTTTACATTTACAGTGTAATTAATTCTTGCTAAATAAGTAAAACCAATCGTAAATTAATTTAAATTTTGAGAAATTATACTTGAAAAATGCTTTTTTTATTTTAATTTCAAAATATGAGAATAAAATCAAATATTTTAAAAAATAATTGATATAAGTTTTGACTATTATTTTACTATTTCCCGTATACCGATAATGCTCTAAATGAAATGAAACTTCATTTTGTTAGCATCACAGTGATTTTAAGAAAATTCACTTTAGAATTTCTTGTTTATGAGATTATTATTTTTAAAAAATAGTTACTTTTATAAACTAGGACATATTTGTTATCTTAATCAAGCACAAAATATGCTAAAAATCTAAATTCCAATAAAAAATAATTTAAGAACTATTTTAGTGGGTGAAGTAATAATTAAAAATAGTTAATGTAACTTCGACTGTGTTTATGATTACCATCCATAAAATACTATGGCAATTATTTTTCTTATTTACAAAAATTCAATTATAAAATAAATAATTGTGAATAAATTTATTCGGTTATGAAATAATTTCAAATACAAATATTTATATTAAAAATTAGTTAAATCAAAATATTTTGATCCAATATTAAAAATAAATTGAATTATTTAATATAATTCATTGCTTAGTAATATACTAAACTGTCATAAAATAGAATTCTATAAAATTTGATTTTTTACCTTTTTACTACAGAAATAGATTTATAATTCAAGTATGGTGTTATAGAACATTTCTGAAAATTAAGATAAAGGGGAGTTGAGAGTATTCTCGCCAAAAGGAGGATAACGCAACAATTCTGGAGAAATATGCTTACTGATTGTATGAGTAATCATAATCTCGTTTGCCATATGTTTCAATTTTTATTGGCTTGTGCATGAAAAAGTAATTAATATAGCATCTTTGCACGAAATCGAATGGCAGTTGAATTTTTGCACTATAATAAACCGATATAAGTAACAGTAAAATGAAAATATTTAACTGGAAGAGATTTATATATTATTTTCAACTAAGAAATAATTTCAATTCTCAAACTAAATATATTTCAGTAACAAATATTTATTTAAAAGAGCTATGCATAAATAGTATCAAGTTAATAATTTACATTTAAAAATATTTCCCTTGTCATAAAACTTAATACCAAATTAAAGTATTTAAAAAAAAAATGCAATAAATTTGAAGTTTTGAAATATAAGAGAAAAGTTAAAAGCTTTTTTATCTTATGTAAGTTATAAACAAAGCTTATGTATTTATTTAAATGTATGTCCAGAGTAATAAAAAAAATTGTGATCAATATAATTTGTCTTCAATATTTTCTAAAAACAATGCTATTCCTTAAACTAATTACAACTGTATTTTCTTAAAATTAAATGAATAAGTGTACAAAGATGTAATTTTAGCATAATTGTTCAGATTATTTTGAGTAATGAAACAGTTGCAGGAAATGTGGACAATATTTTTTTCTCTTGATATTAGTCTAATTAGAAAAAATTTCATTTAATAAATCAAAAACTAATAGTGTAAATTTTTAAAAAAAATTTATAATACATATAAATTACTGTATATATAAAATATACAATTATTTTAATTGTGTTTTAATCTTTTGTTAATTTACTATGATTTATTATCTAAAAATTTAACTTGAAATAGCATTTATTGTAAATAAATAGACAAAGAAAATATTTAAAATTATGTATTTATATATTGATATTTAAATTTTTGATTCATGTGATATTTTAAACTCTTTGCATCTCTAGCAAAAATGCTGAAGTTTCTATTCAACTAAATTATAGCTTAATAAATTAAATGAAATAATTCTCTTTGATCCATAATTTTGTTTATCATTTCAAATATATAGATTTTAGACTACAATATTGATTAAAAATTTCTTTAAAAATATTTAATCATTATACTTTTTACTGACTAAAGTTATTCAATTAAAAAAACTATGTACATAGAAACGAAATTTGAAATCAACGTCAGCGTTAAGGATAATATAATATGTTAGAAAAAAAACTCTTATATTTCATATTAAAAAATGTAAACTCGAAATCAAGACATGAACTTTTCGTATAGTTATTAAGAATAAGGAGTTATTATTGTTCTAGTTATGTTCTTTAGAATTTTTTAACTTTTTACACTTTTATTTCATATTAAGAGTGTAAACTCGAAATCAAGACAGCAACTTTGTATATGGTTATTAAGAATGAGGAATTATTATTATTTTAGTTATGTTTTTTAGAACTTTTAAACTTTTTACACAACGAAAAAATTAAAACATAATTTGAAGTATTTTTGTAGAATTGTAAGAATTTGTAAAATTTATATAAAATTTTACTTTGCAGCATTGTAATTACAAGAAAACATATAACAATGTTTATTATACCTACTTGAAATATTGTATGAAAATATTAAACAATGTTTCCATATTTTATACTTAGAGTATATATAATGTTCTTTGAAATTTAGAATAATGCAGGACTTTGAATAGCACTGTATGTCAACACTAAAAAACATTTAACTCGAGTTTACAAAAAAAACTTTTTTTTATAGATGAAAACACAAAATATAGAATCCTGCAAATTAGGTATGCCAAGACAACTCATTCACAAAATAAAGGATTTCAAACTTGATACAGAAAGACCATCGTGTTGATAGTGTCCATAAATTATAATAAATAATGAATGTAAAATATAAAATCCCTGTGTTTGTATGGTGTGCATGCTTACAGACAAGAGTGTTATATTTAACATAAACTTCATCACTTTACCGTAATTTAAATTTTCCTGATGGAAGAAAGCTCTGAAAGCTTAGTTTGATTTATATTTAACTTTGGATCATTTTTAAAACACAAGATTAATTAATTCCAGACCCACAGCATTAAGTGGATTCTATTATAAACATCCACAACCAAGTTGTAAATTGATCCCGAAAACTGTTGAATGACCACTAAAACTGTATTTAATGGCTTCTGTTTACAAATATGTATAGAAGAAAACGTAAGTCTAATAATAAAATGCAACTTTTATTTGGTAAATGCTTATATATATATATATATATTATTCTAATTAAATGAGTGTAGTTCTAGGAATTCTCATTTTAGCTTTTTCAGGAAACATTCGTCACAGTTGTAGAAAATTGTGATACAAATTTTATCGACAATCTTACAGTGGAACAACAAATCAGTGAGAAACATTAATTCTAACCGACCACACCCCTGTGAAATGTATTGAACTTTTCCTGGAAAAAAATAGGGGAAAAATTGCCAATCCATGAATTGACAGGAAATTCATTAAGATTACTGAAGATATTGGTGCATTTTTTCAGCGAATTGAACTTATTTTGCGTAAAAGTCGTCAAAAAACGGATGCTTCTGACACGTTCTAATTCTTTCAAAAGCCCACTCCACTAATACTGTTTTTGTTATACTTCTTAAAGGTAATAGCTTTAAAAAGAGAAAGCATGTTTAAATTTCCTGATAAAGGAAATCGGAAACAACTTTTCAGGAAAGAAAAAAGTTACCACAAGGGAAACGGGAAAGCAAAGGAAAGTTGAAATCTTATATTCATAAATAATGATAACGAAACTCAAATTCTTCCGGCTCTTAACTACCAAAGATTTCCTTGAAATCACGTCGATATAAAGCAACAAAACTAAAATTCTGTAAAATAAATGGAAACAGGGTTTAAGAATTCAATGCTAAAGATCGGTGTTGAAGAAGAAATAAAGATAATCTTCAAACAATTTCAATTTGTGAAGTAAAAATTGCAATTATTAATTTATTCAAAATATATTTCATAAAACATCTGCTAAAAATTCGTATTTATTTAGGGTTTCAGGAAAACCCTTTTTTTATGACTAAACGACTGCGTTGTTATAGTTTGGGAATAATAAGCATAATTTCTATTTTATAATGATAAACATAAATGAGTTTAACTGTCTCGACAAAACTTTTAAAAACAAAAATTGTCTTATTGAAGTTGTTAACGTATGCAAACAATCTCAGCACGATCAAAAGAAGAGGTAAGCATCTGAGCTGGCAAGCTCATTTTCCCCATTTTTACACACCATCAATGAAATTATTAGTATATACGAGTATTCTAATTACATTGCATTTCCTGAGTCCCATATCAGTATTGATCCTATAATCTTCCGATCAGGAGAACGACATCTTTTCTCTAAGCTACACTTCTAGAATGTAAATGAATAACATAAAAAAGTGTGTATCACATTATCGTGTTTCAAAATTACGAGACTTTTGTGATACTTAGTGATTTCGATTCATGAAAATACATAATAGAAATCAAAATTCATCTCAATACAGATAAGCATTTTGAGATATGTTGATTGAGAGTAGATTGGAAATAATGAAAATTACCATACCATTGCTCCTATAGTTTGGTTCTTGTTAAAATAGTAAATCATAAGGTGAATAATAGTAAATCTTAAAATTAAGAATAGTAAATAAGATACAACTCAAGTGTCATTAAAAAAATAAACATTTATACAAATTTATTGAGTATTTATAACAATTGAGGAAAATGGGGAAATGATATTGTCAAGAATTTTGTTGAATAAGAAGCTTGAAATTATGAATAGTAAATTTTGTAAGTAACAAGATGTTCACGCATTACTACAGAATTAATCGTAAATTCGTATTGTCATCACATATTATTATTTCATGTATTCAAAACAATTTTTTTATATACAATTTTACCCTTAATGTTAGTCATTAGTGATTAACACTTTGTGTTCACAGCAATTCTTCGACTCTGATAACAACCTAAATAACGGCGGAAATACCTGACCTATTTTATCAGGAGATCTTGAGAATAGATAAAGACGTTTCTTTTGTGATAAAAACAAGTGTTTATTTATCATCATCCACTCAGCTACTGGAAAATTGCCATTTCATTGTTCCCTATCCGGTTTTCGTCAAAATTAACATTTATCAGTTCATAAAAAAAACAAAATAACAGTTTGAAGAATTTACCCTTTTAGGGAATGCCATTGAAAATACACTCTCATTAACTTTTTTGTGTTTTTTAGGCTAGAATGCAAGAAAAAAAAAGCGTTCTTATCAAAATTACAGATCTCAATGTCGAGATTCTATTTTATTAAAAGCCAACAAAATCCATGAGTACAATATAAATGAGACATTTGATTGTATGGAATTCAAAGTGATTAAAAATTGTTGCTAAACGTAAAAAAAACATGTTTGTGATATTTAATCATTTTTAAAAATACAATTCAACTATGAGAGGTTATTAATATAATGAAAAATACTCCTTCAATAAACGGAGATTTAAATTTCAGGATATTTTATGCTTAATTTTTCTTCAGAATTTTGTACACAAAAATTTTAGCAAACGCTTAAGATATATAAATTGTTATACAATATTTTCTTAATTTACGCTTTATTTTATTTACTATCTTTAGGAATAATAAAAAGTATAAAAGTTTGAGAATGTAACGATAAAATATATAAAAATTCCGAAGGAAATAAAACTTTAAAAGATTTTTCAACATCCAAGAGGTTTTCAGCTTTTAATTTAGCAAGTAAACATTAACAAACATCAAAAAGTAAGATCAAAATTCAAGATATATTATTTTTTAAATTTAATAAAATTCAATAAATATAAGCATGAATTAATAGTTGTATAGATTACATAATAAAGGATTATATAGTACAAAGAAAAATCAAAAGAAATTTTTCAGTATAACTTTATTAAATAAATTTAAAAATTTATATAATTATTGAATAGTAAAATAACAAGAATTGAATTAATTGTATATAAAGTTTTAAATGTGATAATAATGAAGAAGAGAACAATCAAATACCAAAACCAAAAAATGTAAAGGTTAAGAAAATAATTGAATAACAAAAATGTGATAAAAATTCTCAAGATTTTCAATCTGAATAGTCAAATATAATTTTTTAATTAGTTTTCCTTAAAACTTGTAAAATAATAATTAAATAGTAAAAAAAGGTTAAAAATTTAAAAAACTTTCATTTCCAAATTTAAAAGCAATTATCGAAAGATATTAAAGTCCAATAACATTTTATTTCATAAATTAAATAGTAAAAATTAATCAATATTAAAAATGAAATAATCATTAAATTGTAAATGAACAAATAATAAAATTGAGAGATGAAAATTCAAGAGAATTTGATTTTTCACTTTGCATGGTAAAATGTGACAAAACCTATAAAAACTGAAATTTCAATATAGTCTTTAACTACTAGTGATATGTTTAACATTTGTTTGTTTTAAAAAATTTGATTTAAAATTTTTTTAAAATTTTATTAATACTTAAAAAGTAAACATCTTTTTCAACTGAAGAAATTAGAAAAATGTTAAGATTTAATATTTAAATCGTATCTTATAAGAAGACTGGATAATTCCTAGATTTGTATGACAAATTTGAACACTAGAAAAAATAGTTAATTTTACTCTAATAAACTATCAGCAAAAACTTTTATTTTTCACGAAACAAAACTTTAATTGTAAAAAGTAAAAATGCAAATTTTAAAGAAAAACATTTTAATTTTAACAATACTCTGCCTTATGAGTTGGCTAAAAAATTTTTATATTTTATAGACATAAAATATATAATTTAATGTTCATTATATCAAATATATAATTTTTCAATATATATAATATTCATTATATATAATATATATAATTTTTCAATATATATAATATACATCAAATATATAATATTCATTATATCAAATATATCAAATATATAATCAAATATATAATTTAATAGACATAATTTTAACATAAAAAGCAATAATTTTAGTGGATATAAATTATATTTTGAATAAAATATCGTATTTTTAATATAAAAATGATACAATTTAACAATTTTTTACCACACAACTTACAAGGCTTGATTAACAGAAATACAATCGAATTATTTGTTGTTTTTAAAAAGATTACTGAATGTAAGAATTTTTAAACTTTTACCAGTTCAAATGGAAACAAATAGTTACAAAATAAACAACTATCAATATTTCATTAGTCTAAAAATTTAGTAGAAATTTTCCGAAAAATATCATCAAAGGAATATTTTTCAGGAAATTATAAAATCTCTTTAAAGAGTAAAAGATATATTAAAAAGTAAAAGTAAAGCTAATTTATAAAAATTAAATTTTTGTTAACACAGAAATTTTTATAAGAATTTAGTTTACATGCACAAAAATTTTCTTCTGCGAAACAAGTTTTAAATGTATCAAAATTTGATACGCTTAAATATTTATCAACATTACAAAAATATTGAATATATTCTGTGTCAGTTTATAGAGCATTTTTTATTCTCACATTTATTTACAAATGAGTACAATGTTAAATCTATTTAAAATAGCTAATATCGAAATGCTATTTAATATGACTTTTTTGTATTACTAATATTGTCCTAAAGATATGTGTGTAGATTCGACAGGTACACAAAATTTAGGATTTGAATTCTTAAACTTCGTGTGGTTGTAAAATATATTAAGAAACAAATTTTGAATAGAAAATATTTGGAAAAAAACTGATTTCTAAGCATATTATAATTTATTAGATTTATTGTATCTCAAGTTACGATATGATATAAAAAATAAGATTCTCTTGCAGCTTAAAAAACATCTGCGGTTTTGACAAATTTTAAAAATTTATTTTATTAATCAATATTATCTAAATTGTATCAGAAATGAAGATTATAACACTTTTACAGAAATTTAAACTAATAAGGAAAAACAGTAATGGAAGTAATTTAGATGTAAAAAATGGCTAGAAAAGTATGTATTAAAGTTAAATGCGATTCATTTTTAATATAAAATTCGCATACATGTTTATTCAGTGTTCCTTATATATAAATTTCACTTTCGATAAAATAACGTTTTTCGTAACAAGCACTTTTATTTAATAATTTAGTCCAATTACAAAGCGTTTTTTGTAATCTTCAGAAATCAACAATTTGAGGCCTTCATCCTCAGATTTGAACAATAATAGTGTTTCAAAATCCACTTTAAATTGTTGGTCGCATTTAAGTGTGAATCTTATTCAAAATAAGCAGAATCTAAAGGGAAACTAACCAACAAACAATGATAATCCTTGATTCAGGTTCAATCAATGCATGATATTCTAATCATTAATTTTCACAATAATTTATTTTGTTATTTGGTATAGTGAGAATATTAATACATAAAATTTCAATTTTAATTTAAATAAAAATATAATTGAATAAAAATACAAAATTTTTATGTATTTTTAAATAGTAATTTTTTATTTGCGGCCTATTATTTTTAAGGGAATGTTATATTCGTTAAATCACATAGGAGTTTTCGAGCATATAAATTAACAAAGTATGTATTCTTGAAAATTGTCTCAAGTTTTGGCGAAAATTATAATTTCGTAATATTTATAATTAAAGATAGAGTTATGCAAAAATCTTCTCAAGTACAATTATTTATTTCGAGATAAAAACACTGCCTTCAGTTGTGTAGCATTTATTAAATGTATCTCCCAATTATTGTTCTAAGGCAGATAAACATGCAATCCTAAATGCCATCATCGCCTTTCTCTGCTGATGAGTTCCTTTCAACCATTGATGTGGAATCACCACTGGTATCAGCAGCGACGAGTTGTCACGTTCCAGAGTAAGACCTATTATCAGATTTCAAATCGTCTCATTAGAAATCGCTGCTCGGGGGTCTGCAGTGAAGAAAGTTCATAAAAAATGTTGCCTTTCCTTCGAAGGAAAAAAAAAACTTTTCTTTTCGATTGTCTCATTAGGGTTGTGTTCCATTGGCTAATGGCTTCGTTACCGAACTCACGCAACAAGACAATGCCGGCTTAATCTATTTGTAGCTTTTAAAAACGATCGGCCCAAATGTTCTGCGAAAAGAGGAAGGCTGATCTGGTAGAAGGCAAAAATGGGTTTTTATATTAAGGTTTTATTTTGGTTTGTCATTCACTTTGATGGGAGATTGTAAGGTTCAAAAAGCAGATGTTCTTTTTTTTTTTTTTTTTTTTTTTTTTTTTTTTTAAGTTTTGTGATAGCCAATAAAATTAATTTCAATACGCATTTTTATTTCCCTTTACAGTTGGTTTTATTGTGTTATTGAATCAATCTTAAAAAAAGTCTTGTATTTTTTAAAGACCTGAAAAATATTCTTTTTAACATTTGTGTTTTTAAAAAACAGGAAAAAAATTCCTTTTTAATTTGCATTTTGAAAACAAAATAGAAAAAAAATTGCCTATAGATTTTGGAAGGACATTAAAAAAATGTATGCAATTATATCCGAAAAGTGAATTATTTAGTTTTTACCTAGGTTTTTTTTGTGATTCGTTATTTAACTGAAAAAGAAATACTGAATCTAAAATATGTACTACCAGAATATAATATTTAATTTTTGATACTATTAAAAGTATATTTTAGTTTTCTAATAGCACATAAAAATTTCCACTATTCAAATAATGATTTTTGTAAGAAAGCAATGGTTTTTGTTTTCATTTTGGAAATATACGGAAAGTTTACCTTCAATAGGTTTTAACGGTGACCACACACCATTAAATGATTCTATTAGGAAACACTGCCCTTTAGTTAGTTACACAACAGTTCATTATTTGTACTCAAGAGCTCATTTCACATACCTTTTAAAGAGATTTTTAAGAGTTATAATTTAAAAATATGGCTTACACATTTAATTGAAGTCTACGGATTAATGGACATTCCGAACCAATACAATCATCCAATTTCCAAGTGGAATATCCAATTCATGAACTGAACGCCAAAATGAATGCAAAAGCACCCTGTTTCCATCCTAATTATGGAAAGAAAATTTTTTTTCATGTTTTTCATCATATGAGAATTAAAAATATTTTTAATATTACTTTTGAACAACTGAAAAATTAAGTCATGATTTTTTTACTATCACAATTCTAACTACAAATTCTATTTGGTTTATTATACTGTATTTCTTACGCAATAGTTAATATAAAGGTGTAATATATATTTAAAATGTATTACTCTTTTCTTATACATGATATTCTCCTGTACATTAAGGAAGAAATTTCCAACAAATAAAATAACATTTTTTATTATTACAAAGTAATTTGTAATAAAAAGACTTGACTGTCTGACAATGATAGAACATAATTAAATATTCCTTTATTAAACAGGGTATAAAAACCATGGTATTCATAAGCCTTTTCATAGTAATATCTAAAAAGTTTTTCTATTCTTAAGATTTTAATTTTATTCAAATAAAACCAGGAAACAGATCCTAAAATCATTCTTTTAACATAATAAATATCCCATAGCATTAGAATAATGGAAGAAATTCTGGAATGTATATAATCCATAGGCAAGGCACACTACTATAGCTGTCTTCTGATATCCTCATGGTTGGATATCTATACTACATGGGATCATAATAAGGGATACAATGGAACTGTATCGCAAGGGGTGTGGCATTTCTTATGCAATACAATGAAACTTGTAAGGTAGAAGTACTTTCGACCCTCAAACATCATAAGTTTCACTTTACTGTCATTTCAAATCTCCTTGGTTTATTGCACACACTATATAGAGCTGCTCTGACACTGTACATCAAGAAGTCACCAGTCAAACAAGCTATCACAGGCAATTTTCGCTTATTACATCAATGACATGTGAAGTACTTTCTACAGTACTGTATTACTACAGTACTTCATTCGTACTGTTATTCTAGACATGATACATTTCAACCATAGCAGAACAATTCACAAAAAGGGTCGTTTCCAAAATACTGGTGGCCTTGCCTCAAAAGTTGGTCTTTTAATTTTATACATCTGATAAATCTTGTTTTAGTCATCAAAAACTATGAAGGATATTCTGAACATTTCTAATGTTACAAAATTAAGGACCAATAAGCACTGCATGCCAATTTCCATTAGTAATTCATAATTGACGTTTGAGTGAAGCAGTAGGTATAATAAAGCAATTCTTAAAGTGCTGTAAGCAAGACTTTACCGATGCGCCAATAATAATGAGCCAGAAATTGGTTGAGGAAGCGCTATTATTTAACTATATTTATCAGTTTTTTAATTGGAATGCTAACTGATTATTTCTTAATTCAAAAATCAGAATATATTAGGAACATCATTTATTAAGGGAATTATTACACTCTTTGAAATGAAGGCATCCCCGTTTGATCCTAACAATTAATAAAAATATGTAATCGAACCTTACTTTTTTACTTTATACACACTCATCTCAAGTCGTAAGTGCTTTAAAATTTTCAATTTCCTCGTTTTCAACACAGGAATAGAGTTCAAGGTAATTAGAAAGTTCTCAAAGAATTCAATACATAGTACAGCTCCTTAAACTTTAAAAATGCTTCGTTTAATAAAGCTCTCAGCAACTCGGAGTAATATAATGGTTGAAATATCATTTAGTCTATAAAAGATTTCTTATCAAATAAAACTAAGCATATTCTCTTCAGGAGAATTACCAGTACAAAAGGAAATTAGTAGTCAAATAATCACGTAGGAATGATTAAAAAACATTTTGAAGGTATTCATGGTTGTTGTGAACAAGTGAATGCACTCGTTGGATAAGTGTACTCTTAGAATTTTAAGCATATTTTTTCTGAAAGACTTCTTAAAAGAATAGCATTTTAGAAATGCTAGGCAAACTATAAAATGGAATTGTTCCGCTTAATTATTGACAACAAAATTCGAGTATATTTGTTACAATAACTATTAGGACTTATTCTAAGATTTCTTATGAGAAAAAATTTGATTCCCTTTCATATCACTTAGGGGAAAAGTACATTTATATCAACATTGGTACTTATGTGCTCAAGAAATATTTATAAAGTAAATTTGATATCTTTTCAGTAGGTAAAAATATACATTTGAGGTTAATTATATTAATAATTCTAAGTATATATATATTATCGTCCGTAATTAGGAACGTTTATAAGCGATTGTTGATAAATTTAGTTTCACCATTACTTGTATTTAGAACATTTTTCTTTGTATGAAACTAGTTAGCTGTAACGATTAATTGATTTTGGAGAATATGATATGAATAAATATTTATCATGCAAATTTCATCATAATAATTTATTATAAACTTACTATTTATATTTCTCATAAATATATCTAAAAAAACGATAAAAATTGCTCCACTTTAATTTTTGGCCTCATTTTAGTCTTTAGTTTTCTATGTAAATTATATGTATATAATATAGTATATAAAAATATATTACAATCCACAAAATACTTCTAATAAGTATCTTACTATATTTGAATCATCGCATATAAAACTTTAAGATAAAAAAGTAAGAAATTGAGATTCAAAGAACTCATTAACAATTCAAATTTTATCGTAAGAGTTTAACGGTAGTTTCAGTTTTTTTACAATATATAATTTTCCAAGGATCTTAAAGCATTATAAAAATTGAACTTGTAATGAAATTATTATTTTCATGCATTAAAAGAAAGTTGGCGTCATCAGATTGAAACATTTATTTTTATTAATTTAGAAAGACGAAATCAATCACTTACTTTTTGTTCCATTCATGAAAATTAGGTTGTCTCATATAGGTAATTTTTTTCAATTTAAATTATCTCGTTCAAATTGTATTTAATAAATACTGTATTTGTTTTTATAGAGTTACTTTTAAATTAAATGCTTTGTATTTAGTTGATTCACAACTTTGTGAAAGTCATTTCTTAAAAAATTAATTATTTGAATCCTTAAAAACGAATTCTTTAAAAGCAACTAGTTTTTAATAATTCAAATTTTTAAAAACAAATAACTTTTAAGTATGATTCTGGCTTATAAATATTATTGCTTAAGAATTCAAACAAGAATTAAATGAATGAACATGTAAAAAGTATGAATATAATCTTTGAAAAACTTCTTCCTGCTTCACAGACAGAGCAAAGTACTTATTTAGTATCTTTTAATACTAAAATTTATTGAAATTCATATTTCAAAACAATTTTTTAAAGTTTAATTATGTGTCTATTCTTCATTCAAACTTTATTAAAGAGCTAAAAATTGTTTTTTGAATTTGAATTGAAAGAGTCAGAGCTTTCAACGGGAATTTTTTTTTTAAGTAAAGAATTACAAGCAATTTCAAAATCAACTAATTACTTTAAAGTTAATTTGGTAGTAACAGGCACCATTTAAAAAATGAAACGATTATCTCAGATAGTTGAAAGCAGTTCTACATGCAAACCGCGTTAAAAATAGGGGACTTGAATGCAGGGATAAAAAATTCTCAAAATTATAAATAGTAATATTATTATATAGTTCTTTCAATGTAAAAATACATTTCTACAAGAATATATTAAATTATAGAAAGACCTATTAATAATCATTAGTCTTTTGCTTGCTTGTGAAACAAGATGAAGAATAGTTATGTTTTTATCATTTAATTATTAAAATTATATCTATATTGTATTATTTGAGAACGGTGTCTATATTCGATTGAAGTTATGTAATTTTAATAGAACTTTTACTTTCAACATTAAGTTTGAAGCATTTATTGTTCATCACAATAAATGCTTATACTATTTGAATGTAAAATACATGAGCAATATTACATATCTTACTTTTTTATCCTATTAAATATAAAATACATCCTTGCATAGATCATTTATTATATTGTTAATGTAAACAGGGTCCTTATAATTAAATTCTACCTTAAAACAACTGCAAAGGGTAAAATATTGGTCATAATCATGGGAAGTTTAGAAAAAATTTTCAGGCAGTTTTAAGATCCCTGGGGAAGCAATCGGAAAAACTGACAAATGTTAACACAACAGACGTTTATGTAAAGAGCAAAAATTCATCTAATTTAGATTTTCTTAACAGGTTTAGGATCTTAAGTCACATTCTTGAGAAATGGGAAACACATTTTATATTTCAGGTACTATGATTACACAAAACTCTACTGTTTTACTAATAATTCATATTAAGCCAAAAACTTAGTAGATAGCTTAACTGATGAAAGCCGTTATAAGACATTTTAATATTTACAACGTTTTGCCTTTAAAGAGGATTTTTATGGAAAGTGAAATGCGTGTACTCGAAGTAAAATTGGAATCGCAGAAAAGCCTCAAGCATTCACCTCTAAAAATATACATGCAGAAGAAAGAAATGTGTGCATTTTTCTCTTTTTCGACAATATTTGGAATCGAATTTTGGATAGTTCATTTTCAAACGCATACTCACAACTATTGGGCCAGTGGTGAGTCCATGCCAGAAATCCTCAAAAATGCTTGAAACATGTCATTGACTTAAATTATAAGGTGTTTTTAGAGGATGACATTTATAGTACTCAAATACGTCGCTCTAATGAAAAGCAATTGAGCTGAAAAATTAGAGCGTGTTAAAAATCTCTATAAGAAACAATATGTTTCAAATTTTGTGATCTTTTATGCCATCTGTTATTAAAAGCAAAGTTTGAAAGTAAAAAAATATATAGAAAAAGTGTATATTCAAGACTATTTATTAATTTTCAAACTTTAAAAAATTTTTAGTTTAAAATTAAATTTATATTTATTGGAAATTTCATTAACTTTCCTCAAAATAATATTTCAGATTGAATTCAACTGATATACGGTATTACGCAATTATTATGGAATCATATATGTTTCAAAAATTTATTTATTAAGCCATGTATTTCAAGCAGAAAATAACCCTTTTTATTCTCCAATAACTTTTTTCCGTTGGTGTTTTTCACAGCACAAAGTTGGTAGTTATTGCTTTCCATTACCGGATGCTCAACCGAAGTGGGCGCTGCATCCATCAGTTCAGACGGATGGTAACGATCATGCTTTTGATTTAAAACGCCGGGCCTCACACATTCTGAGCAAAGTTAGATATTAATAACACGTTATTGGAATTGGTAGCCAAGGGGCAAGGCCTGTTCATTTGCCATGCGCACTAGGCTGCCCGACCCTTTCATTACAGGCAAAAGACCCGTGATGAGAAAAATTTCTCAATAGGTTTCTGCCACATTAAATGGTAGGTGGGTGCGTGGTTTCGATGGGTTTTCACGCAGGTACCTTCAGGTGTTGGTCGTAATGGTTGTTAACACATGGCCACCTTCAGTGCTAGAAGTTGCTAATTTGTATTGGTTTCTCTGTTCTTCTTTTTTTCATTGAATGCTAAAGACTCTGATCTGGTTTAGATGAATCTGTTTTTCTTTTTGTGATCAACGTCTCAATGAATCCATTAAGAAGTAATTGCATGGAACGAGAAAT
Source organism: Latrodectus elegans (assembly GCA_030067965.1). Taxonomy (NCBI): domain Eukaryota; kingdom Metazoa; phylum Arthropoda; class Arachnida; order Araneae; family Theridiidae; genus Latrodectus; species Latrodectus elegans. The sequence continues at coordinate 67,880,039 of CM057820.1, forward strand.
AAAGTGATGTCTGCTTATGATAAGTAATTGAAGTTTTATTGAAATAGGTAAGAGTTCCTCAAAATCACTTGAGGATTCTCAGAATTTGGTAAGGTTTAGATTTTAGGATAGTAATTACTTCATTACACTACAGACAGCACGCGAAGTCTAATTTCGTCAATATTTAGATCTCAAAGAGGATTCTGAATAGTGATAAGACACATATGATGTTGGTTGTCGAATCCAAGACTTGATGAATTCTAGACCAATGTGCTGATTATTCATCTACAATCACTAAACTTACAGTTGTTGTGGTGAATGTTTTCATAAATAAATATGCAAATGTATTTATAACCTTCAATTTAAGGAAAAAGTCTCTATCTCTGAGACTCATCATAAGTTAGAAAAAAAAAGGTGTCACTTTCCTGAACATAGTAGCTTTGAGATTTGATCTGACCTGTATTCATCGTCCTAAGAAGGCTTATCCATGTTAAATGTTCTATAAATTTCAACATCCATACACTGATTCAGTGTGCGGTCTGAAGAGAAAAATGCCAGCTCATATGTTGACCTCAGTAATTAATTGTAATATAAAACTATTAGATGCGGGCTGTAATTAACAAATTCGGTAAACAGAAAAAAACATCAAGACCCCATAAACTTTCCAAATGAAGATTATCTATATTTATGTGAAATATCTCCCACTTCATGAAACGAGGTTTGTATAGGTAAGAACTCTACAAAGTTTAAAATATTGAGTTCACAATTCAAATCCTGTTGAACAACTGGGGACACTGTCAGTGGCGTTGTGAGCATAATTGGCGCTCGCGTACGATACCTTTTTCGGAGCCCCCTTGAAAAGTAAATAATACTACAATATAAATATGTGCATAAAATGCATTAAATAAACAATAAAAGAAATATAATATAACGATATATAATACATAATAATAAATAGAGTATAATTGTAATAAGAATACACACACACACAATATAAATAATAACACTGTTGTACCTACTATAAAATAATCAAAAATATATTAATTTGAATTATCAAGATCAGCTTTAAATTTAAACAAAATTCAATTCCAATTTTAAAAAAAAATATTTATGTTGAATTCGGAAAAGTGTCATTAGAGAGAATAACCGGAATTATGTAATTTAGAATTAATTATAAAAAAACACAATTGATTTTATAAACTAATACATTTATTTTAAAAAACAAAAAAAATTTTAAACGGAAAATAACTCCTTACGTATCATAAGATATAAGCAGATGTAATTATTCGCAACCTAATATACTACACTAATCACATTTTTCTTACCTTTGCTGAAGCGAAGTGAACAATTACTTTATCAATGTTGATCATTTCAAATTTTTCTTTTTATACATAAAATTGTTAAATCACTTAGACGGTTTTGACTCATGGTGAATCATAAATAAGTCAAAATTAATTTTATTTTGCTAAATGAGCGTTGAACATTTACAGCTTGTAATTGATGCAGAAATAATAAAAAGTATTTGAATGACAACCCTTCTTCTCTCTATATTCACCGTTTGAGATAAGACATGTTGGTAGGTCTAATAGAGTTTTTGGTTTAATTTCTTTTCTACTGCTGAGTAACATCTTTCAGTCCCACATTTCTCTATAGACTTCTGTTCCATGGAAATCTGTATGACAAAATTCACCCAAACTTTTACATTTGTTTAGCACGGTGACTTAGTGCTCCCAACATACAGGTCCAAGGTTCGATTCTCAGGCTTGGTCAACTCAATCTTTCATCCTTTCAGTCGATCGATTAACTAAATACCAATCATGCTTGGGAACTAAACACCGGGGATTTAGCTTCAGGCTGAATACCTAACCGGGACATATGCTACGCACCCCAGGGCCCTCTGTTAGGAAAACAGATATGGGCACTGTAGGCCTTGTGATCCGGATATTACAGTTTTGAAGTTGGGATATTTATTTATTTATCAATTAATTTTTAACTTTTAAGAAAATTCATTTTAATGATTTAACATTTCCGTAACACTGTCTTCAAAAAAAAAATTTTTTATTCCTTAGCTTTTTAAACAATTGAAACAAACATTTTTACTCCCTATTAATTGTGCATTAGCTCTTTTATGAAAGCTTCTATAAATTGTTGATCATTTGGTGTTGAACGTATACTATAACTTTTCTTAACATATTTTCAAGAATTCTATAATATTACTGACATAACAAACTTTAGCTATTTATTGCAAAATAATAATTGGGTAAGACTTTTCACTCCTAATTTAGGATCAACTCACCTGATTTTTGACAATAATATCTTTTTACACATTTCATTTACGACAGATTAAACAAAAAATTTTATTTCATTTTTATTTCTGAAAAATTTCTGTGAAAAACAATTTTAACTTTATGAACTTTATGGGAAATTTCGAATTTAAAATAGCTTTTTAAATTATATCATTAAGGCCTTAATGGTAAACCAAAATTCGTTTTATTGTAAAAAATTTAAATCACAAAACGTAATATTGATAGTTTATAATATTTCATTTTTATACAATAAAATCAATTTTTCTGATTCCAAAATTAGAAAACCTTTGTTAATAAGTCTATCTAATTTCAGTTTAGATAACTAAATTATATGCTATAGCATTATCAATGCAAATATCTGATGAGCAAAAGAGAGCAATGGAACGTTAATGCAGACAACAAAAATATTTTGCAAATTTCTTAAATTAAAAATCAAAACACACATAAATTCAAGTAAAATCATGTATATCTAATATATAATCAGAAATTTTCACAGTCAAACAATATATATTATTAATTTTTTTTTCTCCAAACTGATGCACTGTATATTATGCTTTAGAATTTTTCATTGATTCAAAATATTATGAAGAATTAAAATTGCCGAGGCAAAAAATATATTTTAAATGTTATATCGCATTATTTTACGTACAGAAATTTTCTCAAATAGTATCATAGTATTGAAAATTTTCTTCGTATTTTAAAGGCATTTTTAAAACAGTTTTTAATATAATAATAAAATATTAAGAGAGAGAGATTTTATAATTAAAAAAAGGACTAATTTTTATTAAAATTAAAATTTATTTCTGTTAAGAACCATTTCGGAAGTGCTGTTCATGCAATGGCATGAAATTTATTTCTTTCAATAAATTTAAATCATTTAAAGACGATCTTATTTTTAAAACTTTACAATGGAGAATGAGAAATATGTACGATTTCTTTATAAATTTCTTGAAAGAATTTTTAAAGTTATAAGATTTGTTTTTTATATAAATTGAACAAATTAATTAAGAAATATATTCTGTATGTTTAAGGAGTGCTGTAGAGACAGCTAAAACCTGCAACAGGTTGATACGCTATTAAATAAGATTCTGTGTGTTTAAACATACAGAAAAGGAAAAAAACATTTAAAGAAGAAAAAAACATTCATAGATTTTAAATTTCTACCATTTAAAAAAAGAATTTTTCTGTATATGGTGCTAATGTACAGCCAACAAAATTGCGAGTCAAATAAAAATTATTTCCCCAAACAAAAACATTTAAAGATTATATAAATTATTTTTAAATGAATAATTTTAACAAATAAGTAATTTAATATTTAATTTTCAAAACTCTGCAAAAATATGTTAGTACTAGTTTTATGCCAGCAAAAATATGAAATAAATATTCATATTGAAAGAATACATAGTAGACAGAAAATATAACTTTCGGCAATAAAATTTTAAATGTCAAAACTCCGGATTTTCAAAAGTTTACATTTTTGTTTTCGTATATTATTTTGGGAAAAATGAAATACTAACCGTGTGAACAATAAAAAGGAAGGAAAGTTAACGTGTTTTCCTAGAATTTGGAAGTAATTAACTCTCGGTCCCTTCCATTTCTATTCCAGAAAGGCAATTCCCTAGGAGGCATACTGTAGTGCTATTTTATGAAAAATTTCCTCCCTTTTTTTTGAAGGTCAGTCGGGTGCCGGACACAATATTTTTGACAAAGGGAATCACTAATATGAAACACGTTTCATCAGGAATTTTCTCACGACTGTAACGTGACACTAGACTGAATGGCTACAGCAGTAAAAGCCTGAGGTAAAAAATATACTAGGGTTTTATTTTTATTTTGGGACACAATGAATAGTACGATTTCACTAAGTCTCAATAACTACTGAAACGGATCTTTCTATATCGCTTCTTGATAACTTAAGTAAAATCTGACTTTTCTGTTATTATAAGTACATTTAAATTCTTACACAAGTTTTCAGTAATAATATTTTAATTATATGAAATTTTCTTTTTTTGCGCATAATTATTTATTACGTTTTTATAATCAAATTGAGATTAAATTTTCCCATTTTTATCATAAAAAGATAAAAAAAAATTATAGTAGTAAAGTGTTGCTTGTTAAATAAAATGATTTAATCTGTTATGAGAAATTAAAAATAGCACATCAAATAATATTTCAAAACACTGAAGTTTCGACAAAAAACTTTTAAGTTTTGAATAATTATTACATCCAGAAGGCTCCAAAAAAATAATATTCGTTGAGCGTTTATATATATATATATATATATATATATATATATATATATATATATATATATATATATATATATATATATATATATATATTGAATAAAACAAACTTATTTGTTTTGTTAATATTGTTATGACATTTTTTAGTTATAACTTGACTTTGATAACCTGTATAACAATTTAGCCATAAAGGGCACTATGAATCTTGGCGTATTCATAAAATTAAATAGGCGTCTTTTATGAACTTACTCTTCTGTATAATCTCCCTAAGTTAATAGATCCAAAAGTTACCATATAATATTAACACAAATAATTTGGTAAATATTTTTATACTAAAAGGAAAACCTTTCATATGCATTAAAATGGAAGTGACCAATCTAATATTCCAAAAATTTTTGCGGAAAAAATCAAGATATTTTCATTAGTTACATATTTACAAGATTTTTAGTACAAAATAATAGTATCACAAACTTTGAGCAAAGTATGAAACTTAAAAAGGAAAGCATTAAAAAAATGAAAATCGATAATCTAACTAGTCAAGAAATGAAAATCGAAGCATGGTTAAAAGAACAAACTTTTTAAAAAGAACTAAACCGTGCAAAATTATTATTAATAAAGAAATATAAGAGTAAGACTTTCATTTATGGCAAACTCCTGCAGCTCTCCCGCATTTTTCATCAACAATCTTTTCTCTTTTCCAAATCTGATTCCTCCCTGGAGCTTTTTTTTTTTTTATTTTTCCCTGGACATGACTCAATAATTATAAATTGCAAAGTTTATTTCTGCGAATAAAATTGATATTATAATAAAACCAAAATTGAAACATTCTGAAAAATTTTGCTTAGCTTTGAAATGATTTAGTGCCCCTCTGTAAGCTTTGCCCGGGGCATGGTAGCCCCTTTGCCCCACCCCCGTCACTACGCCACTGGACACTGTTCACACACATTCTGCTTTATCTTCTCAAATCTGTTATGGTGGATGCTTAGAAATTTTCAAATATTTCTCGTTGGTGATAAGGGAATATAGTCTTCTTTCTGTGAAAAATTATCTCACAAAAAGCTCATCACATAAGGCTATAATTACTGTTGGGTGTTAAATTCTTCTTCAGCTTTCTGCTGTTTGGCTGCCAAGTATGCAATGTGAGCGGTATATGAAATTGTATATCTTTCACTGTTAAAAATAGTATTGCTCAGAATTCATCAAGTATTTTCCTTTGTTAAATGACAAAATAACATGCTTTATTTTATCTAATCCTGTGGGGTGAAATTGGCCAAATCTTAGTTTAAATGTAGAAATTATCATTTATATATTCCTTTAATCTAAGCAGCTTAAGGAGTTTTGAATTTAACTACGTTGTTAGTTTAAGAAATAATGCTACATTTTGACATAGAAACAAGTATTTAAAACACGCTGTCATTTTTAGAATTAATTAAGAATTAAAATACATATATTAAAAAAAATTCAACGAGTCTTATAAATAAAAAGCAGAATTTGTAATCCAAAAAACTGTTTCCATGATATTTTCTATAAAGTGTATAATGTTTTTTTATTTTCTAAAATTATCAGTTGTGTTCGTCACGATGAATATAAAAAAAAGTATCAGACAATTTCGTTCATGAGTGCGAAAAAAATATTTCTAGTTTTCTGTTTCCAATTAAAAGCAGTTTTAAAAGGAAATTCATTTGGGAATGCAATAAACAGGATTATGAACTTCTTTTTTCCGCACATGAAAATTTACATTAAGGAGACAAGTACACAAGTACATGGTTTATATCCTCTTTACTTCCTTAAATGGCTCTTATAAGAATAGTAATTTAAATATAAGTTTGTGTTTTTCATTTTTCTGAGAGAAGAAACAATATATTTTGCTATGGAATTAACATTGGAAAAGACACCAAACATGTATCCCGTTCTCAAATTTTAAGTTTATTTAAATACTTCCTCGGTTAATTTTTTTTTATTTCTCCCTTGATTTTTCAAATTAAATCTACCGCATCCAAATGAATTCTATCGCAGCAAATCGTGGATTTGACACCCTCATTGGTTGCGGATGTGTAATGGTTTGAAACCCACTTGAAACTGTTGATCCTGATCAAATTAGTACTCGTAAGCAAAAAATGACCATAGAGAAGTAAAGAAACTAATCAACCCTTTCAATATTTGGATATTTATGGTAGTACAGAATCCATTTTAAATTGTAAATTTTAGTTGAATTAATCCTTGCTTAAGAGAGAATATAAATTACTGTAGGAAAAAAAGAAAACAAAAAATAGCTCTTATAAAAGAAAAATTATCAAAAAAACATTTTTTTATTCATTTTATAAGATTCTTATGCCCTAAATTTATTTTCTCCGGGAATCTATTATGTTACTTAAAACATATTTTTTGTCTTTATTGTGTTTATTTTAATAGGTCTATTATAAAAGCTGAAAAGAAAGCAAATGTGTTAGGATTTTTATAATATTATACACACACATGTATATATAAATATATATATGTATATATTTATATATGAATGTATATATATATATATATATATATATATATATATATATATATATATATATATATATATATATATATATTGCTAACTTAAAAGGAAATATTCCACGCTTAAATTTTTATGTCTCATAGAGATTTTCCTTAAAACAAAATATATTTCCTGAAATCACACAATCTTAAGAGACTGTTACATACAGTTTCTAAGTTATTTCCTCTTTTTTCATTCCAATAATTTTAAAACATTATATCTTTTTTATAAAATATAGTAACGTATAAAATCATTTATCCTCAGAATGATAGTAATAACGAATTTATTTTTAAAATACTTTTTAATCGCATATTTCTTGACTCACTCTACCTATTTTAATAATACATAAATAAGGGCTATTTTTAAACTAACAAAGTTTTTATGTGAAATGTTTCCTTTAATAATTATTTTATCGGAAAAAAGGGACATTGCTTTTTAATATCTTCATATTCATTTATTTGCTATGAAATAAAAGTATAAATATATAAGTCAAATCATTGTTTCAATGTTTTTAAGTTATTCTCATTCTGTTTTATATTGATTCATACACTATAATATATTATTTATTTTAAAAATAAGTAGTAAAAATATCAGGTATGTTACCTTATTTTCCTAATAATTTAAGCCAGTTTTCTACTACTAAATAATACCAGTTTTAATAACGAATTTATTTTTAATACATTTTATATATATACTGTGTTAAATAACTATTTTGCGCTGCTCTATAATTATTCTGAACTCGTTTTCTATTAATTCGAACAGAATGAGAGACCTTTTTTTTAATAAAATGTTGCAATGTAATGATAAATCATTTATTCTTAAAATAAGGCAATTTTAAACAACATAGCAATAACATATTTGCCTTTAAATTAACATTTTCTTTGTCACATAATATTTTTGCTTTATTTTTTACATAAACCTGTAGTCAATAATTGGCAATAATTTCTTTAGGTCGTAATTATTTAATATTAAAAGAATTATGTTTTTAAATTTATATATATATATGTATATATATATATATATATATATATATATATATATATATATATATATATATATATATATGTATATATATATATATATATATATATATATATATATATATATCCTTTTCATTTCTTTTTTCTTGTGATATGTAAATAAATTCAACACTATTGTTTAGTTTTATTGGTTTATATATATATATATATATATATATATATATATATATATATCCTTTTCATTTCTTTTTTCTTGTGATATGTAAATAAATTCAACACTATTGTTTAGTTTTCTTGGTTTATATATATATATATATATATATATATATATATATAAAATTTATTTATTTATTTTCTGTGAAAAATTTGAAAAATAGTTTATTATGAATTCAAACCATTTATTCAATGTTTATAATTTACCCCTTGCTCATATTTATTCGTATGATGTATTATGATGATTTGCTGATATAATGTTATATTATTGCTTATATTATTAAGTAAATAACAAATGGGGAAAACAGATGTTATATCACCTCATTCTTTCTAATAACATGAACTAGTTCTAGCGTTTCTAAATTATATTCGTTTAAACATATTACATTTTGTTATAATTGAATGAGTACTATTTAGTAAAACATTATTACACTATTTCACTGATCGTTAATTTCCAGCTGCCGATAATCATATTTGAAGAACTTTAGCCATAAAATCATTTCCTCTAGATAAAATATCTAACATTAAATATTCAAAATGATAATATATTTATGTCGTGTCATATTGAAATGATCATAATGACGTGCATCTAACTTCATCCTGTTAAATATCTTGACTTCGTATGGATAACGTATTTTAACCCGAAGGTAAAGTCAACAAGTTAATGTGTTTTTCATTAATCATTCCCTTACGCCTGTCTATGTCATCGGCATTGGCGAGTAAGCCGACCATCGAAAATTGCATTTAATTACACAGAATTGATACTTTAAACTGGAATGGGAAATTTTTTTATTAAGGCATTTGCCCCATATTCGACAAAAGGCCATTCAATGCTAGCAATGGCTTCCTCGAATCTTATTGGATGATTTATAGAACAATTCGCCACTCCTTCCAATATTCTCAAACGGAATTAGCTGTTTGAATTTGAACTCTTTATCTTCTAAAAATACTTTTTTTTTATCGTTATGCTGCTTTGACTTTCATTGCGCCAAAGAGAATTCCTGATGGTAAGAGACGAACAGAATACTTATCAAGAAAACTTATTGTTTTAATATTCAAGGTGTTACACAGAGATTGACCGAATAGTTTAAATTCAGAATGATTGTTCTAAGAATTTAAATCCTATTTACGAAATGATTTCATTATGATAGACTAGATTTTCGCTATCTTGAAAGATAACTCTAATCAGTTTAAAATTAATGAGATTTGCAATTTGTAACTTCGGCATTTCTGATTATTGTTTCACATTACATTTACGAGCGTGGCAAAATAATAGAAGGTATTGCGAAATTGTTTATCAAATGTAACTACATGTGTACATAGAAGTATATATATATATATATATATATATATATATATATATATATATATATATATATATATATATATATATATATATATATATATATATATATATATATATATATATATATATATATATATATATATATATATATATATATATATATATATATATATATATATATATATATATATATATATATACGAGGGTCACTCTAAAATTTTTGAGATACAACTAGGTTTTTAAAGTAATACTTACAAAATTTTAGGTGTGTTCAAAGTAGTCTCCTCCAGCATCAATGCACTTTTGCAGACGAAATTTTCCATAGATTAAATGCCTCAAGCCATTTATTTCTTGTAATAGATGAAAAAATGCAGTCATAGCCATATCAATCTCTTCTTCTGAATGGAAACGACGTCCACGTTAGTTCTTTTTTAGATTAAAGAATAACCAAAAGTCGCACATAGCTAGATCAGGTGAAAACGGTGGATGTTCGATCACTTTAATATATTTTTGTTTAAGAAACTCAACTGTTAATCCGGCTGTATGTGAAGATGCATTGTCATTGTGAAGCATGAGTCCCCTAACATTCAGTTCTTGTAGAATTTCTGGAAGACATTGAGTGGAATACCATTTTGCTGTTACTGTCTTCTGTCCTTCGAACTTGATGGCTTCGACCAATCCCGTACTTCTGAAAAAAACGGCTTACATCAGTTTTTTCAGTGCGCGTTGTTTTTTCATCATTGTAGGCGTGGGATCATCTTCAAAGACTCATACTTTGCTTTCTTGACGTGTTGGAACGTCAAAAAATGGTATGTACGTTTTATCACCTGTTACAATTTTAGACATGATGCAGTGGCCACCATCATTTAGTAATTTAAGAGTTTCTTTATTGATTCTGACACGCTCCTCTTTTTGGTGCTCAATTGGATTATGGAGAACCCAAAGGCAAACTGCTTTTTTCATATGTAATTCTGCATGAATGATTTTGTGTATTGTGTATGACTGCGGATCCAATGTTAAGTTCCTTCTATATTATTTGATAGGTACAGCGATTATCTTCCATTAACATTTTTTGTATGGCAGACACATTTTCCCGGGTTACTGCCGACGGTGGCTTTCCTGTGTGTTCATCCTGAAGAAAATTGCGACCTTATCTAAATTCTCTAAACCATCTGAATACAGTAGCATGGACTGGAGATTCATCACCAAATGCTAATTGCAATCGTTAAACGCATTCTTCTTTATTTAATCCTGCTTTAAAATCGTAGAAAATCATGGCGCGAAAATGTTCTCGCGTCAACTCCTTTTTCTCTTTTATTTAAAAATTTATTCTACGCTAAATAATTTGAAGTAAGTCAGTAAAAAATCGTCTTCTGTGTTAAAATACTTTGTATTTTAAAATTAAACCGTTATTTTTATTTCGCAATTTCTCGTCTGCGTCTATCTCAAAAATTTTAGAGTAACCCTCGGGTGTGTATATATATATATATATATATATATATATATATATATATATATATATATATATTGATAGAGAGATATATATAGAGATATAGATATAGATATATATACATGAGCTATAATTTATGAAAACCTAAATTTCTCATTTTATATATTCAATATAATTATTTATTATAATTCTGGATAAAAATATGTTCAATAATTAACTTGTACTTAAACAATCTTAACATTCTAAGATTAGTTTTTTTTTTTTTTTTTTGTACTTTTAAACAGTTGATTTATCTTTGCATAATGAATGAAGTGACTCTGTTCGAACTGAATTGGACACAAACATTTTATTACACAGAAAGAGAAAACATGAAATATAGTAATACCAAAAGAATAAATGCGATCCTCTAATCTTACACTACTCGTCATTAAAACTGCTACACCAAGAAGGCGACATGCTACAGACGTGAAATTTATTCGAAAGGAAGCAAGTGCCGTGATAAGCAAAAGATTAGATTTTCAGCGCATTCAGACAAAGCAACCTCCAGTAGCGACACCTACATTGTGTTTAAATGAGGAAATTGTTCAGCCGGTTCCTCATACACAAATTGCATTTGAACGTTGTTGCCTGGTGAAAGGTTGTTGTGATGCCTCGTGTAAGAAGGAGAAATGCGTACCAGTACGTTTCTGATTTTGATAAAGGTCGAATTGTAGCGTACCGGAATTGCGGTTTATCCTATCTCAGTATTGCTGCTCGCGTCGGTCGAGATCCAATGACTGTAGCAGAATATGGAATCGATGGGTTCAGGACGGTAATACGGAACGCCATGCGGGATCTCAACGGCCACCTATCACTAACAGCCGAGAAGACAGGCATATTATACGCATGGCCGTAATGGATCGTGCAACCACGTCACCAGCCGTGAGTAAAAAAACGGGGTCGTTTGGAAGACAACAAGTATCTGCACGAAAAGTTCGACGACGTTTGCAGCAGCATGGACTCTCAGCTCGGAGACCATGGCTGCGCCTTCCCTTGACGCTGCGTCATAGACAAGAGCACCTTCAATGGTGTGATCAACGACGAACCTGGCCGCACGAATGGCGAGACGTCATCTTTTCAGATGAATCCAGGTTCTGTGTACAGCATCATGATGGTCGCATCCGTGTTTGGCGGCATCGTGGTGAACGCACACTGACAGCGTGCATTCGTCATCGTCATACTGGCCCATCACTTGGTGTGATGGTATGGGGTGACATTAGATACACGTCTCGGTCACTTCTTATTCGCATTGACGGTGCTTTGAACAGTGCACGTTACATTTCTGGTGTGTTACAACCCGTGGCTCTACCCTTTATTCGAGCCCTGCGAAACCCTACGTTTCAGCAGGATAATGCCTGACCACATGTTGCCGGTATTGTACGGACCTTCCTTGATACGGAACATGTTCGGCTGTTGCCCTGGCCAGCACGTTCTCCATATCTTTCACCAATAGAAAACGTCTGGTCAATGTTTGCCGAGCGACTGGCTCGTCACCAAACGCCAGTCACTACGGTTGATGAACTGTGCCATCGTGTTGAAGCTGCATGGGCATCTGTACCTGTACATGCAATCCAATCTCTGTCTGACTCAATGTCCAGGCGTATAACTGCTGTTGTTACTGCCAAAGGTGGTTGTTCTGGGTACTGATTTCTCGGGACCTATCCAGCCAAATATTTTTTGAAAATTTAATTACTTGTTATTTTTAGTATAATATATTTGTCCAATAAATATCATTTTGTTATCTGCATTTCTTCCTGGTGTAGCAATTTTAATGGCCAGTAGTGTAAATAAAGGTTACTCATATGTCTGGCCTCCTCTAAACAGAAGTTCTCTCGTTCCAGAAGAAAGTACCACGTCAGCTGTGGAAGATATTGTTGCACCAGCATGCTTCCCTGTACCTAGCCCTAAGTTGAATTCGGTAAATTTTTCCACGATTGGCAAAAAGTGACTGTACCAAAAATCTAAGCTAATTTTGTTTTCAAGTAAGTTCTTTATTTCGTTAATCTGGAGGTATATCATTGATTATTAGCAGAATATGTTTGTGCGCATCAGAAGGATACATCGTTTAATTAAAATCGTGTCATCGAATAATTTCGTATGAATAAACTTCCTGACGATGTCATCATATTGATACCATATCGGAATGTTGATTTAAAGGAATCTTCTCATACTTTAAATGGGTCACCGAATATATGCATAGAAATACACTTCCTAACAGCTCACTATTGTCTATAGGTAAGAGGTTCTGAATTCGATCCCAGCCATCAATGAACAATAAAAATTTGAAGTTGCGTTTTTGCTTTCTGCATACACATCTGTCGTGTTTGGAGTTTCGTGTTTTCCGGGTTTCATCCTTTTGTGACACTTGAGAATATGACCAGCTATCGGTGAAAAGACCTCATTGAATTTATATTAAATACTAGAACTTATTTCTTTTTACAGAACTTCATTTCTTTTTACCAAATTTTTTAACATATTTTTAAAATGGGTGGATTTCTATAATAGCAATCCACTGTGTCAACTTTTAAATAAAAAAAGAAAAAAGTGATTTTTTTTAAACTTAACTAGGATATAAAATTAAAAGCGTATTGTTTTTCATGAAGCAAATACAATTCTTTGGATAAAAACTTTTTTCCCAAAAATAACAAAAAACACGAAAACTTTCACATAAAAGCTTTCTTTATTATATTTCCAAATTGCATTACTTGCCAGAAAAACAATGACACAAAAAAACACAAAACTTATTTACTCAAAAAATAAAAATTAGGGGAATATTTTATATTACAGTTCCACCATGTAACAAACTGAAACACATATAAATAATAGAACATTATAAGTTATTATTAATAGAAATTTTCTGGCGTAATGATAAAGTTATATGTGATAAATTTTAAAATGACCTGTTTTGAAAATACTCAATTTGAAGTATTATCGCTTAACTAAAATATGTTTGAAAAACACATGAATAAATTTCTTATTTATTTTTATAAATATATTTCCATTATATTCACGACAATATATTACAAGATTTTTATAGCATTATTACAGTAAATATAGTTGTTTCTCAAAAATAAGATAATATTTTGCAAATGTTTCCCATAATTTTAATCAAAATAATTAGGCATAAATACATAATATCATTTGCAATTAGAAAACAACATCTTCCTAACAAAAATGGATTCTTAACTATAAGCAAAGTTGAAAACAAATTACATGTTATGATGCTTTAAATTTATCTAAATATTAATTTGCTATTTCCGTTATATTTATTAAAGTATTTAATGTATATATTCATAAGCCTTTAAAAAAACTATTCTTTTATTGGGAAAAATGCATCAGCATGAATGGTTGTATAATCTGTAAAGGTGTTTCAGAATTCTACTTGTGTAAATTAAATATCGTAAATTTAATTTCACCATTGTGTTGCTACTCTTTGCTGTAACAAAAAATTAAAATATTATGTTCTTAAACACTTCGACGAATGAAAATAGAACACAGTACAAAATTTAAATGAGTAAACAATTATCTTTTGAAATATATGATTGGGAAATATATGATTATTTTAACCCTCTGCATATCATCAACTGTTAAAATTAAAATAAGAGTATAAAATAGGTAAAATACGTATAGCGAAAGAATTTAAAATCTGATAAAAGTAATTTTAAGGAAATTAATGACACTATGCAAAAATGTAACAAAATTCTCATAAAATAGAGAAAAGTAGGAAATTTTTCAGCAAATTTATAAAAAGCTTATTCGCAGTTCTAAAAGCATGTTGATAAAGTGCAAGATAACTATCACATTAAGTTATACCACAAAATGAAATATTGAGCTTTATATCAGTCAAGAACAATATGTGCCTTAACTCGGTGAACAAACGCCTGAAAAAGTTATTACTCAATTAATTACAGCCGTGTTGCTGGGTTTAGTCGCAGGTTAATTTAACTGTGTCATCAATTAAAACGTCCACTCATTTACTGTGAGACGAATAGAACTCTTGGTAGAATCTATTACCTCCTTGCGGTTTTCAAATCCCTATCACGTCCCGGCTTCCTGCACAACACCCAAAGAGCGCGTCCGTGATTTATACCTTTTTAAATGAATCCGTGTACGAGGCGGTTTATCTGCTCCAAGCAGAAGTTATTCAATTTATCGTCCGGTGGGGTGCCCGGCCGATGAAGGCCCGTTCGCAGGATGGACCAGCGGGAAGTCCACTTGTGAGTGGGCTACTGACACTGGTGTTGCGGGATGACTGAGAAGTTTAACTCGCCAATACTTATTATGTGCTCTTGATTGAAAGCCTTTTTCCTTGTTATGTCTGCTTCTTCCTCGGAAAGTGTTGTGATTCAAATTTAAAAATTGTAACGTTTTAATCCTTGATATCTATATTATGTTTCAGAAACCATTTTAATAATTTAATCCCTTTAGTTTTTAGTTTAGAAAATAGTTTTAAAGCTAAGAGCTAACAAAAGTTAAAACGTAGGATAAATGCTACGTTTTAACTTTTGTTAGCTCTTAAATTAGATAAAGATTTTGATACGATGCAGCGTAGACCAGTATTTCTCAATTGGAGTTACTCCAAGAACCGGTAAAATATTACTTTTCTGAACTACTAAAAGAACCGGTACGTTCTCGCGGAACAGTAAGTTTAATAATTGGCACAATTTTTTCACTTGAATAAATTATGAAGAAAAAAATAGTTTTTAAAGAATAAATAGAGAATGAAAATAATTTGATAAATTATTACGATGGATATTCAGCATTCAAGTAATCAGCGGTACTTGAAATAGATAGGGGCACACTAATTGGTATACTAAGTGTACGACACGGCAAATAATGAAAAATTAGGTACATAGTTGCCAATTATATTTTTTATCATCGATCATATTATTTTCTAAACTAGTAAACTAATGTTATTGTTATGTAGGTGCTGTTTTAATATAGGTTGTTGGCCAATGACACTTTGGATTTGGGACAAATACCTGGTTGTTTCACAGACCAGCAAGTTTTTCTTGTGGACCGGTGTCGGTCCGAGGACCAGGCGGTTGCGAAACTGACGTAGGCTGTACCTTAATTCAAGACATCTCCCAATTTCAGAGTCATGTGTATATTCTAAAGTTCAGTTCTTTGTTGCTCAATGGTCAATAACGTTTTGGTCACGACGGTTGTATTCGTTCGTTACCTATAATTTTAAAAAAAAAATTGTGTGACTTGATTTGATTCCAGAAAACACAGTGGTAAAATTTAACAAATGTTACATTTTAATCCTTTATATTTCTCAATTTCGGAAAATTATTTTGAAGATTAAAGAATACCGAAAATATTATCCATCATTTTTCTCACTTTTCGAAGGATTTTAACAAGATTTTCAAAATATTTCATTTTAAACCTTTCTATCTCTCAGTTTCAGTATGAATCTAAAGAATAATTTATGAGTATCACATTTTTATTTAATGCATTTTCATTTCTAGAAATATTTTAACAAAATATAATAAATATTATAATTTATAATATTTGTCTTTTCCAAAAATAACATTTTGCAATGATTAAAGGAATTTTGTGTTTTAATACTTGATAACTTTTATTTTCCGAAAACATTTTATTCTAATAATATTTAATGAATATTGCATTTTAATCCTTGGTATCTCTAATTTCTAAAACCATTACAGTAAGGCATGAAACAATACATTTTAACCTTTTTTTTATAATGAAGTTTTACGTATGTTGTGTTTCAATCTTAGTATTTTACTATTCAAGAACACCACACGGCTACCTAAATGATTAGATTTCTGACATTTATTTCAATAGTTAATTTGATCGATTAGAGATAGTTGTTCACTGAAAACTTCCATAAGTTTTAGAATTCGATTTAATTAGGCATCATGTGTAAGAAGGGATCATAGAGAGGAATTGACTTATAAAACATTACTTTGATTTTCCATGTTTCGAAAATTCAAAAGATTTTTATTTCAGAATGCTTGATACATCTCTAAACTTTAAAGTGCATTTGAATAAGATTTAACTCGGTTAAACTTAAATTCTTTATTTTTTGTAGTTTCATGAATTATTTTATGCAATTAATTGCTACATATCAGTCCACCGATAAGAAGATAAGATATTATTATTAGAAAAATTATGAGAACAGAATGTTTCTGTCCAATCTCGATTTTAAACAACGGTAAATTGACGCTACCTAAGCTGAGATATTTTTTTCTATAATTTACAAATGAAGAGACAGCAAATATTAGGAAGCATTATTGACGTATACATGTTTTCTCAGCGTGATGAGCTTTGGCTGGTTATAAAAAATCATACAAATTTATTTCCACTCACAGAAGAAACTTTCTTTAGCTGGAACGAAGATTTGTGTTGTTCGGGAAGAAGTCACTAGGTTTAAACATTCATCCGGAAAACTCTAGAAAATAAAGAAAAGTGTAGGAAGTTTTTAATTCTTAAAATTTATCAAAAGATGTCTATTGCTCAGAAATATCTGCTGGCTTAATTTACACAGAAATGTATGTCATTATATAGTATTTCCAATAAATATGTCGAGATCTTTTAAATATTAAGCTTAAAGAGTACGCACAAATACTGAAAATCATATAGTGACATTATATTAGTCACATGATTTATTATTTGCTTTTATTTGGCGAATTTGAAATTTCGAAAACCAAATCAGAGCAGGGAATTTATCAATTATGAATTGACAAGAAATCCGAATTATCCAGATTTCGCAGCCCCTAAATTCTAGTATAGAACACGTAATGGAATAAACTACTACTTAAAAAATAATAGTCACTGTTTTTAAGATTCTTTATAATTACTTAGCTACTTCCATTTTTACATTATGAAATTAAGTGTCACAAGTATAAATTAGTTAATTAGAAATTGAATAAAGTATCAAACTCTTAACATCTCTTTAGTTTTAAGTATTTAAGTCAAGACTCCTTTCATTCTCGTTCCGATGCATTTCTGATCAAAAGAATAGTTGGATAAAAAAAACAGACTTCTGCGGTAGTTTTCGAAAGCTCTGCTTTTTCAAAAATTAAAAATATTATGTTTAAAAATTGCACTGTGGAAATGTAGAAAGAAATTGAATATCGGTGTTTATGTGTTGTACACATTTTTTTCTATAACCCTAGGGGTTATAACATGCATGACAATTTTAAAACGATTGAATTGCTTTCCAGCTTCGTTCTTGAAGCGAGCATAGCTCCAAAATAGTATTTAATTGTTTCAATTAATTACAATAAAATATAAGAAGCTTTAGAATGCGTAAAAGTGCTATTAAATATGTTTCCAATTAATTACAAATTCTTAATAAAAATTTAATTAATATCCTGAAATAAGTTTCAATCCACTCCATTCTCATTTCGAATGCTGGTAAAAATTCCGCAAATTAACAGAATAGGGATTATATTAACTTGAAAGGGAAGAGAAAACACCATACAAAAGTTACCAATTTAAAGCTGTATCATATTTGATTTTATTTCAACGTTCCATTAAGTTTCTTAAAGATTGAAACACAAATCTCATGAAGCAAAGCAATTTACAAGATTTAGTTCTTAATATGTATTTTTTCCCAAAATTAAAGAAAATAACAGAATTATCTTAGGACTTCGCGGCATATTTAATCGATAATTACGACTATAAAAATTAATGCATCGTTATCAATATAAATTATAAGATTCCCGATAAAAGTCTGGGTACAATAAAATCTGGAAATAAAATTACTTAATCCCCATAATGCCAACTTCTGTATCAAAAGTTTTCAAATAAATTGATTTGCGTGCCAATTTTATTGGATTAAACTTTTATGGAGACAACTTTATGGATAAGCCGGATCAATTTTATTAATCGTAAAATAGTTTGTAGACAGCAAAGCCTACACAGACGGTATTATATGTCTAAAATGACTATTAAGCCTATAGTTATGAAATAATTTATTGAATTCCACGAAATCATTTCGTTCGATACAGCATGTACGGAAGAAAATTATTTAATAAAATGATATTTTAAGATGTGCAATTATTCTTCGATTTATATATCTTCCCAAAATTCAATAATATAGAACATTTGTTTCTGTAAATGCAGGTTGAATTGGTAATTGAATGAATGGTTAGCTCTGGTTTTCCGTTCATCAATTCAAGATTTTAATTACCAACTCATACATGGATAGTTGCAGTGGTTAGACGCAACTTCATGCTTATAAAATCCTACGCAAAAATAACCGATTAACTGGAGCTAAAGCAAAATCATTAAGGAAACAATTAAAAAAATTATTGTTTCAAGAAAATTAATTATAAAGTATGAAATGGTTTTAAACATTTTATTCAAGAAAAGAGACTGAAAGACTTTAAAAAATAAGATTAAAAAGTAATTTAGGATAATTTTATTGTTCATTAGGTTTTTTCAGAAAATTATAACTGCTGTTTCTCAATCAGTCTGATTTGTTGAGTGATGGGAAGCAGATTTTTTAAGCAATTAAATGGATAAACTAACTGTCCAACCAGTTCGTATTGAATTTGAATATACATCCTCATACAGTGTCTTGTCGATAATAATCCGCACATTCACATGTTACAGAAAAGGAAATCCTGAAAACTTCCGTGCACTTACATCAATATATATACCTCGATGCTCAATTGCCTATAATTAAGAGAGACTGGGAAAGAGTATAAAACCCTTCACTCCGAAGAACTTGGTATTGCCTTAAACAACAGAGAGTCATCTTGTATTTTTGTTTTACTCAATGCACTTATTAGGTGATTTCATTACAAATTTTTTTATAGTTTCCTCTCTTGCAAGACATAAATACAAACCATAAAGTGACTTTATATTTAGTAAAAGTGTCTTTATATGGTACTATATAAAACCAAAAAAAGAAAACCTTAATCGTTATACAATCAGTGTTGTTATAACAAGAGGAAAATATTAAGAATCATTAAAAAAACATTCTAATACTTGGTTATTCATCGCATTATGTAAAATAACAAATACTAAAAGGTAATTGATTATATTAGTTGTTGTTGTTGTTCTCGTGTGCCAGCTAGGTTGGCAAATTGGGGTGCGCTGCTCCACTTTTCTAACTGAACCTTATTTGGTGTGAAGTCCGACTTCTTCAGTACACACACAGGCCATAGGGACCCGTTCATAGGGTAGGCAAGCATTCACACCTCATTCACACACAAAGAAAGGACAAAGACAGGATAGAGAGAGAAAAAGTACATCACTGCCTGAACCGGGATTCGAACCCAGTACCTCCCTATCCGTAGTCAGGCACACTGACCACTAGAAAAGTTGGCCGGCATTATATTAGTCAAGTTGCTAATATATACATTACTCTCAGAAACTTTATCTTCTTAGCCATTGCTAAAAAAGGAACAGTGGTTTTATGTTTCTGATTTTTGTATAAACTTCGATTAAAGGGAATGTTTGGCTTTTTCATTTGTGGTTTTATTCTCACTTGTGACACATAAATACAAGTCAAAATCTATGAAAAGTTTTTCTAAGAAGCAGTTAGCTATACATGTTAAAAAGGCTTATAATAATTTTTAGCCATTAAATTCACCCTTATTTTATTACAATTTTAACTATCATAAAAATTGCACATAAAAATTAATGAAAATAAATTGATTCTGAAAATATTAAGCGAAGTATTGAGAAATTAATATATTCTCACGAACATCTATAGTTCGATCGTTTAAAATTATCAAACATGATGTTTCTTAACAAGAAAAATTTCTCATCAGAAAATTCAGTGTTTCTTTCCAAAGCACATGGAACACTAAATATAATTAACAAAACTCAAGAATAATATAAAAATCACATTTCTTAATTCTTTTAGCAATACATTTATTGACTTTAAGGGTTTTTTAAAAAGATTTCTGCCCCACATTTTAAACATTTTTCTATTCTAACATTATCCTTGTAATTGATGTTTGAAGAGATTGAGAAATTAACAATACTTTCATACGTCACTAAAAATACTTCAACGCATAAAAAATGACATAGTTTCCGTTCACAATTTATCAAGCTGTAACTGTTAAGATTATATGCTTCATTTCAATAATTCATAATTTAGACTTCTAATTTGGGCTAAGTTATTTAGATTGGGAATCTTCTTTAAACTACCATTCTCGGTCAAATGAGCCTTCGTGGCTGTAGAGTGAAAAACAAATTAAAATTATAAGTAAGTCATCCAGCGTAAAAAAAAAAAAAGAATTTTCTTGTGCTATCACGAATGGACGCTTAATATACGTGTTTGAATAATCAGAAACAAAAATAAAAACTTTATCAAAAAAATAAAGTGCACCGCCTGAATATATCTTAGTATATTTTGTACAAATGTGTGTTCTAAGATAGTTTAAATGCTTATGATGTAAAATTGCAAATGAAGATGATGCAACAATTATATAGTCATGTCCACAAGTACAAATATTAATGCATTCTACTTTATGACATTTTCAAACTCGATTAATGATAATTAGGCATTTAGAACGCATTAGTTAATGATGATGAAGCTAAATACAATTGTCTAGTGTATATAAAATGATAAAAGTATTAATGATACTTTTATTTAAAGCAAATTGTGGGAACTCATACACAAAAAATCTAAACACAAAATTTGTGGTTGTTGTGGCTCATTCTCTAAATATCTGATGAAGTCAGACAAGATCCATCAGACAGTTGACCTCAAGGAAATCGAGGACCAGAAGGGGGAAAGAACAAAATTTCTGAAATATAAAACAGAATACTGAGGAACTCTATTAGCATCTTATTATTTAAGTAATATGTAAATCTCACTTAACAAAATCTGTCATTTCAAATGCTACATTGTAAAACAATATATTAACTGGCCGCTGAATGGTTAGATCTTTGTCCTGCTGTTCATTAGTTCGGAGATTTAGACTCCTCCCTTTTGGACATTTTAAAGTGATTCAAATCTACTTTAAATTTCATTTACTGACAGAATTAGTTTGCCTAAAATGTGTCTGTAGATTAAGCAAACTAAGCGCATTACATTCGTATTACAGAGTGAATTTTTTCCAAATTAAAATATCTTATCAATCAAACTGATTTCCCTATGAAACTTTACACTTTGCTTGATTTGTATTTTGTAACTACATTTAGTATTCTATATAAGTTTTGAAAACGTTGCTTGTGTTGGACAATGTTAAAAAAAACTCCGTGACTGTATTTTTTGGTCTTAAAATATGCCTTTCGGCGAAAAAAATAAATGTATGTGATTTTTCCATTCATATTTCCAAATTATTTTGATTCCGCAGTTCCTTGCATTTGTGCTGTTATGTTAATTCATCTTTCTTTTGATAGATTATAACGAATAGTATAGTGATACTTGCACGATTTTTAATGATTGAAGAATCTTATGACAGACTAGTGAGGAAAAAGTTCTTCATTAAAAGTAGTTCGGATGTGAGTTACGCCATTTAACTGGTTGTACAATGTTACAATACTGTATGCTGTACTTCCTTTGGTAGAAATAGGAAGCCGGAAATATAACTCAATAGTAGAATATCCAAATGCCCTGTCTCTCGATTAGTTTTAAAACATCTTTTTAAATTATTATTAGCCTTTTACGTATAGTTAAATTGTGAGTTAAGAACAGAAATACTAATGTTGCGTTATTTTATTAATTGCTGATATGTGTTCGTTTGCTCTTAAAGAGACATTTACTAGGCAGTTATTATGTATGTATGGCTGCACAAATCTTCTCCGCGGCTTAGTGGAAGGCCATATCTCTTGGAAGATAAGGTTATTGAATCGATTCTAATGTTAATGGATAACAGAAAATGCATGCTTAATTTGTGTATGAGAACATTTTACGTGTACTATTGTAAAAACATGAATGCATTCGGAGAAGCAGTATATGGATTCCTGGTAATTTATTTTTAATTATTTTTCTGATAATAGAAAATGCTCTCTTTAAAAATATTTAAAAGCAATTATTCTCATAAATTCACAAAAGTACTGGAGTATTACTCGAGTAAATATAATGCTTATTATAAAAGGCATATATCTTTGTCTTTTCACATTTCATCTCTAACTTTATAATCCATTTCTCTTTAACCGGTAAAAGCCGCAGAAGTTTGAAAAGGAAAGGCATCTTTTTTTAGTGTTCATTGTGAAAATAGTGAGTTCTAGACACGATTTATCAAAAGTCTATCATTCTGAGCGGTTATATACACGTCATAAGATTCGTCGTACTCAATGACTTACTACGGTTGTGGTATGGAGAAAAGCTTTTGAGTATTAACCTTTTCGCTGGACAGTGACTTAAAATTATAAAATTGTTTGCGATGTTTAATGGTGTTTATCGACAAAAAAGCAATCAGAAACATTCTTATACGCTAGTCTAATATTTTACCATTCAATAGGAACAAGCGCAGAGTTTCTTCAAAAATGCATTCTTTCACAGTATTAAACAGAAACAAAATTTTTAGATTAAGAACATTTTTAAAGTCATAAAAATTATTGTCGTTTCTAGCTCATTTTACTAAATAATTGAACTTATCTTACTATGAGACCAACTAATAGATTTAAAATGAATTTCAATAAAATAAATTAGTGGCTGATTACCATCAAACTTCGATCTATAAATGAAATATTTATGTATGCAAATCTGAAAATAAAAACAAAATATTATTTTGGGAAAAACGTCTTGAATTGGTTGATAAGCAATATATCGTTAAACAAGTTTTCTTAGTCAGGTTTAAAGAATTTCATCTAAAATATTTTAACAATATCATAAAACCAAAACTAAATAGCATTAAGTAGAAAAACCTTCAACTTATTACTTTAATCGTCTATAAAATAATTTAATGTCCACAAAGAATGTACAGTATAATTAGATAAAACTTACATACTCAAGCCAAATAACTTTTGAAAAAGTAAACAAACCATTTAAGCAATTAACAAAAAGTATATTCATTTTATTTCGCTACTCATTAAATTAATAAGCAAAATAAATTTCATGAAGAAAAAAAAACGTTGACCAATCGTTGAATTTTTTTCAGTGCAACATAGAACGTAGTTATCGCTTTTGTTAACTTTTAATTAACGTTTAATAAATCATCCTTTCAGAGATCATGTTCTGTTTGTTAATTGTTCTTAAGTGTTCGCGTATGTTGTTTATTAAGTTACAATCACATCTCACGCAAATATAAATGCTTTTGGTTGCGAAATGAGTAAAAATGCTTTTGATTCACAATTTTTTTCCATAATTTTTTTTATGATTGTTTCTATACACGCGGCATGACAAAGAGGAAAATCATTTACAGTTTTAACGACAATATAATTTACAGTGCTTTTCTCTTTACAGTGCGCCTTTTGTTCTTTGGTAGCTTCATTAGATCGATAAAAGCTCACGTCTGCGTGCTCAGGTAAGATAATACCGTGTTAATTGCCTTCTTCGGCATTTTTCGTCTGGAAACAAAGCGAAACTGAAGTGATGCAATAAGCAACAAACTGATAAGGAAGGATGATTCAGCAGAACCCTTCGGTTTAAATGTCTTGGAGAAAAGATTAAGGGCACAGGTGCCGTATAATCCATGATGAAAAATTCTGAGATTGTCGATTTTTTGGCGGATTTTCTTATGTATCCAGCAATTTCGCTTATATTGCGTCATACATATGGAGACCAATAAGAATTAAGCAGAAAATTCTATTTCAGTAACCCCAGTATTTACGTCATCGCGCACGTCATCTTGGCAACATTTCTTCATCGCCAAAAGAATTCAGAATTTGTATTCATGGATTATACGGCTCCTGTGCCAGATTAAGGCCTAATTTTAATATTTAAGTTGGCTTAGCAACATAAACAATCAAACTCTACAGAAATTTTAAAACTAAATAAAAGAAACAATAATATTTTAAAATTAGTTTGTTATACAATTTTTTTTATAACGGATTTCTTGGATATTAATTTAATAGTGATACCTTAAAAGGCATATATTTTTACTTTCTAAAAACCATTAAAACAGCTCATATAAAAATATAAATTAAATAGAGGTATTTGGAGAAATCTCTGCATGTAGGTGAGTAGAAATTAAGGCATTCTGTTAAGTTATACTGAATTAGAAACATCTCCTCTTTGCTATTTTATTCCTTATTCCAGTACATTTTCGAATTACTTAAAGAAACCTTTATCTGATTTTATTTATGTAATACATTCTAATATTTGATCTTATTTATGTATTATAAGAACGTTCAATTTATTGACAAGTTATTTTGGTTAATTAATAAGTAAAACTTAAGAACGTACCATAGACAATTTGATACTAAATAATGAAAAATATGAAAAATTAATTTCAACATATTTAACATTAAGCGGACACCGAATAATTTCAAACATCCATTGATAGAAGAGGATATAGAAACTATTTCTGTTGAACTATGAATCACAGCTCATGGTTTCCATAAAAACAAGCTCGCCATTAAACTATAAATTTGTTTCTATTTTCAAAAAAATTTCAGAAAAACTCTGACAAATCCGTATTATTTTAACCTTTATCTATTTATCGTAATAACGATATCGATGTATGTGGCTTATAATTTGAGAACAAAAATATCACGAACAATGATTTTGTACAATAACTTAGCTGAAGCACTCGTTTTACAGAAAACGACACATTTTCTTAAAAAACTCCCCTTACATTCAATGAATTTCCGGTGAGCCACCAAGCGCATGCGCATTAATTATTTCAATGCTTTAATAAAATAAAGTCAAGAAGTTAAATCAGTCATCAGGTGACTCATTCCTATTTTTATTGGTCGATGGAAAAATGTAATAAACAAATATAAGAAAAGCTATTTGGTATGCATGATTTGAGTTAGGAAATGACATTTAAGTCTCGATTACAGGAGACTCAAATAATTGTACTTAATTGATCACGGTTATATTGGGGGTATAAAGGATACCAATTTATCAAAGTTAATCTTTTCATCAGTGTTCGTTTGCAACAATATTTCATCTCTCCGGCAGTGATTATTCTAAGGAAGAATAACTGCGTAATAATACAGGTTAAACAAAAATTTCAAAGAAATTTATTTCTCACAGCTTTTAAAAAAATGATGTTTTAAATATTAGCTATAGTTGTAATTGCATAAATTATATATATATATGTATGTGTATATACATGCGTATATATATATATATATATATATATATATATATAGATATATATATATATATTTGAGTTTACTTTATAAGCAAAATATAATAACATTTTAAGAATCACACCTAAATTAATTTTTTTAAGAAATAAGTATAAAAGTTCTATAAGCAAAATCAAGCCTAATTGATTTACAAATTTTCCTGTGTAACGAAGAATAGCGAAAAAGATTAACAAAATTTTTTATTCAAATTTAAATAAACGCAAATAGTTCACAGAGAGATTAATGGAGAAAGAAAATTTTGTCTGGTTCGCGGAAAGTAGAGAATTCAATACACATGAGTCAAGAAAACAATTTATGCTGAGAAGTTCTACACACTTTAAATATTCGTGTGTTGTGTTTTAATGCACTTGCACACATTGGCGTTACCAACCGGTTTAAAATCCAAATGTTTATCTTTCTGGTACTCAGTTTGTAGGTTTGATTCCGATCTCTAGTATAGATGTTTAAAATAGTTCGGAAAAAATTTCAAACTAATTAACGGTTGAATCAATTTTCGTAGGCAAAATATTATAACAGAAAAACGAACAAATTAAAAATTCTGGTGAGTTACAAGCTTTATAGCTAATTATGTGACAAAAAATATATTTATAAGAAATAATTTC
This sequence comes from Latrodectus elegans, assembly GCA_030067965.1. Taxonomy (NCBI): domain Eukaryota; kingdom Metazoa; phylum Arthropoda; class Arachnida; order Araneae; family Theridiidae; genus Latrodectus; species Latrodectus elegans. The sequence goes on from CM057820.1 coordinate 67,906,888, forward strand.
CTTTTATTGATAGAATGTAAATATTTAGAAAAGAGGTTATCATCACAAATGCCAATGAATTCACTATTCTTGTGTAATATTGCACGATAAATTATTTATTTTTACAGCTTACCCAGAACTAGATCTAAATTTAAGTAAAAGATGTTTCAAAGATTTTTCATCTCTCTCACTATCATTTCTAATTTATTAAAATACAATTACTCAAATTTTTAACTCTTGTAAAATTTTTAATCCCCGCTGTAATTTATTTATGTGATATAACAGACCAATCTAGAATTTTCTTTTTGAGAAAGAAGAGTGTGGTACTTCATTCTTTTTAAAACTGCCTTCTTTGCATAACCGATAACAGCAAATGAAACATCTAATCTTCCTTTTTTCTACATTTGGACAAAATACGTTTTTCCACAAAATATAAGAATATTTACTATTCTTTTGCCCTTTTTTAAATGTATTGTTTTTACTCATATCAGCTTACGTATTTTCGCTTTTCCCAATACGTTGCTGATAAAAAATGCATTGGAATGTGAATGGAAAGACACTGAATGGTATCATCGCTAAAGAGAATTTTCAAGCATTGAGTACTTCTTTATATTTTCCTTAGCAACGCATTAGATTTCAATCCAAAAGCCAAAGCAGTATTTTCAATAAATGTAAGTTATATCATTATTTTCCAATCAAACTACATTTTTTTACCCCGAAAACTGTGTATAAATTTTTCTCTGGAAGTTATATCCAGCGAAAGCTAACATGTTTGGACCACTAGCTTAAAATACTTCAATTGATTAAAAGGTTGCAAAATACAATTAAATGTAAGTTAACATGTTTTTATGCATGTTAAAAGTATTCATAAGATTGAAAATTTATCTTCGTTAATATTGCATAAAAAGCCGGCCAAATTGTCTAGTGGTCAGCGTGTCTGACTACGGATAGGAAAGTCCTGGGTTCGAATCCCGGTTCAGGCATGGATGTACTTTCTCTCTCTCTATCCTGTCTTTGTCCTTTCCTTGAGTGTGTGAATGAATAATGAATGATGCCTACCCTATAAACGGGTCCCTATGGCATGTGTGAGGGTACGATGGTGGCTCACCTCCTGTTTTGCACCCGGGGCAACGCCTCGGCGGCTAAGAGGTCGCTGTTTCTGGCCGGTTCCTTGGGTATCAGGGAACAATAGATTAATAGACTCTGTTGCTGTTGTAACTGTCTACAATCTGCCATTAGAAAAAAAAAGTATTGCATAAAAGCTATAAAAAATTGTTCCTCACCTAAACTCCTTCAAAATTGTAAAACAGTTAATAGTACTGCCCAGAATAAGCAGGTAACAATATATTTTAATAACTTATCCTAATAACAGCGATTATCTTTTCGTTTTATAATATCAAGCATGTTTCAAGCAATTACAATATTTTCACATTTAAATTTTTACGTTTCCATTTTTTACATTTCATTGCAATTTTACAATTAAAAGCAAGCATCAGAATCTATAGGAATATTTAAATGCAAACAATGGAATAAATTTAAAGTTGGAACAAATTTATCATTATTATTAAAATATTTTATTATCAAGCGACAAATCTGTTTTATCGTTGCAATTTATGAATTTGGAAAATTGTTTCTCTGTCACACTGAAACGTTTTCTTTATTAATCTGCATGCTATCAAGATTGTTCTGGAAGTTTTTTGAAGTGAAGGACAGCTTAAACTATCTCTAGATCGAATTTTAGATTATTACCATGCTTTAAAACTTTAATAAAACCTTTCTTGCAGTTTATAACCATGCTATTGCGGTGCTTTTTTCAAACAAGAATGCGAAATAGATTAATAATTATAAATAGGAGAAAAACAACAGACATTATAATAAAATATCGTCAAATCAAAAAAAATAAAATAAAATTTGCAAATGACATCAGGAAGAATTCTAAATAAACAACTTCCGCATATATGTGATCCAATCAAAACAACTTATTTTATATCCACCGGCATTACGTAAAAAAAAAAAGTTTAAAAAAATCACTATCTAAAAAATAATAGATAATTAAAGTGTTGTAGGAATCGCCATTAATCTTCTTTGGCTATCGAGGGCTGATTTCTTAAATGCAGTAATGAATATTTTATGATGTCTAAGTTCACATTTAATTTTTTGGAAAAGTTCAACTTCGGGGTAAACAATTACTCGACTGAAACCCTATGTTGGTTAAAAAGCCAGATTAAAAAATTTTTACTTTGCGGTACACTCATTAATTTAATAAAAACGAACGTTGAAAAAAATCCTATACACTGTAAAATTGCTTTTAATAAATTTTCTATTTATTAACTCTCCTCACGTATAGTAAAACGCCAGAATCTATTGTTACAATGCAATTATCCCGTTTTATAAACTTGATGAACGGACGAGTTCACAAATAACGATTTACTATTTGTGAATACGTGTTTTGAAAACTGAATATAAAAAAAATAAATTCAAAAATTCATTTGCATATTTATCATAGGTAAATCGAAAGCAGTATAGATGGATAAGACAATTTATCAGCAGCTTCAAGAAGCAAAATTTATAAATAAACTCCTTTTACAAATACACATATTATTACCTAAGTTTCATTAATAAAATTCATTACAATAAAATCACTAAATTTATATTTCCCTAACCTTAGTATAAATTACGAAGAATCATTTAAGTAATTAATATCATGATAACGGAATACAATAACTTAAAATATAATACGAAGATACATTATTTATATTTTTCTACTTTATACAATTATATAATCTGTGTAAAGTACTATACTATAATATATGCGACGTTTTTTTAAATTATTTTCGTTTTTGAAGTGCATATTTCATTTATAAGTTACCAAATAAAATCTTTGTTTTTGTCTTTCGTTTAATAGTTCGTGAGTTTGATTCCCATCTCTTGAGTGTAAATAAAGTGGTTCAAAACCCAATTAGTAAGGTTTTGATATAGTAAGCCTTCCTACAAAAATATTGACTGCTGATCAAAAACCCATTATTTCTTCATGACATCGAAGAAAAACCAAGCATTTAGAAGTGGAAGTTCCCTATTTTATCCTATATATTGTTGAACAGTTCTAAATGAAAGTTTCGTTTATGAATGTCTTAGTATATGCTCAGGAATTTTCCTGGTTTTCACCCTTGAAGCTAGCAATTATTTTCGAAAGATCTTCCTGGAAAACAAAGCGATGTACTTTAAAAGGGCTTACGAAAGATTTCACCTATTAGAAGTATGCAGACGAAGTCCAAATGCCTTGTTTGACTGTAAATTCCTAACTAATCAGAGTTCCTAGAAAATGTTGCTCACTGTGACCTAGTTGTAACTCATTGCTCTTCAAAATGAAAGGTACCGAGTTCGCTCCCAGCCACAGGTGAATAACTAGAGAAGGAAGTTTCTTTTCTACCTTTTACAGGTTTACCTGCTCTGTGGATACTTAAGAGTTTTTCTTCTGTGGTACGTGGATACTGTCCACCATCTATGAAGAGCCCTTTTTGAGACCAGTTCACTCGATGAATACTTAAAATCTTTACGCAAGAACCTTAGATTTTCTCATATGTTGTTTGTTACTTATGACACTTGGACAAACCAAGCTCGCTATGCCTTTGGCAATGCGAATTTAAGTCAATATGGAGCGTCTTTGATTTTAATCAGAGCACCACAAAGGTGAAAGTACGTCTTTGCTTTTTTGTAAATTTTCCGATAGATGGCACCACCAAAGGATCAACTCTCTCAATTTTGGCATTGATCTGAATGGGGGAAATTTTCTCCAGACCATTGCACCCATGATAACTGCTCAATGACAGATCACAGGACTTTTAATTCCACAGATTTAACGAGAACGTATATCGCATATACTCAGTGGATCTTTGGTGATATTGGGAATCGAACATCGTCGTTCCGGATGGAAGGCCGATACCCCTAACCACTAGACTACCACGACCCAGTCACATGTAGTCAAATTTATTACCATATATGGTTATTTTAATCGGAATATTTTATGGGATATCTTATGTATTAGAAGTATTATACGATACTGAAACTCAAATATTTAGTTCAGATTACAAATACTTTAAATATATAAAAAGTTTACAATGTAGTTAATTTAAATGCGAAAGTGCTTCTCGTTACCAAAATGCTTTAATTCACCAGAGAAATTTAAGAAAGGAAACACAAAAATGGTCTTTATATATGCAACTTATTTCACATTATGATATGAAAAATTAAGTAAATAAAGTTGGGAAATATTTTTTCTTATATACTTAAAGTTCTCGATGGAAATATAATAAATTTTAAAGATGAGTATGGTTGCTATCAAGAAGTTTTTCGTGTGGCAAAATCTTATTTATTATTTACTGATCATAGACAGTAGAGTGTGCACATGTTTAATAACAATATAACGAACGATTTTCTTGAATTACTCACAAGCACCGAAAGATGCATTATTCCGACTAAATATTAAATACATATTTATACTTCGAAAAATAAAGAAGGGTCATAGAATAAAAGGAAGACGTCCCTTTTAAAACCAAGAAATGTCTGGGTTTAATACTTTATTCATCCAAATGCCACATCAAATGATAGCTTTTCAGGATGCGTTAAATGCTCCAAAATATCACAATTTCTCAGTTGACATGAAAAAAGTGTACTCGTGCAAGTTTGACTTCTCAATTAAACATGGTTAAAACTAACAATTCACTGAGCTATGTTTAGAAGCTTTGATTGCCAAATATAGATAAAGAGAAATGCCTTAGAATAAAAATACTTGATAAAAGCATCAATTTAGTAAACCTTTATTTGTTTAAATAGAAAATTAATCTTTTCATTAATTTTAAGAAACCTGCTTTATGCGGGAAATATTAAACATGTATTTTATATGCATAAAAAACTGATGCTCACAAATACTTTTAAAAATTTGGCTATTACAATATATTTTCGGATACTATTTTCTGACAAATGAATCAGTTGGAATCAGCCATTTGCTTTGTTATTTTGAGCCACAAAAAAAAAAAAAAAAAAAAAAACGAGATTAATATTTCAGTTGATATCGTCTTCTCTACACCATCCCGTATATCTTTGGACAACAAAGAATATTTAATATAAGTTAATTTTTCTCAGTACCTATCTTTCACTTGGCCAAGTATTTAATCTTTACTTTTTTGAATGAAAGCGTAGGATTTTTCTAATATACTACTAAGATTTTTCCTTAAAAACTTACATTTTGATGAATTATTCGCAGCTTGGATTCAACAAGAGATCTCTGAATATTAAATTTTCTTAAAAAAGATTATTTAATATAAGTTAATTTTTCTCAGTACCTATCTTTCACGTGGCCAAGTATTTAATCTTTCCCTTTTTTGAATGAAAGCGTAGGATTTTTCCAATATACTACTAAGATTTTTCCTTAAAAACTTACATTTTGATGAATTATTCGCAGATTGGATTCAACAAGAGATCTCTGAATATTCAAAGAGTCTGATACGGTTTTTAAAGGTTCACGAACATGAAATGTTCAATGTACGGAAATTTCAAAATCGTTGCAGCAAGCGAAACAAAGTGTCACTTTCTCGAATGCATACCAGGTAATGAAGAAAAAATAAAACACACGGGAATGAAAAGAAGCTGACGGTCTTGACCCTATCAAGAAGAGGGTCGCTTTCCCATTTAACATTCAACCTCTGACGGCTCCATTACTTCACGCCCATCAAAGACGCTGGAGCAGAAGGGTTCGGTCCTGGCGATCCTTTCTTCCATCCTCGCGAGAGAATTGCATGCTGCACAAAGAATATAATTTAATACTGAAGCTCTGCATACAGCAAGCTTGATGTATCCGTATCAAAAGTAGATGACGTTCCTTCAGAGTGAAGGATAAAAGAGTTTTATTATCATGGTTTTGATCATGTGACCATCATCAAAGTAATCTATCATTCTTCCGCATTGCTACCTTTCATCGGAAGATGAACATTGGAAGGGAAAAAACAGCTTATTAAATTTTCTCCAAAAGCATAAAGGGAATTTTAAAACTATTTTATTTTATTATGGGCGAACACACACAAATGATTTCCAGTGTCAGAGCATTATTAGACATTTAATTAAATATTTATGCTTCGGAGATCTCTATGCATGATGGCGTTTATTATATAAAATATATATATTCTTTAATTGTATTTGTGAAATATTAGAGTTATACCATTACCAGAGTTACAGTTACAGCATTACCAGTACCCGATTGCGTACTGGTAATGCTGTAATGCGTCTTAAGATGTATCCGAAGACAGCGTCATAGATTAATTTTGCTGTGATTTTGTATGACGGATGGATTATGGTGTCCATATTTAAGCTATCATTAATATTTCGAAATATCTTCATTATATCAACAGCGAAACATTATCCAGAAATGAATATAATGCATCGATTCAATAGGTGAGGTGGTCAAGATCTATTCCGTCATCTTTTCCAATTCCAACGGAGACACCTTTTTTATTGAATTACTGAAATGTTATCAAAAAAAGTATCAGCATCATTCTTTCAAGCACAGTTTTAATAGGAAATAAATTCATTGTACTATGTTATTTTTAACTGTCGTGGGCCTCATTCACCTGATGGAAAAACGAATGCTGTCGTGTTCAGGTGATAGTTGGTTCAATACTGAATCCAGTTAAAAATCACCATGATTAAAGGCCCCGTTCACATTTAAAGTTTCGACGAGTCAAATGTCCCTTCACTGGACAGATGCTAACAACTGTCTCCATCGTCACTTGACAGTGGTTGAAATCTATGGTTTGAGGAAGTTAATTATATTTAGCGATTTAGGTTTATAAAAATAGGCAACTATAGAAATGCACTGCAATAATCCGATTTAAATTTTTATTCCTACCTAAATTTTTGCTATCATACCTAATTTTTTATTTACTATTTCTCCTAAAAGCCTAACTGCATAAGTTTTCTCAACTCAATGATCTTCCACAAGATTTGGATAGCATTCTAGTTATTTTTCTGGCATGAAAACACCTTGCTACTTTTACCTAGATATTTTTTTATCGCTATTAAATGTGTTTGTTATTATTGATCCAGTATTTCTTAGACTATCCAAAGCAACATTTCTACCATTGTTTTGCGAGAAATAACTCACATAGAATAAACGTGGCGTATAACACTTGCTACATAAGATTGTTTTAAGAAAGGTTAATTCTCGGTATAAGTATTTAAGGGATAACTTCACTTCTTAGGGTTCGTGTACTCCTTGTACACAAATTTTTAAACCTTAAGTTGTAGTGCACAAGGAAATATGTCTTTGTCGTGTACGAAAAAAAAAAACTATACAACGAGTTGTTTATCTTACTCAAATGAAGGCTTTACTATACATGAACACTTAGTACCATAACATTCCTTGCATATGGACTGAATAATAGCAATTTTCTCATGAAACTGTTCACGAGTATGAATCAAGTTATTAGATACATTTTCGAATTGGCTATTAACAGCAAGAAAAGTAATTTTTATTAAAAATAAATATCTATTAAAATATTAACTCAAATTGATAGAATGTATTAAAACTTAAATTTATATAAAACAAATCATAACGTAAAGGATAGCTAAAAATGAATGAAATAAAGAAATAAGAAAAATGTAAAAATAAAAATAGTGAGTAAATTAAAATGCATAAAGTAATAAGAAGAAAAACGTAGAAATATGGGACAATTTGCAATTACTCAAATGTACTGAATTAAAGAGCCCAGAAATAGAATCCAGGTTTCCAGTACATTATTTTCGATTTAACATGAAGTATTACAAAATGGTGCTCCAAAATATGATTTAAAAAATGTGTGTGAAAGTGAATAGGCTAAAAATTCTGCAATATATATATATATATATATATATATATATATATATATATATATATATATATATATATATATATATATATATATATATATATATATATATATATATATATATATATATATGATTGCATGCATGTATATGTATTCTTAGAAAAATACTTAAAAAAATATCGAGTAAGAAATTGTTACGTTCTTCGCAGAAAAAAAAATTAGCCAGATAGAAAGTTGTACATTCATAAAACAATCATTTATCAGTCTAGGTTAATTAACTTCTGTCAAGAATATTAATTAGTCTTCCTCCTTAATATTTTCCTCTAATTTCTACCCACATGTCCATATGTATTCCCTCTTCAATAGATAATCAAACTCCGTATCAGATAAAAATATTACTTTAGTCCATTTGTATGTATTTCACATATTAGTATCTATTACATTATCACAGCTTGGCAGCAAGATGTTTGTTGACTATCGATTTCATCAAATCATCGCTATCGTTTCCGGAGCCGTCAATGAAACATATCAAATAACATCGTTCTAACTTTGTCGAGCGGATGGTATTTAAGGGAACTATCTACATTTGAAACTGTTTTTATGCAGATACTAATTAAAAAATTTGCGATCATCAATAAAAAGGGAAATTAAATTTATAAATTAATCTCACGCGGATTCTTATAAATTAGATAATTTATAATAAAACTATATTTAACGATTAATGTTCAAAATTAGCTTCTCAAAAATGTTTAATTTCATCCTTTTGTATTACATGCATATTTAATACTTTAATTGAATTAAAAAGCTAATAAAAACATTTAAGAGATAAAAATTAGAAAATTATATGAATCAATAAATATTTTATCAAATTTTACTATTCTTGTTCTATAGTAAATTTTCTCGCATTAAAAACTATTCAATCAATAATGAAATAGGTATTACATACCTTAAACGATTGTTTATAAAGCATTACTTGAAAACGTCATTGAAGTTCATCGGTCATTCCTTAGTATGTTAATGATAACCTTTTAATTTGAAAAGAATGCAACATTCTAAAATAATTTTAAATAATTATTACTTAATATGTAATTAAAAAGAAATATTTAAATAGTAACGATATTTAAAATTTAATGTATGTGTAGTAAAAAGTCTTAATTAAATAATAAAATTTATATATAAAATAAAAATTAAAATATAAATTGAATTCCTGATGAAAATCAAATAAAATTTATATTTCTCATATTTTTTTATTAAAAACTATGATATATCTTTGATGTGAAATAAAATTAAAATTTTTTTTGGGATATTAGGATACAGAAATAGCTGAATTAAGATAAATAGTATATATATATATATATATATATATATATATATATATATATATATATATATACATACATGAAAATAGGAAGGAAATAACTGGTGTTTTCTATGGAGGCTCACTTTACTAAAACAAAAGCTTTGCAATTAGTATTTAACCCCTTTTTACTGCGTTTGTTGATGGTTTGCCGACAGCGGATCACAACTGAAAAATTGTTAAAGATCTGATCGGCATGTGACAGCCTTGTGTAATGAGGTTTCAAATTTTTTTCACACAGATTATATTACGGCTTGAGTTAACAAGACTTGAATTTTAACTAACACCTTCTTGAAAATCGCTCCGAGACGGAGAAACAATTTAGAGCCAAGAATAAGAAAACAAGACTTTAAATACGCTGACTTCTCGGCAATCAATATGTAGGCGAAGCTTTGGACTTAAATAGCACACTTCCATAATAATAGCCGAGATTTCAGGCTGTTGTTGGCGCGCATTAATCTCACAAAACCGATTTCTAAATTCCGGTTCTTGTTTTTCTTAATAGTCACGAAGTCTTAAAATTGTATTGTCGTGGATGAAATTATAAATCACCTTTTATTTATTTTTTTTTTTCCTTCTCTCTCTCCTTTTCGAATGGTGCAGGACAAGTCTTCGACATGGGGGAAGGAAAACTGCCATGGATTACTCCAGACCGTCTGAGACCATATGTCAAACGACACGTGATGTCTGGTCCGAATGTAAATTCGATAGAATGGCATTTTTCAATTCAAATGCACACATTATAAAAATACAGATAAATCCACGGAGTTCAAGCGGCTGAAAGGTTTTTGGAAAGAAGTAAATTATTTCAATTGATGAATAGCTCAAGAAGAAAACAACAGATTGTTGTGAAATCGGATTTACCGCGAATAAATGATACGAACAGAGAATTGAGATGGAGAAAATAAACAACAAAGAGAAGAATGACGCTGTTAGATGGATTAGAACACCCACGTTTTTATATTCGATTAAATATTTGATTTTATAAAGTGCTGAGTGGAACCTGAATTGAGGGAATCTTAAAATAATTTAATTTAAATGCAAATCCGTGAATTCTGTTTTAATATTCATTGCTGAATCCACTTGACATTAATAGGAAATAAGCATAACATTTTTAATTCGAATGAGTTTAATAAATACAAAACGAATTTCGCTATAAATAATAAGGAACAAATAATACATATATATGAAATAATTCAGGTATTTCAAGTAAAATTTATTTTTTAAGATAATTAAATTGGCCACTTGTAAGTCTTATTTATGTCGATTTTAATAATTAGAAATTTTATAAAAAGAAAAATATTTGAATTTTTCATCATGCTAAAATTGTTTGTATTGCATTGAACCATCGTATTATGTTTTCCGTCAACTAAACTCACTAAACTTACCATCTCTTTGTTGATCTAAAGTCCTGTAATGAAGTAGACCCTAAGTTGCCATCCTATAATGTAAATTTATTGAGCTCCCCAACTGAGAAATGACATTAGACCTTCCGGAAATTTACTATGTTATTATTTTTCTAGCCCAGAAGTTTTTCATCAGACAACAATTTCTTGGTCACAATATTTCTACAGGATTAGGTACCGAAACAGTTTGCTAATCAAGCATAAATAACCATATATATCGAATCCTGCTTCTCTACGGTCTTATACGAGTTTATCATACCATTTACTGCTGTTGTAATTTCTAGCTTTTGAATAATTTTTATTGTGTTTTATAAAAATATTGATGAATATGATAGTGCTTTTAAATTTAAATCCTTTCATAACATTTATTCTTATCATTCAATGTTGTTTTGTTTTCTTTTTCGATTGTATCATATATATTTGAAAGTGATTATACAGAAAAATCTGTGTTATCAGCACGAAAGATTTCATTCAAATGCTTCAATTGAATAAGAAAAGTGAACTAAATTATTTTTAATTCCAATACGCCAAAGAATTTTTTACACTTTTACTATAATAAATTTTAATTTGTTCACACATTCAATCTTTTTTAAATCAGCAAATTTTTGAGCTTTGTATTTTAAAAATACATGTGTGAAACATAATTTATATAAAAGTTTATTACAATTAAATCTTTTTTTAATCGTCAAATACATCTTCATTCTTGATATAATCATTCCTTGATTTCATCATTACTATTGATCGAAAAGACATAAACTGGGATATTCTGAATAATCATATTATTTCCTTATTTAATTAATATATAAATGTAAAAGTTAAATTTTAAGAAAAATATATTTTTGGTGGAAATCTATAACTAAAACATTAAAGATTATTAACTTAACATAATAATACTTCTTTCGTACCAAATTAATTTATATTAATTAACAAAGAAATGAATTGTCGATAAAAAAAACTTTGAAAAAAATTAAAATATAAATATTATATATCATAATAATGTCGATTTCTCATTTGCTTTATTTAAGTATATGTTAATATGCATTTTCAGTAAAAACCTTTTTGTGGGGATTTGGCAATAGTGCATAATATTTTTTCTTAATACACAACAAAATTATTTTACGTAAATATGATAACATTTTAAATAAATGTCGCGTTTTACATCAAAATTAAGTAGATGATAAGTATTTTTAGCATTTTTTTAAACTTATATTTATTCCGAAATTGTTTCTTTCAAATCATTTACGGTTATTAAAATACTAATTAAAGTTTCACTGCTTCATTGCTTTCATTGTTGAATACTGCTTTTCCAAATACGCACATAGCATGTCATAGTCTATGAAAAATATTTTTTGTCTCTCTATAAAGCAACTCTAGATCTTGTGCAAAAATTCCTTTCTCTAGATATACTCGATGTCATGTACGTAATTACATATAGTGAATTACGAACGTGGTTCTTATTAGATAAAATGGGTTCATTTATTTACACGAACTCACCATTTAGTACTACGTGAATATTATTTGAATTTATAACTTTTTTTGAATATTATAGTTGAATATATGAATTGGTTTCTCCGTAAACAGATGCAGTTTTGTTTTGAAAATTTTACATTCCTAGAAATACTGAATTTTATATAATTAATTCAAGGCTTACATTTTTTTATTAATGCACTCATTTTTAATTTAACTTACTCGCTTTATTAAAAAAACATAAAACATTTCTTTAATTTCAGTGAAGAACTCAAACTCTGATGTATTCTATATCCCATGAAGCTGTGTATTGCATATGTAATTCTGCCTTAAATATTACACAAGAGTTTTTGATTAGAAATAATAATTCCATTCCTTTACCATTTAATTTTTTTCTTAATTTTTGGAAAAATTTTCTCTAGATTTCCTCCGGTAAGTGCAATTTTTATGCAAATATTTGATTTGCTGGTACTGGTCATTTCATACGGAGCATTACTTTCACCTTTTTCATGAGAAAATCATTTGAATTTCCTAATACTTTTGGAATAATAATTTTACATTCTCGATAAAGGGCTCCATTTTCTATACAAAAAATTTCAGTTTATAAAACCATAAGTAATATCATTATAGGACAAGTAGCTAAGGTAACATAAGAAATTTAAATAAGAAACTTTCTAAACATATTTAAATAGTTAACTAAAGTAAGTAAGAAATTTACATCTTCGATAAAGATTTAAGTAAGATTGAAAAAAGTGCCTTGGTTTTCAAAAATAAAGTTATTTTAAGTTTATATGTGTACTCCAGAAAGAGGGAAAAAATAAATGAATTTAATAATTCCTCTCAAAATTTAGTTATCATAACTTGCTTACGATTATTGTGAAGGCTGTTTGATAATGGGAGAGGGAATTTTCATGTCAGTAAAGTATAAGAAGGTCCATGAAAACATGAGGTAAGGACCGTAAAATGATAAATATATTTTTAATAGGATCCAATAACACTCAGTTGGTGAACTGTGATAGGAGGATATCGACTTCAATCTTTGACTATTAGGAAATTAGAGAAAATTAACTGCGCTTGATGATTCGACATAGAGATAATCAAATGAACTGAAATGAACATAATAAAAAATAAATGATGTAGTCAGGTATAAAATTTGAATCAAAGAAAATAGTACTAAATTAAAAAAATAACTTAATTATAATTATATTTAGTTTGTGATTTACACTATGTTTTATCATGTATTGAAATAAAGTTCTTTGATGAGTCAGCTAAGTAAGATATTCTTGTATCTATAATTATATTATTAAATATAAAGCGTAAAATATGATAAAATAATATTTAATTATAATATGATAAAAATATGATATAATATTTAATTTTGAAAAATTAAGTTTCAATATAATTAATATTTTTACTTCCCAAATGGTACGTTTTTATTTGAAATTGCTGTATATTTTATTAATAGCTTGTGCTATTAAAGAAAACTATTACCTTAAAATATATTTTGGTAAATAATGCATAAAACTAAAAGTTATTTTTTATTAAGAGTAAAACAAATTAACATAAAAATATAAAATTATACATTTTGATTAGAAAAATTCTTCACGAGTATTTTTATACTTTTAAGTCACTGTCATGAAGCCTTTATGGAAATCAAAGAAAAAGCAACAAATAGGAAAAAGAATTGAAATCATTAATTTTTAGTAAATGAAAGACAAAATATAGGCATATAAAAATATAATTCATGAAAATTTTAAAGTTTAAGCTCCTTATGATTTAGTCGGAGCAGTCTTGTAAAAAATATTGAATTTTTGGATCCAATATGAAATTTTAGAGAAAGAATTCCACTAATTAATGTTTGGTGTAAACCAACTGTATTTTTTTACAAGAAAAGTATACTTCTAGAAAGACATTCTACAAAGGCATGGATTTAGCCTATTTTTTATTAGTTTTTTTTTTATATCAGATAAAGATTTGCCATAATATTTATAATCTCATTACAATGCCCCTCAAACTAATTTACAGAGTATATTTTTGAAAAATAATTGATTATGATAAATACTTCGCTTTTATTATCAATGTAAGAAATTAAAAAATAAACTTACCTAAGGTAATGAGTGTTAAACTGGTAAAAATGTTTATTTGTGAAAAAAGGCAAATCATCGAACAGTATTAAAAGTTCATGAGTTATATAATGGCGATATTATAGCAGATGACCATTAAAATTGGGAAGGTATAAGATAAAATAACAGGAATTCCCATTCAGAAATAAGTCTCCTTCGACATTCCAATAAGCTGCTTCTTCTTGTCAATATAGTGTGCTACCCAACAAAATGGAAAGTATGTGTCAAGCTTTTTGCAGTGTGAGAATTGCGTAAAAAAATTCTATTTTCCTAAAAAAACTTGATTATCTCCGATCTTTTCTCCGTGAAAAGAGGTATGATAATTAGACCTCACTTCCCAGGAGCATGTCTGTCCAGAACAGCAAACCTTGTGAGTGCTTTGCTTCAAAAACAAAAGTTATGACAACCTCCACAAACGTGGGTAAGGTGTTTTCTGTGAAGCAGAACAGAGGTTAAAAGGCTAAATTAAAAAACCGTGATTGACTGGTGTTGAATAGGATAATAGCCTCAAATCGCAAGACAATAATGTCGCAGATAGCGCCTAAGATAAATATTCACTTACAGAATCCTGTATCCATGAAAAATATTCAATGAGATATACATTCTGCAAATATGTACGGCAGATTAGCTATTTCGAAACCGTTAGTGTTTGGGTGGAATGTTATGAAGATACAATAGTGGTGCCAAGATCACCTGAACTGGGCACAATTGCAATGGTCTGATGGGAATCCTCATTCACATTATATCAGACCACTGGATATATATTTGTCTGGCGAAACCCACCAGAAGTATTCTATGTTGACTGCCTGGTTCCAACTGTAAAATATGGAAAAGGTTCTGCGATGCAGTGGGGAACTATACCTTTACGTGGATTATGGCCTCTCTTTGTCTTTAGAGAATAATGAGTGAAGGCCATTATCAAACTATTTTCGCAAATCATCTTCACCCTATGTTTCAGACTCTCTTTACGGGACAACGTCCTGTATTCTAAGAGGACCATGCCCCTGTTTACGCGTCTCGCTATATTCAAACAAGGTTCCATGAGCTTGATGACGAAGTGGAGCATCTAACCTGGTATCCTCAGTCCTTTGATACCAATATCATGGAACCTTTGTGAAGGTTTTTTAGAGAAAAAAATTCCATGCTATATTTCCTTCTCCACGCACACTATCTAAATTAGAGACATATTCTGAAAAAAGGAATGTGTGCGCATTCCCTTAACTCAGTTCAAAGCCTTTATTTGTCAATTCCACGTCAAATGCAATCTGCCTTGAAGGTCAATCCTTTACTAAATAAAAACTTCCATTTTTTTTCACAAATGTTCCTATTATTTTCTCCTAAGCCTATGAGTAATACTCTTATTTAAACTCGAAGATGAAATCTGAATAAAAAGCTTACGAGAAAAAAAAAGAAGAGATTTTTCAATAAAAAATTCTAATTACAATAGTAAGAAAATAGTTTCATGCAATTTTTTTTTATAATTTACGCCAAAATTGGGAACTTTCTGTGAAAAGTATTTAATAAAAAATCATAAAGTGAATATAAGAAATAATCACACAATAAGATTCCTTCTCGTTTATTCCTTTTACTTAAAAATTTTCATTCTAAATATATACCATCTTTGTTTTTCCAATAATTTTTTTTTAAATTTTTCAGTAAATGAAGGATTTTAAAAAATTCTGAAATATTGAAATAACATAAATTTATGAATTAAAAATATAGTTATCATTTTTTCTTTTTTTCTTTTTTTTTTTTTTTTTTTTTTTACATTTTGTATAAAGAATATCATTACTTCAATACATTTTTTGGGGAATCAATAATTTAATTACTCAGCTCATATAAAACGGTAAATCTAAATTAAAAATGGAAAGAAATTTGAATTATCAAATAGCTATATGCACCCAGAAACATGTGAATTTCATTTTTTAAGTAAAACAAAGTTACAGATGTCAATTAATTCAAACAAAAAAAAGTATGCTTAAGTTACTTTAAACTCTTTAATTTTGATTGATAGGCATGAAATTCTATAATTTAATAAAACTGAAATAATTTACATTTTTTGTGAATTTTATCCTTTATAAATGATTATATAGTTTAAGTGAATATACTTTTAAAAAAGGAACAAATATTAAAATTAACTTATCTTATATGAGAGGGATAAAAATTTAAATTAAATAGCATGTAACTTTAATTAATAAACAACACAATGCACACACATCATATATATATATATATATATATATATATATATATATATACATATATAATTCTTGCATAACATTAAACGAAGCATTTAATGATTAAAAAGATACGAAATACAGTATATTTTACTAATTTTTTTATTTTAATTAATATTTTGCAAACTAATGTTTGACAAAACATAATAATAAATAAATTTTAACTAAAAGTTCATCCATAAAATTTTAACTGAATCAGATTCAGGAATCTATTTAGTTTTCCAAAGAATAGAATCTGATTTCTAAGAAAAAAAAAGTGGGGTCTGTTGAACCTAGTAGTTCATCAAATTTACTTCAAATTAATTAACAAAACGATGTCTTAAGGTACTGTTGAGATTCTTCTTCAGAGGGTAGGCAAAGGATAAAGGTAGCCGGCAAGCTACAACCAGTTTCCACACACAGGTAGTTATTATCCACAGCAACCGGCTGCAACCACCCTCTGAAGCGTAGGAGTTTAATTAATAGACAGCACTTAATAAATGGGTTTCAACTCCCTCTGTTTTGCTTTCTTGAAACTTCTCTGTGATTGGCTCTTGCAATGATGTATGATGGAGGATTTCTTTGTTTTAGTGACGGATTGCCCACCGTATGGATCGTATTTATTTTACAGGTGAGGGAGGAGGCGAAACCTTACAGTTAATTACCTCCAAAAATTTAACCGGAATAGGCTCACCTGCGAAGAACAGACGGACATATTGTCCGGCCACACCCTGGGCTTCTGAAGCAGAAATAAGCCATTTAAAACAAAGCAAGACATTATGATGGAGGAAGAAAATTAACTTTATCAAATTTTTTGGAGCTCTTGTTAGTTAATCCCAAGCAGTGGGGAGTGGCGATTGCGTCAAGCGTTTGTTATTATTTTTCGAATTGACCTATCCATATGTTACAGAATGTTAAGAAGCCGTCTGTCAGATCGAATTAAAATCTTGGCGCAAATGTGGAGTGGGGTGGGAGTTGACGTAAGTCTTTATTTTGAGAGAATGATTGATTGCCTTGGCCTCTTAAAAATTTTGCTTAATAAGTTAAGGGTCCCCATTTTTTTACCAACCCTAATGCAAATGTACTAAAGAATCCAATATTTTTAATACACATTCAATCGATTTACTTCATCAAACGTGTACATTTAAAAATATCTGAGTTTTTTTAATATTTATAATACAACCCTGATCCAAATGCATTTAAAAGTGTCTAATTTTTATTAAATTTCCAGTCACTTGAAGGACTGAATAACTTTGCACAAAAATTTGGGCAATATATCTAATAATAGTCAATATTTTACAACACTGTGAAATCATTGAACGTTATTAAATATTCAATATCTACCTTTAAAAGTATTTTTCATACTTTTGGATAAACCCTAATGCAACAGTACTAAATAATGAAATATTTTAGCACTTTTTAATCATTGAACATTTTTGAACAATCAATAAACTAATATATTTAACGAATGTTTTCATGTTTAGTTTCATTTGAAACTTCCGGATCTTCTTTGATACGAATTCACCGTAAAAAATAATATTTTAGCTATCTTCCAATCATTGAAATCTGTGAATTGCATAAGTTCAATAAAAAAAACTTTCTTTAAGTATTATTTTTATGTTTCTTACTTAACCCTGATATAAGTCTTGTAAATATAGTACAGATATAAACTTCATTCATTTAAAATTCATTGAGTCAATATACTTGGTTAATATAATTCTTAATAAAATATTTCCTGCCTTCTAGATTAACTTCGATACAAATGTACCTAATAAAATATTATTTTTCGTAAAACATCCAATGACTGAGCCTGGAAGATTTATTAATATGGTAGATTATCTTTCTTTATAAATTGCTTCGGTCTGAAAACTAATGCATTAAATAACTCTATGTTTCCGCAAAGGTTTCAGTAGTTAAAACCAGTGAACTTCATTAATTAATTATTTAACCAATATATTTTAAGAATACCTTGCAAAAAAGTTGCTTTTAAGCTTTTGTAAATGCATTGAATAATACACTATTGCATAATAAAATTTCAATCGATGAAATCCTTGTACCAGTATTTTTAATGAAAATCTTTCTTATCTTTCTTGATTAATTGTTCTTAGTTTTTTGACCAACCCTAGTATAAATACACTGAATGATACTCTTAGCAATTTTTCAATTATTAAAATTTATGAAACAATTTTGCTTAATGAATATATATCTTAATAAATTATTTTCTAGACCAAACTTGATGCAAATTCAATGAATAATCCAATATATTAGCAATCTTTTAAAAATTGAAATCATACAACTTCCTTCAACAATCATTGAAATTTTATTTTTAATGAAAATCTTTTTTAATAAATTATTATTAGACTTTTAGATCAACCCTGAGACAAACACGCTATGTAATGCATGATTTTACCAATTTTTCAACCTTTTAATTTCATTAATTGATTAAATGGCCTTTA
This sequence comes from Latrodectus elegans, assembly GCA_030067965.1. NCBI lineage: Eukaryota > Metazoa > Arthropoda > Arachnida > Araneae > Theridiidae > Latrodectus > Latrodectus elegans. The sequence continues at coordinate 67,925,751 of CM057820.1, forward strand.
ATTGAATAAAAGATTGAAATTACACATAAGAGGGAAAACGTTTCTCTAAAATAAACTTAATAAACTAATTTATAATTTGGTAAATAATATCTTCAGACTCTAACATATTAAATCGGATGAAAAAATATTTTAATTCCTTTTGTTTTCCTAAAATACTTTTATTTATAAATTCAACTGTTCCAATATTTATCATAAGATATTATATCTGTTTAAATATTAATTTTTAAATCAAAGCACAAGATTAAGGGTTTTTTTTATTTTCTCAAGTTTTAAAATTTAAAAATTTTTGAAGAGTATCTTGAATAATAAAAGTTCTGAAAAACTTAGAAGGTTGAGGACATTGATCACATTAAACAGATGTTCTCAAACGTATGCAATTTTATGATGAAATTTCGCCAAAATAAAATTTTTTCACAATCTCACCACAAGAGCTATGTTGATGAGAAATTAATCTTACTCTTAGAATCATCCGTAAAATTACTTTTTTATCTAAAAATTATTGGCACTGAAAAATAAAAATATTAATAAAGTAAGATGTTTCATAAAACTTGGATAAATGAAAACAGGTCATCGTTCATATTTGCTATAATTTCCTTCATTTCATATATTTCTTATTATATAAAAAGAAGATGTTTTAAGAATAAATACAAGATTTTACTCAAAAAATAATTTGTACCTATCAATATATCATCGGAACGTATCTCCATAAAACAGCTATAAAATGATGCGAAAAAGGGCAATAACTAATTAATGCTTTAATTTTCTGTTCTTAATCTTAGGAAAAACACATAATGTGAATTAAGACTTTTATTGTTCTCTAATAATGTCTAAAACGTGGGCAAAATAAGAAATTCCACCAAATGAATTAGGTTAATGCATTGAGGATAAAGTGACAATTTACGAAAAAATAGCGTAATTCGGTAAAATTTCGAAAAGTATTACCCACAATTATCCGATTTGCACAATTTTGAGCATAAACTTGGATTTAATATGAATAAAGTAGAAAAAATTCAATAAATGCTTGCTATATTTTCTTGATTTTTATAATCACTAAAACTGGTTGACGAAAAATAAAAAAATAAACTTAAACCTCTGGAAAACGGTATGCATGTAGTTACTAGATCTAATATAATATGAGTACATTTTTTTTTCAGAAGTATAATAAATTAAGTGCAAGGCGTGTGTAATTAAAGTTCTTTTTTTAAAGAAAATAATTACTGTCAGGAAAAAATATTATAATTAAAAGAAGTGTTGGATAACTTTTAATGATCTCCATACATCATGAGGTAATTTTTGTTTATTTTTAAATGCCCTATACTACCTAAAAATTGTAAATTTTATCTTATCTTAAAGATAAAAAATATCAGAATGAATTTACGGTCCTTGCGTCAGCTCAAATGCTAATGTTCTGACCTTCTATTTAACTATTCATGGATCATATTATACCTAGGACATATGTGTTTCTAATTTGTGAGACTTGGCAAATATCCTGTCTTAGGTACTTTAATTTATTTTCCGAACTAAAACTTCAACTTTAAACTGTATATTCCGAACTAATTATCACTCTCATATAAAAAGATTATGATAAACCAACAAGCAAACTGAACAAGAATGGTTTTCGATGCTATTTAATTCATTTTATTCTACAAAATTCTTAATATAAATTACTTCTAACTGAAATATTTCTGAAAAAATATGTATATTAAATAAAATTAATTAATATAGAAATTCAGGCGAAAGAGATTTCTGAAAAATCTATTTATAAATTGTTCAAATCTTAAACATTAGATAAAAAATCAAATTTATGATGCTTAAATTGAACCAGGGTTTGATTTTGGTATAATTATAGGTCGCATATACTCTTCAGTATAGGTAAATATAAGGAAAGTGAATCTCAACATTTTCGAAAATTAATTTAATATATTTAATTAAAAAATCATTTAATAATTTTTGGGCTGCACATTTTGTTAAATATTTTTTTCTTCATATAGGTAAAAAACTCACAAACGTCCCTTTCTTTTATTACTAAGAATCGTTTGGTAATACACTTTATATTATATGTACATAAAAAAAGTTATGAACGGTTTTGGATGCTATATGAATGTTTAGATTTGAATGCTTTTGGAAATTCTGGAACAAAAAAATTAAAATAAGAATATGTTGTTAAGTAATTTCATTGAACATAATTTAACTAGGCTACTTAGTTATTATAATTTAACTTAATTACTAAGTTTTATGCATTCATAATAAGTTAAAATTTGATTGAGTACATACAATGTGAGGTCTTATTTTTATTTATTTTTAATGTTGCTGTAAATATTTATTTTTACTATTAATTCTTTACAAATTTATTTATTGATACTTCTAGAATGTTTAGAATAATATATTCCTCATTGTATTTCCAGCAATTTAATATATGCAAATTAATAGGAATTTGAATAAATATTTGAAATTTTATGAGCATGGAACTTCGATTACTCTATACAGTAAGGATTATTTTTATTTAAATAAAGTTAATTAAGAATAGTTATAAAGTGAGTTAAGCTATAGATTAATTTTTTAATCATTACTACAATATATAAAACATTGGCATCTTCCTTTTATTGGAAATATAGCCCAGGATAGGCCTTAGCCTGTTCCACAATACCCCTGTAGTTAGATCTGTCCCTGATTTTAAATTAACAAACATTTAAGTACAATTTATAGCTGCATAATATTCAACGAAACAACTCGTCGAATTATAATTTTATATTTATTCGAAATTTTCACATTTACATGTATCTATTTGCATACATATTAATTACCAAACTGTTCAAATTCCCCCTACGTACAAAAGCTCCACTCCTAATTTTTAAGTATCAACTTAAAAAGCTATAATTAAAAACGTTTTCTCATGTTTTATAAGAATAATTAGTAAAGAGAGTGGTACAAAAAAATCCATTTGTAAGCACTCCATCTTTTTTGAGCTTGTATTTAATTTACTTGCCAGACAGAAACAGATCACATCAGTAATGGAATAAGATGTTTAAATAAATAACAATT